>NW_017547330.1:868450-928968 GCF_001854935.1 Bemisia tabaci | reverse complement strand
GGGGGGCTCATTACCTTCTTATTCTCCCCTATCAGTCTCCGTTATCTCGAAGACGATGAGTCATAACGAAAAAACGCACGGCACATCATCTCAATATTATTCAACGTTGAATCTGGTGGTGCCGTCAAAAATCAATTTTTGTCGCTAGAAACATTAATTTTGATCACTTTGAGGTTCGATCCCCCCTAACCCCTCCCCCCCCAAAAAAAAAATGAGTTTGCCCTTCTTTGGAGGTCAATAATGAAAAGAGCGCTAAGAATTATCCCCAGTCACTACTTTTCATTAATATTGGTCGCACTGGAAAAAAAAAACACATTGTATCTAGAGTCCAGACTCTTAAAAACATCGACAAGAAAAAATACTCTTGATTCAATCGGATTTTTGCTTAAATCAAGCACCAAGCCTCTTAATTTGAGCGGATTTCCTTTTGATCGAAGCAAAAATCTGATTGAATCAAGAGTATTTTTTCTTATCGATGTTTTCAAGAGTCTGGACTCTAGATCCAATGTGTTTTTTTTTTCCAGTGCGATAAACATCGTCACAGTGTTAAAAATACGGTTTTTCCCTCTTGCTTTGGTGGCCGTGGCCCTCAGGGAAAGTGTTTTTGAAAAACAATTTATACTACCCAAACGTTTTTTTTGCAACCAAAAGATCGACTCTCTCGATATAGGTATTTAATCCTGGGTCATCCTGTTGAGAGAGTGCGGCCATTTGTGTGCTGGGTTTTCATTTAGAGTACCTTTATGAGGAGAGTACAGACACGTCGAAGTATGGAGCTCTCGGGGTCCAGAAGGGCAGCTAAGCTTTCAACACGAAAAATGTCACTGCCGATCTTCAGATTCTGATTTCAAACGCATTAGCTTTTTAGACGCTACCATGCGTTTCTCGCCGACCGCTCTGTGTTTTCGCGCAGTATTCGCGCGATCTGGTAGGCGCTTATATGGGATTCATGCCGATCGCCGACCGCACTGTGTTTGACGCAATGCGTGAAGTATTCATGCAGTCTTGCAGGCGCTAATATGCTCTATGAAGACTCTTAGAAATCGTTTGGATGATTAAAAATCCGCACTGTGTTTGACGCAATGCGCGAAGTATTCATTCAGTCTTGCAGGCGCTAATATGCTCTACGAAGACTCTTAGAAATCGTTTGGATGATTAAAAATCGACCGATTTTATTTCAATTACATGAAAAGGGTATCACTCATTATCATGTTAGGCTTGTGTTAGGCAAGACAGCCGGAAGTGCCATCTCCTGCATGCTTTCGTGGTTGCGTTTTGGACACTCAACAAGTACATTTTCAGGTTAGAAATTGGCAGAAGAGGGCGGCACTTTACGCGGAAGCACTGGTTTCATCGGCTCTCAAGGAATATCGTCACTTACTTCTGTCTTGCCTGAAACCACGTCATTTTTTGCGGACTTACGGCTTTCTCATGTGTCTTGTTTTGATACAGGGTGTCTTGCATCAGGATTTTCCTGATTCTATAAGGATTTGAGGTCAATCAGGATTTAATCCCGATTTTATCAGGATTTGAGGAAAAATCGGTCGTTAAGTCAGGATTTGAGATAAGTCAGCCGTCCGATCGGATTTTTTTATGAGCTATTTATGTGAAATCACATTCGCCAATTTTTCTTCGTGAAAAATCAGGATTTTGAAAAATTATGAAATCAGGATTTAGCATTAAAAAATCAGGAAAAATCAGGATTTCCCAAAATGAAAAAAAAACTAGACACCCTTTATCAATTAAAATGAATTTTGATTTTTCAGTTATTTCAGTGATTTCATCTAAAGAAGGTAAGACGAATTTTGAGGGAAACTTGATTTCGAGAATTTGACACTTACTGCTCTCTTCTCAATGACGGCAGAGTACGAGAGGTCTCTAAAATACTTCTGCGTGCAACTCGATCATTGCGAACCAGCGTTGCCAAATCGGTTCATCAAATTCGTCGAGAGTGCCGCGGATTTATCGATTCTCCGCGAGATCCCTCGGGGCCCGATGACTGACAACTCAGTGGCAGCCGTTGCTGTGGAGTTGTCGTTCATCGCTGACTCATTTGTCACGAGTCACTCCGGTTTGTTCTCGAATCGGTCCGCTCCGCCCGTTGTCGGTCGAGCTGATACATATCGGAAGCTAATGGCGCGCTCGCCCAAGGTGCCGTTTTTCACACTGAAAAAGAGCCCGGAGGTGAGTTGTTTGAAAGTAACGGAAATCTATAGGATCGTCACGTGAAGACTCGTGAAAGACCTGAAGGCACGTTCACCTATTTTGACCCTAAAATATTTACCAAAATAAAATTTAAATGTTCAAAATTGCACAGTGTCTCTATGCATCGGGCTGATTGTTGAAATTGATAGACAAAGGTTTAGACAAATTAAACTTAGCGGTTTAAATTTTAATAAAGAAGTTTACAGTTATAATTAAATTTACAATAGATCGTATTCGATACATCAAACGGGTGAGATTGTATCGATATCGATTGGTTCAAAACATAAACATAGCCTCAAAAGTAAATTCAGAAATCTGAGATAACGGGTCTTTTGTAACAGATTTTTTTATTCTTTTGAGTACCAAATGCCAATGCAAAGTGATTTTGTCAGGAAATTTCTCATTATCAGCTTTTCCAACTTAAATCCCTACAGTTTGGTTTGAGGTTATGTTCTATTGTTTTAAACCAAAGGATACATCGAACCGTTATCGAATACCGTCTATTTAACCCTTTTATCAGGCTTTTTATTTATTAGGATTACTGGTTAGTCAGTTCTAAAATTGCATTTCAGTGTTATTATTGGTATTTATTTTTTATTTGTGGTGTTTGGAGAGGATTGATGGGAACTTCTTCTAGAATAACTTATGATTTTTTTTTTTTTTTTTTTTTTGGTATAGACAGAGAAGACATAAGAAGTATGAAGCGATCCTATTGGCTGAAATGGGTAGTTCTTTTAGACAAATGGAGCAAATGATGGACTAACTATGAAGGGTCTCTCGTGGGCTGCCGTTAGTTAGTCTATTACCCATATTCTTTGCCCAATGCAACCACCCGCTTCCCCCAATAGGATCCCTCCATATCCTTTTTGTCCTCTTTGTCTATAGCTTTGTCTATCAATTTCGACAATCAGCCCGTCTGTGTGCCGAATGACCTCCTATGACCCTTTTTTTTGTGGATCACAGTAAAGCAGCAATATTTTCAGAATGTTCTCGGTGATAATATATTCACGGAAATTTTTTTTTTCTTAAAATTCTATGTACAAATTTTCATCACGATGTTACCACAAGTTTACGTCAAAAATATTTGTACAGTCCCCTGGTACATTACATCTCTCATCGTTTAATTTTTTTTTTTTTTATATAAATATTTAAAAAACTACTTTGAACTTCAACAATTTAACAAATGTCGTCATTTTCCATCCTTCAATTAAAAAAAAAAAAAGTGTTGAAAATGTACTCCAATTGAGCGAAACACAATGAACTCAATAGCGACGTTAAAACCACGAGACCACGTATCTTGGTTTGTGACATTGTAGACTTCCTGTCATACTTTATTTTTTAAATGGAAAACTTCTCAACGTCAACTCTTGAAAATGTCCGTGGTTTTCCCTCTGTATACGAGGAAAATTGTGACAATTTTAAGAGATGATATTGATTTGTTCTCCTTCAAAAAAATAAATCAGGAGCGGAGATTTTTAAACACCGCAAACGAGATACGTGGTCTGGTAGTCTCACTGTCAATATTTTTCCAAGATTTTTGACGAATGTTCGATTCCACTAGGCAGCCTTTTCGTGAGTCATCGTGGCAACCTCTCCGATTAGCATGAGTTTGATGACCGCTGCGCTGCGGTCAATTTGAGTCACGACATTTTGCATCGGAAAAGAGTGATCGAACGAGCATTGGTCGCATTGTAATGTATGGATAGAGAAGTGTCAAAAGCACATTGAAATATCCCTCTTAACTCGCCTCTCCTTGACTACGTCCGTTTGACTGTTGGAAAGTCCGAGAGAATGACCATGTTACCCGTCGAAAAATCTTCCTTTGCATGCATTTTTCATCAATTCATAATGAGCCATTTTTTTTTTGTTCTCGGGGAAGTATGGAATGTTTTTCTCCGTGTATTTTTCAAGCTTTGAGAACACGGTTTTCCCCCTTATTGAAGGTGAGAAGGCGTCAACTTATCGTCTATTTTTTCGATATATATTTGAGTATATTTCAATTCATATAACTGTAACTGAACCTACGTCATTTTTGTCAAAATTTGAGCGAGCACTTAAATTTTCGAAATTTTGCGAATTTGTCAAATTGAGGCACTGAAAAGGTACTGAATTTTTCTGTTGAGGAGGTACTCAATTTCTTGGGAATGTCCTGAAAAAGTACTGTAAAAGTACTTATTTTCGGCCATCCTTTTTTAATAGACACTGTGCTAGCAAATGATTTTACAATAAGAGCGAAGAAGAGATGGGGAGGGGGGAGGACCAAAAACCTCGCAAATCCCAGCTCCTAGACATCTCGCAAAGCATAATTTTCCCGAAAAACTCAAAGATGGCCACAAAAAATGGCTCTGTTTGATGGATTAGGTTTCCGGCAAAACTGAAACAAAGATGCTTTGAAGAGCCTACATTTTGTGCCCTCGCCCATGGATAAAGAAGAACGCTTTATGAAAATTCGATGGTTGCCAAATTTTCCCCGATAAAACATCAATTTATGAGTAAAATTATGAATAGAATTCCAGGAGATTTTAAGAAACTTTTAATTAGACTGCGCTTGACATCCCCAGAAAATTGGAAGACAAAATATATTCTCAAGTTTCCCAGAAAATTAAATTTTATCGGTAGAAATTTGGCATCGTCTCAAGGTCCATACGACGTTTTCCTCTAGCACGACAGGTACAGCATCTCTTTGATCCGTGATTACACGCTGAATTTATGCACTTTCTGCATCAGCCCGGCTTTTCTCGATTACCGAGGAAACAGGTTCACAAGAGAATTCGCATAAATGGAAGCAGCTTTTCGGGCGAAACTCGCTTGAATTTTGCCCAAATTAACTCTCGTAGACGCAATGTATAACGGCAAGTTTCAAGCCCTTTTATGTGCGAGGATTCTTTGCCTCTGCTCCCGTGCTAAGGAAAAATGCAGTATGAACATTCGAGAGTTGCGGAATAGCATCCGATTTACTTATTTATTTATTTATTTTTAAAGGAAAGTTGTCAATATTTAGAAGGAGAACGATATTTGAAAGAGCCTGATTTCTTTTAATTCTTAACTCTTAAATCTTTTAATTCAGGCGGCGGCGTGCGGAGCGGCCGCTTAGAAAGCCTACTAACAATAAGCTACTAAGACAGACTACACTGCCGTGCTAAGGAAGAACGCCGTACGAACCATCAGGCGTTGCCAAATGTCCTTTGATAAAACACGAATTTCCTGGTAAACTCATGAATATTTTCCTTCCAATTTTTCAGATAATTTTGTTCGCAATTTCACCTAAAGCTCCTGAAAATTTCCGGGGAAAAAATTCCTATCTTTCCTCAAAAATGAACATTTACTGAAGGAAACCTGGTACCTCTCGAATGTTTATACGGCGTTCCTATACAGTACACGCCTTCAATTTTTAGGTATGCAACATGGTTATCCGTCGATCACGTATACTTGTATCCAAGCGTTTGGTTTCCTTGCATCAGTTGATGCGCGATGTGAATTGAGGCCACCGGGAAAGCAAAATCGCCTACAGTTTTTTGGGTATGCAATATGTACTTTCGGCAATCTTTTCATAACTTTTCTCGAAAAGAAATAGTTTGTCGGGAGAAATTTGGCAACATTCGAATGCACATACGGCGATTTTCCCTGAGCACATCAGTATCCCGAGTACGTCCGCGCGTGTCACGGGGACTCGCGCGTTGTAATAAGCCTATGTCACACTATCAAAATACTCCATCAAAATGTCAAGGTCAAGTGCTGTGATTGGTCCAAGTCATCGAATAAGCCTTTGATGATTGCCAAATTTCCTTCGATAAAATGTTTATTTTTTGAACGTTATGATTAGTTTTCCTTGAAATATTCAGACGCTTAAGGTCAAATTGCGAACAAAATTATCTGAAAAATTGGAAGGAAAATATTCGTAGGTTTACCAGAAAACTGGTGTTTTATCAAAGAAAACTTGGCAACACCTGAAGGTTCATACGGCGTTTTTCCTTAGCACGGCAGATTTCGACTCGAGCGCCGTTCATTTTATATGAGTTCCAAAGGAGGAAAAGCCAGGGGTGTCTACAAGTCCGGAATTTCCGGAAAGTTCGGAAATAGTTCTGATTTTTTGAGGGCGGTCCGGAAGTACTGAAAAAGTGCGGAAATTCCGCAAGGAAGTCCGTAATTTTTCTCATTTTCTTGTCATTCTTGTCGCAATTTGAGTGAGAAATTCGAATTTTTGAAATTTTTTGAATTTTGTCAACCGGAGGTACTGAAAAAGTACTAAATTTTAGGTTGATGAGGCTTCGAAAACTCGAGGTAATGTACTGGAAAAGTACTGTAAAAGCACTGATTTTTGGCCAGCCTGTTTCAGTAGATACCCTGATATGGGTTCCAATGGAGATGTTGCATGTGTTAGGGATTTGCGAATTGACTGTTGATTCTTTTGTAAAAGTCCGCGAGAAACACGATGGTGCCACTGGTTTTCTCTGAAATCAACTTCCAAGCTCAAAAAAAGCTCTCAAGTTGAGGCCAAAATGGAGGGGATATCCCACGCTATCCTGAGGGTCCACCTCTACATCAAGACAAACTGTCCATGCAAAGATAGGGAGCAAATACATTAGCAGGGTTGCCGTGTTTTTAGTTTTAGAGTCCCCAAATAAAGTGGCAGCCCTGTCAATGTATTTTTCTCCCTATCTTTGCATGGGGAGTTTGTCTTGATGTAGAGGTGGACTCTCAGGATAGTGTGGGATATCCCCTCCACTTTGGGCTCAACTTGAGAGCTTTTTTTGAGCTTGGGAGTTGATTTCAGAGGAAACCAGTGGCACCATCGTGTTTCTCGCGAACTTTTACTTAAGAATCAACAGTCCAATTGCAAATCCCTCACACATGCAACATCTCCATTGGAACCCATATCAGGGTATCTACTAAAACAGGCTGGCCAAAAATCAGTGCTTTTACAGTACTTTTCCAGGACATTACCTCGAGTTTTCAGTGCCTCATCAACCTAAAATTTAGTACTTTTTCAGTACCTCCAGTTGACAAAATTCAAAAAATTTCAAAAATTCGAATTTCTCACTCAAATTGCGACAAGAATGACAAGAAAATGAAAAAAAATTCCGGACTTCCTTGCGGAATTTCCGCACTTTTTCATTACTACCGGACCGCCCTCAAAAAATCAGTACTATTTCCTACTTAAGAATCAACAGTCAAACCGCAAATTCCTCACACATGCAACATCTCCATTGATGAAAAGCTGATTTTTCGCACTCTCCGGCAGCAATGTCCGACAGCGAGGATGACCGACGGCCGAGGCGGGAATCGTCCATAAAACATCATAGGAACTTTTTAATTGGCTCCAAAAGGTAGCAATCATCCTCGGGTTTCCCTTCCGCGCGCTCGGCCCCCCGGACGTTGCCGTTGGCGCCATGTTCCGCTCAGTCGCGCCCTGGCCGTTGCGCCCTTACCGCGCCCCGTCCGGCACTCGCCCGCCCCCCACCCCCTCCTCCCGTCGTTTCGCGTTTCCGCCCCATCTTTCATCTTCCCTTCGTCGCTGTCACCGCTAGCCCGCCCGCGACAGTACCGCAATCCAGTGCTATCATTCCGTACCCGTCAAAAGTTCCGAGATACGGAACTTCTTTGTTCCGATTTCTCCCATTCCACCGCCGTCGAAAGTTCCGGGATTAAACTTTAAATTTTTTGAAAAGTTCCGGGGAATGCAAAAGATCCGGATTATTTTGGGAATTTCGAAAGTTCCGGGCTACGGAACTTCTTCGTTCCAATTTCTTCCATTCCATCGCCGTCAAAAGTGCCGGGATTAAATTTTAAAGTTCCGGAGAATCAGGGTGTCTACGAGTCCGGAATTTCCGGAAAGTCCGGAGGTTGTACTGATTTTTTAAGAGCGGTCCGGAAGTACTGAAAAAGTGCGGAAATTCTGTAAGATGGTCCGGAATTTTTTTCATTTGCTGTCACTTTCATCGCATTTTGAGCTAGAAATTCAAATTTTTGAAATTTATCGAATTTCGTTGATCGGAGGTACTGAAAAAGTACCGAATTTTTCTATTGAGGAGGCACTGAATTTCTCGGGAATGGACTAAAAAAGTACTGTGAAAGCACTGATTGTTGGTCAGTCGGTTATAGTAGACACCCCGAGAATGCAAAAGATCCGGAATATTTTGGGAATTTCGAAAGTTCCGGGAAAAATTCAGGAAAATCTCGAAAGTTCCGAAATTCGAAACCAGTTCCGGGAAATGGGAGCACTGCCACAATCCCGTTGCACGATTTAGATGACGTTTGCATCGACAGAATTTTAATTTCCATTGTTTGCTTCGGTACTTTGGATTTGTGGGGGAAAATAGTAAGAATTAATCAAAATAAGGTGAAATTGAAAGTATGGCAACGTCCGAATAAACTACAAAAAATGAAAATCAGAACTAATTCGCAAATAATTTGCGTATCATTTCCGCCCACTTCCCCTTCTCAACATTTTTTTCAATGATACTTCCGTCCGAAGTTTGTTTGGCAACAGCGGAGAGACTCGTGAGCTCTTTAATCACTGCCAGTGCTTTTCATCTGCGTGTTAGTTTTGGCATAATGGCAGGTTGTTTACATTCTTCCTTGTCAATTTTAAAGTGAAAATTCTCAAATTTCTTCCTTTGAAACACTTCATGAATGCCCGATTTTGACTTTTCAGTCCAATTTTTAAATTTCGCAAATCCAAGATGGCGGATGTGGTCTAAAATGCTATCTCGGCTCCCATTATATCGATTTTCGTTAAACTCGGTACCAGGGGGTATTTTTCGACGAGAAACTCGAATTTTCAGTCAATTTTCAAATTTCGCCTTTATCGGTCTCAGCACGTGTTACGCAAGGTTGCATATCCGTGGTGATTGGGACCGAAGCTACCGTGGATAATGTAAAATCGCGGATAATAGAAAATCGCGGATAATCCGAAATTACAGCTGTTGCCCAGGAAAAGTTATACAAAAGGTCGTATTTTTTTTTTTTTATTTTTAAAAAAAAAACTCTGTTTAAACGTGTGTCAAATATCAACCAGAAATGTAGTTTTCAGCCAAAAACATAAATAAATTTTACCGCAAAAGAAGTTATCTCGACAAACATCATTTGTTTTACCACCAATTTCAGTGTTTCAGTAGTATGTACTCGAGTGACTTTATCTTAAAGAAGCCACCGGAAAAATCGCGGATAGTTCGAATCGCGGGTAATCAAGCCCCTGGTGATTTTCTCTCGCGGAAACATATATTCCTCTATGGGTTTGTTTAGGGTGACTATGAAAATCCCCAGAAGAGGCCTAAAACTGGTGAGTGGATCGACAGAAAGCAGTGGCGTGGCGTGCTTTGCGATATATCGATTGATCTGCCCTTTAAAGCTATGGGAAAGGATCGATAAACAAGGTGTTCGCAACGAACACCTTGATAATCGATTCTTTACCACAGCTTCAAACGGGAAAATATCGATAATTGATCATTCGCGCCACGCCACTGACAGAAAGCATTACTGCCGTGCTAAGGAAGAACGCCGTATGAACATTCGAGAGTTGCCAAATTTCCTTTGATAAAATGTTCATTTTTTAAGAAAGTTTTGAATATTTTTCCTTTAAATTTTTAGAATCTTTAGGTAAAATTGTAAACTAAATTATCTGAAAAATTGGAAGGAAAATATTCATGAATTTACCAGGAAATTCGCGTTTTATGAGAGCAAATTTGGCAGCGCCTAAAGGCTCATGCTCATACGGCGTTTTTCCTTAGCACGGCAGATTACAGGTGTAGCGAAACTACCTGAAGTACTTTAGGCGCCTCGGAAGTCGGAAGGCACATGAAGGCCCCTGGCATCTTAACTTCAGTAAAGAAACGTTTTAACAGCGGTGGCATATTTGAGCCATAAACTATTTATACACCTCCATATGTGGTTAGCATCAATCATCATATTTTTCAACGGGCGACCTCTCCGGTAATAGTATCCTCGTTTGATATGGTATTCAGTTCAAAGCGGGAAATGGAAAAGTACAAAGTGTGGCAAAAATTCAAGAAAAAGAGATTCCACCCCAAAATTGGAGCAATGGAGGTAAGGTATTACAGGGTGACTCCGTGTTGTTTGTTTTGAGTATTTGAGGGTTTTCCAAGTTCGTTCTTTCGCTTTTCCTAAGTTTGTTATCTCACCGCCAATGAGAGAACCGCAGTTTCTGTTGCAATGGAGATGTTGCATGTGTAAGGGATTTGCGATTTGACCATTGATTCTTAAGTAAAAGTTCGCGAGAATCACGATGGTGCCACTTGTTTTCTCTGAAATCATCTCCCAAGCTCAAAAAAAGCACTCAAAGTGAGGCCAAAATGGAGGGGATATCCCATTCTACCCTGAGAGTCCACCTCTACATCAAAACAATCTCTCCATGCAAAGATAGGGAGCAAATACATTAGCAAGGTTGCCGTGTTTTCAGTTTTGGAGTCCCCAAATAAAGTGGCAGCCCTGTCAATGTATTTGCTCCCTATCTTTGCATGGAGAGATTGTTTTGATGTAGAGGTGGACTCTTGGGGTAGGGTGGGATATCCCCTCCATTTTGGCTTCACTTTGAGAGCTTTTTTTGAGCTTGGGAGATGATTTCAGAGAAAACCAGTGGCACCATCGTGTTTCTCGCGAATTTTTACGTAAAAATGAATGGTCAAATCTCAAATCCCTCACACATGCAACATCTCCATTCAAGAAACAAAGCTTATTTTAAGAATTCAATAGACCACTAGACAAGGTACGAATTTAAGCATTCTAATGCATGTCTCTGCTTAAAGAGTCCGCTTAGAACATGATACGCCCTACAAAAATTACTCGTGTCAACTTCTGACTGAGATATTAACTTCTTTAGTTTACATTGATTTCAGGAAATTTGAATTCCCCTCTCCAAAGAAAAACAGGAGTCTTCTTGAATCAAATCGCGCATTACGGCAGTTTTGGCGGACTTTTTAAACCAGCAACATTCCTCCCTTGCCTTGTGTTGTTCATAGTGTTAACAACGTACAACAGCTGAGCCGAAGCAACGCAATTGAGGTTACCACATTTTATATCGCGGAGACTGTCACAGTAAAGTTCAGAGCGTATTTGGACTCACCTCGACTTTGGTTTTTTCATGAGCGGGAAGTTTAAATTCACGCATCGAAAAACGTTACCTATCTGGCTCAGTTCGTTTCGTTGCACAACTCGTGTTGTACGTGACATTGTGACAAGATAATCAGTATCCGAATGGGTCAATTAGCATCTTGCCTAGCGGTCTGTTGACTGTTTCTTATAAAACTCCCGAAAGCTTTGTCTCCACGGGACGTTTTCATGGGATTTGTCCCAAGTTTGAATCACAGGAATGAAACTTCTGGGATTTTTCCCAGTTACCGTCTCTACGTGATGGGGCTCAAATGGTCCTGCAACAAGTTAGCGCGAAAGGATAAGTCAGTAAAAATCGAGTGTTTAACCGGGATTAAAGTAATAATTGAACACGGTTGACAATTAGACACATCATTTTAACTAAACAAACACGAACAGTGAAGTAACCAACAAAATATCGTGTAGTTCGCTTTCACTTCTTCTTCCCCTCTCGGTTGGTCTCAGGGGCGCAAGAACCATACTTGGTGCTGGGAAAAATATTGATTAACTCAATATTTGTCCCGATTCGTAATTGGGATTTTTCCCTGGGACAAATCCCGTGAAACGGCTCGCGGATACAAGGCCTAAGGAAATCCTCCCTGTTTTTAGCTGCTGATTTTCGGTTTTTGAAAATGGAATGGCAAAAAGTTGGGACAATTTATTTTTCAGGTGTTCAGTAATAGAACGATATTGAAAGCAGTTTAAAGATAATTCTTACCGAATTATTCTCAGGAAAGCAAAGAATTTTAATTTACGAATAGTAAGTAGGTAGTGTAAGTTCAAGTCACAAATGCTGCGGAATCCTTGCCTCAATTTTAGTCCATTAGCACTGATTTTTTAATTTTCTTTTCGTCTTTTCATTTTGTTTCAGCTCGAGTTCAATAATGCCAAATCGTTGCCAACAATACATGACTTTGACAAAAAATTAGCCGAAGCAGATGCATATCTACAAATTTTAATAGATCAAACAAAGGTATGTTTTGTTTATTTTACTCTTTGAAAATTTTTTTACATACTACAGAACCATATTCATACCAAAAACTCGAACGATGTCATCAAGTTTCAAAATTCAAATGTCCTCACCTTTCAAATATTTTTTTTGATGCAATGAAGCATCAGACAGGGTCTGAGGTATAAATTAATGTCTAACGGATTTTCTTCAAAATCTTCTGTAGAAAATGATTCATACAACGAGAATCTTGGAAATCAACCCCAGAACGTGATATTAACAAGTATTTTTAACACAGATCAAATGGATTGCATTTTGCAAAAAGGAACCACTAGCATTTCAATGATGCTTCAATGATGATTGTGCAACTTCATCCTTTGCAATAAAATTGCGGAAATCGTAAAAAACTATGAAATTTAGATGGTAATTTTTGTCTTAAATTCACAGTTTTTAGCGAGCAAAATAGAGACTATTAATGGATAATCGGGGTTTTCCTCCAAGACAAAAGAAGTTGCACAATCTTAGCAACATTGCAATACTAGTGGTTCCTTTTTGCAAAATGCAATCCAAATGGAAGTTAGATTACACAAATGACGTCATTTTCATTTTTGCCCCTCGACCAATGCTAATCATTGTAAAGACTTACATCTTGTTTAAAGGTTGACTGTCAGACTTCCTGTTGTGTGTTTTATTTTTGTCGTAAAATTTTGAAGAGTCTTGGGTAGTGTTTTAATTCAAACCTTGCTTAGATTGATTAGATTGTTTTTTTTTTTTTTTTTTTTTTTTTTTTTTTTTTTTTTTTTTTTTTTTTTTTTTTTTTTNTTTTTTTTTTTTTTTTTTTGTACGGGAGGGGGGGTGTTGTAGTTTTACAAAGCCATAAATGCTCCACAAAAATTCGCTAGACAATGCATATGAATGGCGAAAGTCAAAAGATGCATGTCTCCAATGCGGCCCTGAACAATCTCCGAGTATGCTATATTTTGTTAATATATAAAAAGTAACTAACCAAAGTATCTCCCAGAAATTTTGTCGAATGAGGGAAGGAAATTCACAGAAATTTTTTTTTTTTTTTTTTGTAAAAAAAAAAAAAAAACTATCGGTTAGTCTTCTTTTAAAAAAATAAAACATGAGTAAAGATTAGCAACATACCAATTAGAGACACGTTTTTATAGACTTCAGTCATTTTTTTTTCAATTATTCTCAAAATCTGCTTGAATTTCTTCACTAACTTCTTTATTGTATCTCTTAATTGCACTTCTTAAAATGAAATTATTTATTACTTTTTCAATACTCCTAACGTTGCTCGTACTTTAATTATTTGCTATCGATCGGATGATTTCAGAATTTAGAAGCTAGAATGAATCAAGTGACTGATCCTAGTGATAAATCAAGATGTCAAGCGATATGGAATCATGTAAATGTAATGTTAGAGCAAGTTAAACACACAATAATTCTTCTACAAATTGCCAAGGTAAGTTTGTCCCATTTTTTTATTTCAACCCTCTCCAGTATAAATAGCAAATTTTCTGAGCTCTCAAAAATGTCCAAAATTGTGTAGTTTCCTTCCAACAGCAGGGCCGGATTTACCTACTTGCCGCCCATAGGCCGCCTGTATTTTGCCGCCCCCTTCTCATTCCTTTTGAAACATCAATAAAAGCATCAAGTGAACGTGCCGGAGGAGGAGGGGTGCATAAGACGCGCTTACCTATTCGTGTTGAGTACATTTTTTGCGAAAGCCCTGTCAACACTACTAGCAAAAGGTTACGGAACTTTGCGCGAAAGTTAAGTTCCGTAAACATATCTCTGTGTGAACAAGGTCCTCCATTCATAAGAAATGAACCAAAAAATTGAAAGAACAAACATAAATGTGGTTTAAAAATTTTAACTTCCGCCGCCGCGCCGCGCCGGGCTGATCGCACCACTGTGTTTGGCGCAATGCGTGAAGTATTCCTGCAGTCTTGTAGGCGCTACGCGTTTCACGGCAACCGCTCCTGACCGTACTGTGTTTGACGCAATGGAGGAAGTATTCATGCAGTCTTGTAGGCGCTAATATGTGTTACATGTCGACCGCCGTGCCGAAGGCTTGTCCTTTTCATCTCAAGTCCTCGTCATCAATCCTCTCTGCGCTGAGCTACAGGCCAAGTTGCGTGTTTAGTTCCTCTCTTAACTCGACTAATTAAAGATGCTCTCTTTTATCACCGAAAAACGATAAAATTAGCAATTAATATACTCTCAGGAAAGAGAGATTTTGTCCCCTTTTCTCATTGATAATTTTTTTTTTTTCTGGGTCCGATTTTTTTTATACCTACATTGAAAAAAATTTCAAAATTTGCCGCCCCCTAAATTTGCCGCCGTGAGCCGCGGCCCATGTGGCCACCCCCTTAGTCCGGCCCTGTCCAACAGTAGCAATTCGATGAGGTTTTAATTTTTGATTTTCATGAAACGAATGATTAGGCAAAAGAATTGGCGCTGATGGTCAGTATTTTCACGAAGTATTCTCTAAAACACCGTTTCTTCCTAATAGCTGTCATTTCAATTTTTTGAAAAATATCCCTCAGGATTTCTGTATTGGTCACACTATTCAGGGTTGCCATAGTTTAGGGAATACCGGGAAAAGTCAGGAAATTTTAAATCGTCAGGGAAAACCTGAAAATGTCAGGGAAAATCGTCAAATCACCTGCATTGCTTTTTCGAGTGGGTTTGACGTTTCGAAAAACCAATTTTGCCAGCAAACTATTTCTGACCACACATGTCTTTTTAAAAATCTGGCATTTGTCCAAATTTCAGGGAATTTTACCAAGATGTGTCAGGGAAATGTCAGGGAATTTCACTTTCCAAATTCTGTGGCAAGCCTAAGTAAAGAAACCCGGAATTAAAAAACTCAAAGTGACAAAAAATGAAATTAAACCACAGACGCATTTCGGGATTCCAACTGCGACCATTATATTTCCAAAATTGTGCAACTTCTTATTTTCTTTTAAAAATACTTAGTATATGTATCGAAAGGCAAACCTGAATTCAATTTTGTGCCGTGCAGAGGGAGCTCTGAAGCTTTACCTTGATAGCTGAGGTTCCGTTCATAAAAGTTTATGTAAGGCTGAATCTGCAAGGAAAACTCAATCATTAATCTATTATAGCTCAGCAGTTTTCATCAAACAGAATTAACACAGCTGTAATAGGTTCGTTGAACCATTTGAAGAATAAAGTTGGGCCAACGTCTATCTAAGCAGCCTGCTATCACATTTTCCAACCCTTACCTCCTCTTTGTAACTCAATAAAATCAAACTCCAAATCACCTCAAAAATACATGACGCTGGACTATCTCCATTGGTTTTTCAACTAAGAGCCTTGAAATCCTCATGACTGTTAGGACTGTTGCACAGTGGTAGCCTCATCTGTTCTCACTTGTAGCTATGAGATGTTGATCTACCATTCCGTGCAAAGTGTCACAATGTCGATGGACAGCTCCATAATGGTTTGTGCCATTGTGAAAATTGGTTAAAAAGTGCTAAATTTTGAACTATTTTTGGCCTTGAATATGCTTGATCTTTCTGAAGATACTTGAAAAATGTATGCATTTTTCTCTCTACTGATTGCCAGCGATAGATGCTCGCTGCTTTAAGAAATGAGAAAGCATTTGACAATTAATAGTTCATTTTGGAAGACATTCTGCTCCCGACAGAAATTATGAGCTACATATCTTTAAAGTGAACTAGACAAGTCCATAAAACATCATGCGCTTTTCACGACCTTTTTTGTGATTTTTCAAACGCACAATTTTCCCCCTGTATCATGAGCCCAAGTCTCACAAACCATGATCTCCCCTTACTATTCGGTTTCTGTGAATGATTTTCCAAACACTGAAAATACTGTCACAAGTATCTTTAAGTTTCAATAAATTATTCTTTTATTGTTTCAGAACACTGCGCATCCTGTAAATGGGGTGTATCAACCAGTTATGAACACAACAAGTATTAGTGGAGGCCTTGATAAAATTGATAATAATATTAGTAAGTATGCCAAACTCATTGGAAAAACTAGGAATTTCAAGTACTAGGGGGCTGCGCCCCCTGGCCGCTCCGCGGTCCATCCCCCTAGAGGCGCTTCACTTCGCGCCTCTATCGTGCAGATATCCTGAGATCGTTAAAAGATCATTTAAGAGTTATTAAGGAAAACCCGGTTTGGAGATGGCAGGCAGCATGTGACCGTGCGCGGCGGGAGGGGAGCGGGGAGAGGAGGAGAAACCGGTTTGTGGCATGATTAGCGTTACACCCTCAGCGTTACATCCTCAGCGTGAAACCCTTAGCGTGACACGGCACCCTCATGATTATACTATAGAGTGAGATATGAAACCAAAACAGCTTGTGTAACCATCTAAGTTATCGGGTCTCATAATATAAGTTCACCAAGTGTGAAGTATGTTGTAGTGTGAAGTCACTTTCAGTGAACGAAGTGAGTTTTTATGCTCTAAGTTTAGAAGTCCTGTCATTCCCAAAGCTATATTACGTCCTGAAGTAGACCAGGTTGAGAACAAGGTGAATTAAACAACCTGTTTTCTCCCTCAGCTACTTACAATTTCAGGAGCTTTTTGAATCGTGAAGTAACATTAGCACTGCAAAGCATTCTCTAATAACAAGCCTATACATTCATACCAACTTAGTACTTAAAGCAAAGCGCTTAACAAGTAGGGCACCCATTGTCAATATGTGTGTATAGAGTCTATACCATAGACTCTATTATCATCCTATCTTCTTGGCCAGCAAGAAAACAAAAAGCTCTTTATGATCACCAATCAGATTTTGCAAAATTGCTACCAGACACTTCGCATAAAAATTCTGAAAAATGCAATTTTCTGCATTGCTTTCCTCCAACTTGGCACATCAAAAGTTCAATCTATGAAGCTCATTTTGCCCAGCAGGTCATGTAAGATATGATCTTATCAAATAATCATGGAAAAACGGCGCTGAATCCCTTAGTTTTCCTTTGTCATAAGGTGATTCGATGGTTGCCATTTTTTGTGTCAGAGCGACGTGCGATATATCGCATCAATTCGTTCCATAATTTCAGCTACTTGCCATTTTTTTTTAATTTTGAGATCGCACTCCTGTTCTCATGAGACGAAAGATTTATGTACCAAATTTGACAATGAAATTCAACGTAATAAAGGCAGGGTTTTTTCAGAGGAAAAAAAATCGCATTTGAGTGCAGTTTCGATATCAGTATCGAATGCAATATTTTTCCTCTAAAAAAACTCTGCCTTTATTACCTTGAATTTCATTGTCAAATTTGGTACATTTTGTCTCATGAGAACAGAAGCGCGATCTCAAAATTAAAGAAAAATGGTAAGTAGCTGAAATTATGGAACGAATTGATGCGATATACCGCACGTCGCTCTGACACAAAAAATGGCAACCATCGAATCACCTTAAGCAAATAAGCTGTAACTTTCATAGTTTTTGATGCTTTAACGATACAGGTCTTACAAAAATTAAGGATTTTTAATTTTACGAACTTTTCTTCTTAAAATTGTAAAAAACGTTTTGCAAGTGCTGTTGACTTTGTTTAAAATCAACTCCTGAGTTAACCAAAAGATTTGGAGGTTGACTGGATGAAGAAGCTTACCAGTCTTACCAGAAGTATTTCTTGTTTCTAAATTCAGTCAACTTCTTTATGCTGATATGAGGTCAAATACATGTATCAAGATTTTTCTTTGTTTGAGGACCTTGAGGGTCAGACAGGTATCTTTTTGCTCGTCAAAACAATCCAACTTGTGTATTCAGCCTTATCTCTGCTTCAAGAACATGACTGAATACCAAGGTGAACTCAATTTTACTCACAAAACGCTCCACCATTATGGTTTCAATTTTGAAGATTTTTTATGAGCCTGGAAGTAAGAGTGTCCCATCCGTTTTTGATAATATATCGAAACAGTTTGGTTAAAAGGTAGCATAATGTGATAAGGGACCTTTTTACCCGTAGCTATTGGAGTTTTTCCCGTTAACAAAGATTGGCTGTTGCAATTAGTCCGAAGGGAAAAGCAACCCAGAAGACAGACATGCACAACAATGTTTTTCTGCAGATTCAGAGCTCTTACAGTTCTGATTACTAACAACAATTTTAGAAGAGCGTCCTTATCAAAGTGTATCAGTACTTCAGAACAAGCAGGATGCACCAATAGCTTACTCATAAGGATTCCTTTGAACGCCCCTACTTGCAAGTTGATTTATGAAACAAACTTATGGCATGATTTTGTGTCCAGTGAAATCTTATAGAGAGGAAATGAGATTTAATCGCTGTTTTTTGACTTGTACCGGAAGTCCACTGTCTTGTGTGATCTTCATCTGCCTACTTTCATTGGTTTTTCTTGGACCGAAGATGTCTTTACTCCACAGAAAATCTGTAACCTTCCTTCCTTTTCCTTTTGTAACCAAGTATTGTGGGGAGAAAATAAATTGCAGTACTAAATCTAACATCGCACTATATTTTCTTTTGCAGGTACATTAAATAATTCTCAGTCTAGTCATATTCATTCTTCCAATCTTGATTCTGCTGATGAATGCACAGAGGCAGAACGATCTTACTGTAGGGCACACTCAATATCATATCCAGTCCATAGGTATCCTTATGGTGAGTATTAGAAATATTCGCTAATATGCTCTACTTTTGAGAGTGCGGAGATAATTCTATTATTCTGCAGGATGTTTTGTGTTTAATTTACTAACGGTCAGGGATTTAGTTGTCAGGCACAATTGTATCGCATTTAGCAAAAATGATCTAGCAGGATCGCAGTACAAAACCGGAAGTAATGGAAAAACGAAACAAACGAAACCCGAGGTAACTAATTGTGGGCTAACAAATGAAATAAAGAAAACCTGAATTAAAAAACTCAAACTCACAAAAAGTGAAATTAAACCACCGATGCGTTTTGAGGCCCCGGCCCCTTTGCCGGCAAGGTTGAATTTCGACTGCGATTACAGTGTTCTCATAATTGTGTAACTTCTTTTTTTCTTTTAAAAATACCTAATATATGCACAGTATTAAAATTTACACAATTATTATCATTTAAAATTAACAAGTTTATGGTGGGAAGCAAAAACTATTTGCTATTTTGGGACATTTTTTAGATAAATATGAAGAAGTAACATTTTTACAATACTATAATCGTGCTGGTTCCTTTTTGGTAAATGCGATCTAATTATTGCAAAACTCCTGCCAGACAAGTTGGCAAATGTTTACTATCGACTGTCATGGATAGGAGATGGTTTCATATATCTGAGCGTGACAGCATTGTTGGTCCTTTTAATAATCTTCAATTGCTATTGGGTGGCAGCAGGGCAGCTGCTGGCAAATGTAAACTATTCCTATCTATTCTTATGAAAGTTCTAACTTTCCTTCCTATGAATGTGCGCTGAAAACATATTCAGCTTTTTTTTCATTTGCTTCAAGAGAAATGCAAGATGAGGTAACCTGAATGAACAATCGAACTCGCAAACTGCTATCAATATTTCTCGTGAATGATTCAAATCATTTTCAAGCATTTATTTTTGCCATTGCTCTGAACAAAGAGAAAAAAAAATCATTTTAATCAAATGAAATCATACCTAAAAAAAGATCGTAACAGTTGTGAGATTGTTTGCTTAAACGGTTCAGATTCACTTTATTTCAATACATTAGCCTCTGTTCAGGTTTGGTACAGGTCAATAACAATAATGGGTCAGTTGCGTTGGTCACAGAATCGTGTTTTGATGTTTTATTCTTGCAGATCAACCAGAAATAATAAGGTCTGTCCAAATAGCAACTTTCTACGTTCAATATTAACCATGACATCATGCCTTGAAAAACTCAATTTATCACGTCATCCACTGCGGTAGTACTCAGCATGTAATGCACTACCATGGTGGATGACGTCAAAAACCTGACTTTTCAAAGGGCGATATCTCAGTTAATATTGAACATAGAAAGTTGTTGTTTAGACAGATCTTATTATTTTTAGCCAATCTACACAAATGAAGCATCAAAACACGATTCTGTTACTAGCGTAACTGGCCAATCTATATAATATAATAACAATGATATACAACTGAAGACGATAAAGATATACAAATTTGTTAGTTTTAACAATTTAGTTATATAATTCTTGGGGTAATGGGTTCATCCATAAATTCTTTTTAAGAATATCGAGAGCAGTCTAGTACGGCCTTTTTCAGAATTTTATGAAATTTTCTGGAGCCTTTATTTTTCAAGACATGTTGAAGAGACCCAGGAAGATTGTTCAGCAGGTTCAGGGATATAGAGTTTCGTTTTCTACCACTACAACTTCCCTATCTCTGTAGGCAAGCCTAATTGAATCGGCGTATGCGAAAACGTCCGATGTCCAATACAGTGTTTCAGAATTGGAGTGAACGATTTCTTTGTAACTTAAAGACGCCAGATGGTTTTAAGATGTTAGGAATGTAAAACAATTGTATAAATAATCCCGTAAGGATAAATAAACGTTTACAAAAGAGATCGATCTTATTCATCAGTGTCGCGGGCTAAAAAAACCACTGCAATTATGAAACCCTGTATTGGACTAGGGACATTTTCGCATGAGTTGATTCAATTGCGAGCAACTGAGAATGCTTGTGGACGCACGGACACACAGACTTGAGAAGTTGTGCGTTTTGGAGTGTATTTTAAACTTTCCTGATATGCTCACTTTGAGTTTTGTGCACTTACCTGTGGAACATCCATTCAGTTGGCTGTGCCTTTTGTGTGCAGTAGACTCATTAAAAAGAACTCAATAAGTGCTGGTGAATTGTAATTTTAAAAACCTGTCTTGACACAGATTTTTTTAATTAATTAAAATTTTTCAGTTTACAAATGGAAAATCTTAAATTTTGGATGCACCTTGTATCAATTTTCTCTTTTATTCATCCTGTCGAAAGTCACTTTTGGTACATCTCTATGTCCGTTGCAAACTGCTCGAAAAATAAAGTTGCTGAATTAAAATCCGGGATTTTAGAAACAATTCTGGAACGTTAGTTAACGTGAATACTTCGGCTAGTAAAACAACATCCAAGTGATGTTAAATTAATAACTGAAGCGTTCATATCAACATTTCAGAGTTGTCGCTTAGGTTTTTAACATCCCAGATGATAATTCTGCACTTTTTTTGCCTTTGTGCATTTTTCCAAGTATCCTTCAGCTTGTTGTATACATATAAATTAGCAGTACATGTTTGGCCAAAGAAGTAATCAGTTTTGAACGCTACTGCTCACTGTATTAGGTCATATCCGTGACAATAGGGGTTGTTGAGTTTTTAAGTTCTGAGAAAACTACGTTTTATGCTTTAAAAGTAGTGCACTTTGATGTCCTTAAGACAGAGAGGTTTTGGTTTAAAGGTTTATTATAAAAAAAAAATTTCTTTTAAAGATGATTTTTAGAAATTCTAATTTGAAGCATTAGTGAATGAACCATAGTGGATTTAAAACAGGCAAAATTCGCTTTTCTTACAGGGAACTTTTATTGTATGCACATAGAACCAAGTCTTGAGGTAAAGAATGGGAATGAAACCTTTAAAATGAACTGAACTATAATTTTGGATGATTTCTTTTCTAGTGGCTATAGTTGCTCTTTAAAAATGTTATACAAAAATTCTAAGAAGTTTCCCTCAAAAGATAGGGATGTAATTCTATCAAGCTGTTCCTCATTCCTTGTTTTCCCTGAATCTCTGTTTTGTTGGATTAGTTTGTTGGTTCAGTTGAATTTATTTTTAATATTTGTTTTTATATTTTTCTCACAATACTCTTTTCTTTTTCTGTATTACCAGTGTACTTGATGAGTTTTCATGAAAATGAAATTTTTTAATTGTCTTTTCATAAGAAGCTCATGTTCAATTTTTTTAAAGTTGAAACATTGCGCAAAGAGCAACACATTTTTGAACACCAAAATTAATAGAAGTATGTAAAATTTGCTGTAGTTTAACCATTGTTATATCTTCGATCTATACAGGTGTGTAGGTACCTCTTGCCTTCTCATTTCAAAAGTTTTAGAGAAAAACTTAACCCTCGTTAATGAACCTCCTTTATGTTTTCATTTTCAGATGATAGTATAGGAGGAGGAATTCCACCTTCACTGGTTGTACCAGAAACCTCTTACTCTAGCTCAGAAGATGATGACTTTTTCGATGCCAGGGATGAAGTTAGCTCGCCTTCCGACGATAAACTTTCCACTAATTCTAAAATTTCGTCCAACATTCCAGGGTAAGTGGGTCTAAAGAAACTTTTCCTCGAGGAGCCTTCCATAATATACATCATGCTAAAAATCAGGTCTTGGGCCTTCTCTCTCTCCTCATCTATAGAGTGCACAGAGTCGTAATGTCAATGGGAGAGCTGGCGCCACTTTTAAGCATTTTCCAGGTCCCGAATTCCGAGACTGCTGTGTGACGCCAGGTCTTTTTTTCGATACATGATCGATTTTTTTGCGATACAGGGGGACCTGGCCATTTGATGTAAACAAAGAAGATAGGAATCACGTATTCCACACCGTCATTTTGGATCGAACATACATGGAAAAAGTGACCCGAGCTCGGCGCACACTGGGCTCGGAACTCGTTGAGCAGAACATGGCGCCAGCACTCTAGCCACTCTATGCCCTTATCTTGCACTTTTTGCTCGAGCCCAGACTCCAACCTGTCTCTCAGAGTGTGATGTAATTTATGGGTGTCTCTTAAGTGTTAGGCAATTTTTATGTTTGTTGCTTTGTACAGCGCTTCACAAACTAACCACTGCTTGATTTTCGCCTTTTTTTCTTGCCTTAACTTACATTCTTCCCTCTATCCTTCCTTTGAGTCGCTGAGATTCAGGTGTCAGCATGGCTTAAGTAGTTAGTTACTGAGAAAAGAATCATAAAGGGTACTCTCCCATTTTTGAAAAGGGGACCTTTCTGAGAATGGTGTTCTAAAATTTCCACAGTGACTGTACTGGTTCAGGAAACTATGATTTCTGCGTCGTGGAAAAATTAGAAAATCCTACCTTCAAAGCCTCGTAAATAGAGCCCTTTCATGTGTGGGGGATTTGCAATTTGAATACTTTTCCCATCGTAAAATATCTCAAGGAACACAGTGCTGTCACTGGTTTTCTCTGACATCAACTCCAAGGCTCCAAAAAAGCTCTCTAAGTTGAGGCCATAATGGTCGGGATATCTCACGCTATCCTGAGAGTCCACTTCTTTATTAAGCCTAACTCCTTATGCAAAGATGGGAGCAAATACTTCAGCAGGGTTGCTGTGTTTTTAGTTTTGGAGTCCGCAAACTAAGAGGCAACCCTGCTAATGTATTTGCTCCTTATCTGTGCATGGAGAGTTTTACTTGGATCGCATTTTGGAAGAAGGGACCAGGGGCACTCCAATGTCACTAAGATTGTGCAACTTTTTTCACCTTGCATATACTAACAGATCATCTAAACAAATTTTATCTTCACACCCAATGAATTATGAACAATAGGAATGAACTCAAGACAATAATCAACTTTGTAAAAACTGTTTTCATGATTTCAGTAATTTTATTCAAAGAATGCAAGTTGCACAAATGCACAACCCTAGCAACATCGCAATGGTCTTGCTTCCTTTTTGCAAAATGCAATCCTTTTAATACAGAGGTGGTCAGAATAGCGTGGGATATCCTCTCCACTACGGCCCTAACTTTGGGAGCTTTTTGTGAGTTTTGGAGTTCATTTCAAAGAAAATCAGTGGCACCATCGTGTTTCTCGCGAAATGGAGAAGTTGCATGTGTGAGGAATTTGCGATTTGACTGTTGATTCTTGGGTAAAAGTTCGCGAGAAACACGATGGTGCCACTGGTTTTCTCTGAAATCAACTTCCAAGCTCAAAAAAGCTCTCAAGTTGAGGCCAAAATGGAGGGGATATCCCACGCTATCCTGAGAGTCCACCCCTACATCAAGACAAACTCTCCGTGCAGATAGGGAGCAAATACATTGACAGGGCTGCCACTTTATTTGGGGACTCTAAAACTGAAAACACGGCAACCCTGCTAATGTATTTGCTCCCTATCTTTGCATGGAGAGTTTGTCTTGATGTAGAGATGGACCCTCAGAATAGCGTGGGATATCCCCTCCATTTTTGCCTCAACCTGAGAGCTTTTTTGAGCTTGGGAGTTGATTTCAGAGAGAACCAGTGGCACCATCGTGTTTCTCGCGAACTTTTACACAAGAGTCAACAGTCAAATCGCAAATTCCTCACACATGCAACATCTCCATTTTACAGAGGTACCACAGCTTAAATCGCAAAGTCCTGACACATGCAAGAGCTCCATTTCTTTCCTTGCCCCACCCATTTTTCCACCTCTCTCTCCGCAGAGCAATGCACCTGTACAAAGGGTATTTTCCTTTCGGCGGATCCGTGACCCATTTACCGGCGCAACCCATTTTAGCGTGTAAATAAAGCTGTCTACGGAGTCAGCCCGCGTCGGGAGGGGGGGGGGGGGGGGGNGGGGGGGGGGGGGGGGGGGGGGTGTCATCGGCCGCAGCGAAATCCCGGGACAAGTGTCAGAGTAACGTGGCACGTCTGACTCGGGGAAAATATTGGTTTAATGGTCGTGTTTATCTTTTTTTTCCCCCGTTGTTCAACCTCGTTGCAGCCGTTCCAATTCGTGTCGTAGGTAAAGATTGCGCGTGAGCCAGACGCAGGCGCCATGATGCCCCGGTCCCCCCTCCCCGTGTCGCTGCCGCCTTGCCAACTTGTGCACCGTATAATCGAGTTTCTGAACCGCGACGAGCGAGATTTTCTTTCCGCCTGCGGTTGTCGGACAAGATCATGGTGTCTAGTCTTTTAAAAACCGGGAAAAACCGGGATCCATCAGGGAATGAAATTTTACCGGGAAAATCAGGGAATCTTTTCCAGAAACCGGGAAAAACCGGGATGCATCAGGGAATGAAAATTTACCGGGAAAATCAGGGAATCAGTTCCAGAAACCGGGAATCTCTTCTCGACCCACCCAGGGATAATTTCGTTTTAAAATTTGGCGGTCTAATCCGACGTGCGCCAAAGAAATGGCTGTAAGCTCAATTAAAATCGATATGCACGTTTAAAACTCTAGAAAATGTAATTCTTCTCCCCAAGAAAATCCCGGGAAAGTGGGAGAAAACTTCGGTTTCTCATCAGGGAATGAGCTCATTATAATCAGGGACAGAGCAGGGGATGAGCTTTGCCAAGAAAACTGGACACCATGGACAAGATGGTCTCGGAATTTCTAATGGAAGACCCAACTTCACAAGAGAAAATTCGGAATAGATTATGTAGGAACCAGTGGATTGCACGTTTCTTACACTGTTTTGCTCGTCTGCCACGAAACAAGTGGCTGCTTGGATGTGTTTCCTTCAGAGAAAACCACCCTTGAAGCAACGACTGCATGAAAACTGTTAAAAATACTGTAAATTTTAGCAAAACCTCAAAGAAACCATATCTAGGAAACTCTTCTTTGGGTATTTCTTTTTAAATAAAACTAAGTACTAGAGGTAAAACTTGAGTGAAAAAGTGTTATGAAACTTCTCAAAATATCAATGTAGTTTTCTAACTTTTAAAATGTTTGAAATTGTTCTTTACCCTCCCCCCCCCCCCCAAAAAAAAAACCCACTCTCAGAGTGCTCATTTTTTTTCAAAGAATCTTTGATGTAAGCCAAGTTCACAAAGAGATAAATTTTACTTGAATAAAATACCTAGAAAGAGTTTCCTAAATTAAGAATTTTAACAGTTCTTTCAAGAGTGTTTGAATTTTGCTTTTTGAAAGTCCTTACTCCTGTAACAACCAAAATTATCCGTTATCTTCGAAAATTTATTGTGAATTTTCCTCGCTCATTCAAAAACATACCCACATAGAAAATTTCTAAAGGAATTTTTCGGTAGTTTTCTCCCTAAAAACTGTAACATTATCGAAGCTTTTTAATTATGTATTTCAGTGAATAAACGAATTTTTCGCCCTGACTGTCGATTTCTTCCAAATGATCGTGTAACTTGAAACGCGCGCGTTTTGCTGTCGGAATATTATTTTTTTTGCGATGCAACTTGGCAACCGCGTTATCAGCTGTAGTTGCGGTTCCTGGCGCTAGCTCGCTGTGCGTCTTATCTGCACTTTGCCAATCATTTGTTTTGATTTTCACGTTCAATGTCAACAATCAGTGCGTAACGTAATACCAAGATCCTTAGCTCCGAGGCGAATTCGCGAATCTTTAATTTTCACAAAGCAGAGTTCGATCGCGTAACTTTGTCGTTCGGTTATCGATCTGTTCTGTAGTTAACCTTAAAATCAATCGTTGTTCGTTCTTGGCATTCGTAGCCGAGACGCGCTGGGCGAATGAAAACCTGTTCTCCGCCCTCGTCAGAGTCTATTACACAACTTTTCTGGTTTTCTCTGTGTTATTTGTTTGCGCTTAGAACCGTTGCACAGGAATCAGGCATTTCCGCACCTTCCCTATACCATTAGTCAAGATCCAATTATCAACCCTCCCCCCCTCAGTGCCACCATGCCCCCCCTGAGTTTGTTACCTTTTGAAATCTAATGTGTCGTTTTCGGTGCTATAAGCCCAGGTAAATTTCTCCTTTCCTGTCGAATCTCTTACAGCTTTACCCGTGTATCTAAGATTTTTGAAGATCAATTTTAGTGGTAGCGTAACTTCCAGTGAAGATGTCAATCGTCCCTCCTCTTCGCGTTTGTTTACCATTGCAGTAGCTAAGTTTCAACGCAACTAGATATCCCTGTCACCATGCTTCGCGTTCTTACTTCGAAATGGAATAGCCTCAGTCGAAGGGATAGCGTTACCAAACCCAACGAAAGGTTTGTTATCCAGTTCGATTCGAATGCAAGTCACCCTGGATCTTGGAATGCGCAATTTTTAGAATGGTTTTCTCATAATGGTCTCTATAAATTCTTCTCTCTCCTTTTGCACCCCTTTTCTTTTGCAAGCACCAAATGTGTAGAAAGGTTAGCATGTTGCCTCAATGTTTCTGTTCTGCTTTGCACCACCTATGCAATTGGCAGTTTATTCTATTCTGACGTACGCAAGTATGCGTATTTCCGTAACATGAGAGATTGTCTATTACATTTGTTACTCCTTTGCTCTAGCTGTCATTCCTGACCAAGTCGTTATTCCCTAGAAAAGTGTAGTTTTGTTATATTGGAGCTTGTTATTTAATGTATCAAATGCAAAGAGACTGATTCATTATTGGTTTTTCAATCAGAGTTATTTAAGTATCATCTCTTCAATATCTTAATTGAGCAACAGAGGTAGAAGGGAAAAAAGGTCGCAAGATTACCTATAGTTTCTGCTAAAATCTGGATGACTCAGAAAACAACCTAAGTTGTAGCTTTCTTTTTCTGGCAAGTTTTGAGTCTTTTTCTATGTACTTGTTTGAATTTTGTCGAATTCAGATAACATCCAAAAATTTTCTCAAGATGAGGGAAGAATGCATCACATTCAGTGTTGCCCAACCCTCTAATGCCACGGAGTCTAAAACAATGGCCTCCTCTGCGTTGCTTGTCAGAGATTCATCACTGTAAATTCTTAGTCGTGGATATCATCTGAAACACAATGCCTTTAATTGCTGAAAGCACCATGACCTGCAGCTTCTTGGGATACTTAGCCTACTTTAAGCTTGCTGAATATATCAGAACAAGCTCTGCTCTCTTTTGTCAGAAACAGTCGTTATAACAACAAGTAACATGGTGAATGTTGACAAAAAATCTGTTTCAATTTTGATTTTACAAAATTGAATTTTGTGGAACTGTGAAAGATTGAAATCTACCGCACAAGGTGTAAATTGCTGATGAAACCATCTCCTCCTCTTGCATCTTTGCCCTATGTGCCCCCTAGCTTGCTTTAGCCAATGATGCAATTCTGACTTTTTGTCCCAATTTTTTCATGCCTCAATAAGTCTCTTTTTTTACGTCTACCTGGTGTGGACTGGAATGTCTTGAAATAGTTTGTAGTTTTTAAGATTCCAGCTGCAGTTTATCACCCCCTCCTGTATGATTCCATACCTCCGTTGCAGTGTTTCTAAAGTACCGCCCTTATTTTATTTTTTGTAGAGAAGAAAGCATTAAAATCTATCTTGAATATGCTGCTAAACAAGTAATAGAGGAAAAATCAAGGCAGCTCTCAAGAAATTACGTTTACTAGGTTTCCAAAGAATTAATAGTTTTCCTTGTAAAATTTTGAAGATCGTTTTGCGTCATACCTCGGTTAGAGGTCCTTCTGCATGCTGCATTGGTCGATTTATCAGTATACTACTGTATTCGTCCTTATCGCATAGTTTCACCGCAGCTTTTACTCCTTTTCATCAAGATTCCCAACATTGATCCATGTGTCCTATGGTCTTATCTTTAATGAGGTGTGGTTCGGGTGTATAGTATCGTGTTTTACTGTTACAATTGGACCGCATTTTGCAATTTGGAACTATAAATTCTGGCCCGGTTTAAAAACAACATATGTGTCATTAGTTTCCCTATGCACACAAAAGTTTTCTTCGGATGAGCCAGAATTTATAGTTCCAAATTGCAAAATGCAGTCCGATTGTCATGTTTGAATAAGAATATTAAAAAGTTTTGTACATCGCATGGAGGTTAAGTGCACAATACCTGTACCGTTCTGAAACTTCTCCGCAATTTTACCCTGCTTTCTGGCTCTCCTGTCTGCACTTATTTTCACCTTATTAGGTTCGGCAACTTTAATGACTTTTAAGAGAGTGCAAACAAGCCTCCTAGAGCCTTTTTCCTCGATTTGAATCCCTAGAAGTGGCTCTTTTCTTCATAGTTAAGCGAATCAGCGCACTGAAGAAGAGAAAAATCTAACCATAAGTGTTCGCCAGAGTTTTTTAATCAATGGTCAGGGAAATTCTGGGCATTTATATTGATGGCCAAAGTGCTAAACCTTGTAGCTCCATTGCGGTGTCAAAATTCTAGCACCTATTTTATTTTTTTGAAGAGGAGCAAGTCAACTTTATAGCTTGAAATTTGTGCAGAATATTCCGCCAAAAGGGAAGAAAAATAATGGCGATTTTCAAGATGTTATGTTGAGCAGATTCCCCAAGACAAAATGAAAAGTGACAGGCGAAGTCTGCAACATCACAAATAGAAATATGTGGTTTTGCTCCTTAGTCATAGAATATTTTGAAGTCGGAGGAAAAGCAAAAGAAAGTCAGGGAATTCAAAAGTGAAGAAATCATTGATACCCGGTGTAATTGAATCAATCATATCTCCAAAAATTGCATTTTAGAGCCAATCTTTACAAATTTGGTGTGGCTTTTTCAATTATTCTGTGTATTTTTTCTTTCAATTGGATCAATTTTATAACCTGATTTTTTTTCCGATAGATCCGATTCCGAGGAAGCTCAGAATGAACCAGACACAGTACAATCTCAGACGCCTAGTGATTCAATTAATTCCTCCAGTCCATCGGATAAACGCCCAGTCAAGCAAGCCTCCACCTCCTCAGGCCCCAGATCTGCTCCCAAAACTCCAGATGGTGACATAGACTATGATGCACTTTACGAAGATGAAAATGAAAATGAAGGTAAGCAGTATCGATCAGAGTTGAAAACAATTGAAACAATTAAGAATTGCAGATAATGGAAAATCGTGAAACGCAGTTCGAGAACTTAACCCATTGACTTATGATTTAATTTGATGAAAATCAGTAACTTTGACTACTTCAAAATAATCCAGAAATTCTTTCTCTAAGGGTGAAAGTTGACACAATAAGCATTCACAATACAACGTTTGAGAAAAATGTGTTGGTGAAAACTTTGAACAAAATCATTTTTTTATTGTGGTTTATAGCTGTCAAAGTCGCAAAATCAGCGAAAATCAGAAAATTTTGAGACTATTTCATGTTCAAACGCACAGTAGTATGAAATTACCGCACTCAATAAGTCATTGAGTGGCCGCACTACTCATATAAACATTGATGAGAATGCAATCTACCGGAGAATCGCCGAAATAACGCAAACAATCAACGTGCGACTGGGAGCCGTCAGTTTAAGTCAATGGGTTAGGAAGAAAGATTTAAAAGCTGAAAGTAAGTGTAGGAAATCACCATTTCTATTGAAGAGCACCATTATTTAAATTAATGTATGAAAATTAATGTATTCTAGTAAAAAAAAATATTTTATAAACAAAAGTTCTTTTTTAGAGGTTTCAAAAAGGAATCAAAGCATAAAAACCAGAAACTTTAAAAGGTTGCATACTTTGATGAAAAATTTGAATACTTAAATTTAGCTTTTGCAACATCTTTGCAAGTATTTACTGTATTTATGTAATTTATGTAACTTTTTTTACTTTAAAAAGTTGATTGACCCTTCTTTTATCTCTGTTCACTCATGATTGTTTTCTGTCTATTGCAGTTTCGTTGGAGAATCATGGATCAGTCGTCACGCATCTCATATCTCAGGTCAAAATCGGAATGGACCTTACCAAAGTTGTGCTTCCTACGTTTATTTTAGAAAGGCGATCCCTTTTAGAAATGTATGCAGATTTTTTTGTCCACCCTGATCTAATTTTGAAGTAAGTCCCGTTTTCCTCCTATTTTTACATTATGTTCATCAAATTGTCAGGGATTCAAAGGAGATGACTATTTGAACTATTTTATTTTGGAAATCAACATTTTAGTTTAAAAAAAGTTTGATAAATATTGCTTTGCTTAATATTGAGAAGTGATCGTGCCAGTAGTGTAATTTTGCATGCGCAGTGAATGACTACCCAAGTTGTAAACTTATTTTGGTGCAGATGAAACCAGCCAGCATTTAGTTGTGCTGTACAAAACATTGAAAGACCAACACTAACATTTGCTGCACTGAGCAAATTGCTCAATGAATTATCCATAATTGACCATTAGATGGGTATAAATTGAAACATTGTGACATATTTTGCCTCTTCAAAATTTCACTCAGATCATGATAAGCGCAAGAAATATTACAGAAATTAACTTCAAACAAAGATTTTAACATTCTTATGCGGCACTGGTCAGAAAGAAATGTAATTTTTCATTCACATGACATCCCAGATTCTATGTGAATCATGTTGGGCTCTACAACATTTTTTGCAAGCTTCTTAATTGTGCAGTATCCCATCTGTATTGTTCAAAGGGTAAATAACGTGCATCAGTAGAGCCAAAGTACTGAGATGGAGGTTATTATATTTTTATACCGCAGAAATTGTCTGGGTTACATTTTGTATGTCTCAAGTAGATCCTAGTTTTTGTATGAACAGGAAGTTTGAATTTATGTATAAAAAAATTGATTCCTTAGTTTGGAGTTACTTTCAATACTTTTTGTTGCTTAAGTAAATCAAGCAAGAGTAAAAAGAAAACCTATTTCATAATGCTTATATTTGCACCTTATCATGCAATCCATTTTATTGACTATGAAAATAATGTTCATGTATCTTTTATAGGAGAGTTCTTTAAATATAACATTATGAATTTTTGTTTTGTTTTATAATTATTCCAGAACTGTTGAATTAACTTCACCCAAAGATCGAATGGTAGAAATTGTCAAGTGGTACCTTACCTCATATCACGCCAGCCGCAAAAGTGGTGTGGCCAAGAAACCTTACAATCCAATTCTAGGGGAGGTATTCAAGTGTCATTGGAACATTCCTGGTTTCTCTAGTACAACGGAAAAAGTCCCAGACGGACCTCTACCTGATGCTACAAAGGATCAGCTTATTTTCATAGCAGAACAAGTATCCCATCATCCGCCCAGTAAGTTTGTTATACAATTTTTATAAAAGTTTTTCTCAAAGAGAATAGATCGAAAAGATTCCAGCAGCTTCAGAACTTTTTGGAAGGGTCATCAGTATCACATTTCTGAATAGTCCTAAAATTCATCCGAAGATGTTCAGCATACTTAGCATACAAAATAAACTTTGTCAAGAAATACAATAAAACAGCTGTTCAAAAGTTTTAATGGACAATCTACTAGTAAGGCAATAGGGTAAGCACTATTTTTTAAATGTATCTATTTTTAAATGTCATAACCTCTTTCAGATTTTTTATTTATTTACCTTCACTTGGAATTTTGACTGAATGGTTTTAAATTCATTATCAGTTTGCGCCAAAGCCCTTTTATTTTTTTTCTCAATGTCCTCTGTGCGTTTCCGTAGGACCAATATTGTTGGCTTAGAAATAGAAGCTCAACGATCTATTGCTAGCAGGTGGGGCGGCTAGTCTCTCTGTTTCCTATTCATTTTTTCCTCTATTGAAACTTCTTAACATGGTTCTTCTGTCTCATCAGTTTCAGCATTTTATGGTGAACACTTCGAAAAAAGAGTCCAGTTCTGTGCACATGTATGGACTAAATCCAAATTCCTTGGTCTGTCGATCGGAGTACATAACGTGGGAGAAGGGAGACTGAAATTGTTGGACCACAACGAAGAGTACATTTGCACCTTTCCAAATGGCTACGGCAGGTAAGATCAACAGTCTGATGTTTCTATTCCCATGGGTTCTGTATATTAAAGAAAATAAAATGAAGTAATGATGTAATAAAAAAAACAAGAAGTAATATAATTAAGCACTTATTTTTTGTAATCAGTATTCTCTTTTGTATTCTCAGATCAGTTTTTTGGAAGCATTCACATTTTCCTGGAGGTTTGCAAAAAGCCAGAAAGCCTCCACTAACCCAAAGTCGACAAATATATCAGCACATTATAAATCTGTGAGCAGATATTAAGTGCTCTCCTCAGAAACAGAATATTTTCAAGGAAACTTTGAAGGTTTTCAAACTTTTGCTGATATCTTTAAAGATTGGTGCTTTTTAAGGGCAGTTTTGAAATATGACCGAAAGGAAGATTTAGATTTGATAAAAAAGGAAGTAAAACATAGTGGTTAGGGAAAAATGATGCTCTTTTCATGTCTTGAAAAGTGGACTCGGTCCATTCAGCCCATTTTAGACCCCATGGATTTCAATTGATCTCCCAACTTGCCCTCATCTTTTCAGCAAATTAAACCTGCCTGCACATTGATTTCAGGTCTATTTTAACTACGCCATGGATTGAGCTTGGTGGATCTGTTAGCATTGATTGCCCGCAGTCAGGCTACAAGTGTGCTGTAGAATTCCACACAAAGCCTTTCTACGGTGGGAAGAAACACCGAGTAACAGCGGATGTGTTTGCGCCCAACGACAAGAAACCCTTTTTATCAATTAATGGCGTTTGGAATGGATTAATGGAAGCCAAGTGGAACGACACTGTAAGCTCCTTTTAATAATTGTAGAATTTACGCAGCAATAGATTAAATATCAAAAAATAAAAATATTCGTAAAATAGATTTTAGAATATCACTGAATTGTAATATTTAGTAACTTGTACTCATACATGTCTTCGAACTGCAAAACTTGAAGAAATCAGAGCAGAGGTTAGGGAATAGCAGTGAATTTTTTTGTAGCCATCCGCAAATGGTATTTTGCTGTCAACAAAACTAGGGCGCATGAACTTTGAAGTTTCTTCCAAAATAGAAATTGTCTACCTGAGCCAGTGAGTAGCCAAACAACTGTGTGAAACCCCTCAAAAGAATAAGAACAATCGATTTGGATACTTTCTCAAAATTGAATTTTGTCTTGGTCTGTGCATAAAGCGAGGAAGGTGGAAAAAAATGTATCCAAAGCTTTATTTGGGGCCAGTCTTGTAGTAAAAGCGGAAATGATCTGAATAATCAGTTGTAAAAATTGTTTTTTCACTGTGTAATTTAGTTGAATCTTTTCATTGGTTCAATGTCCTTTCGTTGGGTTTTCAGGGTAAAGTTGAGCCTTTCGTCGACACCAGGAATTTAGAAATAATCAAAAAAGTTGTTGTGCCAATCAAAAACCAAGAGGAGAATGAATCCAGGCGTGTTTGGAAAGAAGTCACCCTAGGATTAAAGTAAGTCTCATCACTGTAAAGGAAATTCTTGAGTTTTATGTGAAGGGGAAAAAAAGAAAAATAAATGAGAATATAGAAGTACCTTGTCTAAATGGCTGATGAAAGTAAGGGTTTGTATTCACTCAAGGCAGTTTTTTTAGGAGTGACAACAGGGTGTCTACAAGTCTGGAAATAGTACTGATTTTTTAAGGGCGGTCCGGAAGTACTGAAAAAGTGCGGTAATTCTGCTTGACGGTCTAGAATTCTTCATTTTTGTCGCAATTTAAGGGAGAAATTCAAATTTTTGAAATTTTTTTAATTTCGTCAATTGAAGGTACTGAAAAAGTTCTAAATTTCTCTGTTGAATAGGTACTGAATTTCTTGGGAATGCACTGAATAAGCACTGTAAAAGTACTTATTTTTGACCAGCCTGTTTTAGTAGATACCCTGGACAAACACAAATTCTAAGTAGTAATATCAATATTTCAGCTTTGACTTTTTCAGTACCAAGGTCACTCTTCCTACGTGGACAGTCTTAAATAATTCCTTGTTGAAACATGGAATTTTTTAGGCGGTTAAAAATATTAAATGAAACTAGTATGTACTAAACATTCATGTCGTAAATGTTTTTTTGAAACTTCAATTAACTGATCCTTGAACTTCAATGGTTCTAGATATGACAATGTAGAAGCTGCATCTGCTGCTAAATATGAAATCGAGCAACGTCAACGAGATGAAGCCCTCACGAGAAAAAGACAAGAAGAATCTTGGCAGTCCAAAGTAAGTGTTCTCATATTTCTTTCGTTCGCTCGACTATCAAAAAAACTTTCAAAACGTTTATGTCTGTTGCATGGTAACGTAAAAATTCTGTCTCATTTTATTAAAAATTCAACCTCCCAATCAAATTTCATTTTTTTTTCTTGTAGCTTTGTTTATGAAATGGATTCATTGGAGTCTAATTGCACTTCACACCAAAAAAATTTTCTCATGTCATACTCTTTTTATCGAAAACTGAACTACTTTACGCCTTGAAATTCTATTGTGACATCATGTTACATTCTGAAGAATATTCTCACCAAATTTCTAGGTTTTAAGTGGTTCAGTTCTCTGTTTTACGATACAAAACATCAGAGGATATTAGCCGACGTCTGATGTAGCTATCCTGATTCAAGTCAAATCTGTTTTAATTATTTCAATTCTCTGCACCACTTCATGAGTGTTAGAATTGTTTTTAGGTTTTTTTTTTCTGCTATGTTTTTACAAAATCAAATGTAAAGAAATTTTTAAGTCACCTTTATTTGCTTTCTAGAATGGGTTTGATGTTTCAAACAACAAATTTTGCATGAAAATTATTTTAAATTATGTGCTTTTAACCATCAGCATAGCTTCAATTGTCAGGGAATTTTATCAAAATGTGTCATAGAAATCAGGAAAATGTATTTTTTAAAGTCCGTAGCCACCAAGATAATAGGGAAGTCTTTGCACAACGATATTTATCAATTTTTATTTTCTTTTTGCAGTGGTTCAAAGGTGAGGCTGGTGGTCAGTGGGAGTTCATCAATCCGTTAGAAAAAAGGATAAAGAAAGGCTCCTAACAATTAGCATGCGAGCCTAGTGAAGAATAATTCAGCAAACCTCAATGTCGGACACCGTAATTCGAAATGGAAACTTGTGACGACTCGCTAGAAAATTTGATCAAACCTGAATTATTATTTTGCCTTAAAAATACCATGGTTACCTATCGAATATCACGTTTTATGTTACAATTGCATAAGCATAAGTGTATCTAACTGTATCATTTTCTCGTGTTATAATTTGTGTATAGTTTTTAAAACAATCATTGTACTTTTGTATATTTTAAATTTTTGTTATCGAATCGAAATCCTGATCTTAAATCTTTGTGTCTTCGCGCCAGGTCCAAGGAGAAAAGAATTAGCTGAATAATTTTCATCGTTAAACTTATTTTTTAGTTGAGTTTCTGAAATTTTGAAATGGATGCAAAGGTGCTATTAAGAGATAAGAGGTCATCATTAAATGATACAAAGTAACTAGAACACATTCTAGCTAAACTGATCTCTTTTGGTTTTTAGCGCCTGTCGTAGATCCTGCATTCGAAAAAAGAAAGTCTGTAAAATTATTGATTTTCCTCGTAGTTTCTAGTGTTCTCAATAACTTCTACCTTTTTATTTTTTTTCTTAACCTTCGTTTTTTTTTTTAACTTCTATTTTTTCATAGATTTTTTTATTTTAAATGTGCTAAAATAAACTGAAAATGGGTAAATTATTGTGAGTTTCCTCTTGATCAATAACGACTGAGTGTGTCAGTAATATCACAGACTTTCTTTTCAATGTAATCGAATATTCAAGTAGGCAAATTATAGGATGGTTCTTTTTCTGGGGAACGGTTTTTATTCTTAGAAACACAAGCTCATGGAGTTAAGTTTCATTATTTTTGTTGAAAATTTTTTTGTACTTATGGATTTTTTCATTGACTCCAAGTTCTGGTGGTCACAAATCGCTTTGAAATTGTGTCAAATCCATTTGAAATTGTTATTGTTGACTGTTGAACGATTATGTCCTGAACGGGGACTAAAATGCAATGAGACACTGATTTGTTTTTGTTTCGGCGGATATTTTTTCTCTGGGAGAAAAGTTGTGGAAGGAGAATGCATCTAATTTAAAAGTACCAATCCAACTGACCATTTTAGAATTATATTATTTCAATTCTAACTCGTTTTCACGACAAGTGCATTGCATGTGAATCAATATAAGTTACTGTTTTTTGGAATATTAAACTGTAAATTCTTTCATTGGTTTGCACCTTTTTTTTCTTGGCCAAAAATTGCTCAGTAAAAAATATCTGTGATCTGTTACATACTTTTGACGTTAGCTGTTTTAAATCTCTCGACAGTTGAAACAGGGTGCAGGTTGAATGGACATACTAATTTATATACCTAATCCAATTTTCTCTCTTAATTTGACTACATAATGGCCAGAATAGTCATGTTTGTAAAAAGGACTGTGGACGTATTTTGAGGAAAATCTGGTTGATTGAACAGGAAATACAAATCAAACCAGAGTCCAAATGGTTTGAAGTTTGCAGTTTGAAGCACTTAGTTCTGAGAATTTTTTTCAATGTTTTCATCTGCCATGTTCAAAGCACACACATTTTACAAACGGATGCAGTCTTATACTTACTTTCAGCACATAAATGAACTAAATCTCTCACAATTCTGTCTCAGAGATACTAGCAATTATACCACATTTTGCAAGAAGGAACTACAATTTCCGGCTCACACAAAAGCACCTATCTAAACTGTTCTGATTCTAATGACTTTTTTGTCATTACTGAAATCAGTCAGAATTAATCCCCCTATCGCAAAATATAGTCAAATTGTTCTCATGTCAGTCACTTACCCAAACTCCGATCTTTCACCCAAGTCAGCAATAATTGATCTAATGAAAACTCGCATCTGTAGACTTAAGTAGGAGCATTCAAACGAACTCTTTTTGGTAAACTATCAGTACTGCTTCTTTTGAAATATCGATGCATTCTGTCAAGGTCTCTCTTGTCAGAAACGACTGCGCACCTGCAATTAAAATACTTATTTCAATAGATTCTCAATTTTTCTTGAGATGAATTATGGATTTTAACATTGGGATCTGACTGAGACTTGATGTTATTGTCCTGAATAATTGTAATGTGAGCAAAGGTCAAACCTTTGATGGATGATTTTTTGAAATTCCCCTCATATTTTCCTCCTAGAAAATTTTCTGAAGTACAATCCCTCTTTGTAGAATCTAACATAGCAACACATGATTTTTTTCGTTTGACTAAATATTTGCTTAATAAAACCGAACTTTACGAAGTACTTGGTTGGCAAGTGTAAATTGAATTTTCATATCAATGTTGAAATGTTTCAGCCAGTCTTTTGTATGGTTGGTGCCTTTTTTTTTCTTTTTTTAATAAGTACAGTGGACTCAGGATTATCTGTAACTATCGTAAGGATACCGCTTTACCTGGATTGTATTTCATTGTAAAGAAACAAACTCTTGCCCTGGAATATTAAGTCATTACAGTTTTCTCAGTTTTTTTTCTGTAATCATGTGATCAAGATATGTGTTCTAATGCAATAATTTGATTTCTAATGACCATATGATTAATTTTTGTTTCTATCCTAACCTGTAAGGCCTCAGTTAGTCTGGCCAATCCAAAATCCACTGTAATAAGAACCATGGACATCAGTTGTTTTGTCGATTTCCATTTTCAATTTTGAGCACAGACAATGGATGCCTTGCACACTTGAGAGCCACGTGGATAGACCTTTTAAGGGTAAATTGTCGCAAAAATCACAATAGTAATTTTTAAAAAGTCTGAAATCTACTCCTTAAGTGGTAATTTGCTGAACAGGAAAAACTCTTTTTAAAATTTCCAATGGAGGCAATGTCCAGTCACCTTATCTCGGAACAAGCAATGGCAATATTCGTTCAACAAAAACTGATGATTCAAAACATAATATTTATCGAAGTTATCTGCAGGTCAATAGGATAAAGAAATGGTGTGCGAGGGCATGGACCACCATTTAAGATCATACATTGCTTGTGAATAAAACTAACGAACAACAACCAGAAATTGGCAATTACCGGCAGCAACAAAGATAGCCTGAGATCGCCTTTGGCTTGTTTTCAGTGAATAGAAAGCTGCCCCCGGATGCAGGAAATTTGAAAAAAGGGTGCTCCAAACCAGGCAAATTGCGCACCAAGAAGTGTATTTCAGACTTTCTCTAAATAATTGTCGTGATTTTGGGGTCATTATATCTTTAAGAAGTTCATTCACACAGCTTTATCTTTTGTGTGAGACCTATTTTCTCTCTGGCTCTATCAGTCCATATGCTGAGGCATTCTGTTTTTATCTTGCCTACCTCAGTTTCTTTGCGTTTCAGAATTCACTACTTTCGAGTGATTTCGTTTAACATTTGCGTCCGTTCAGAAGAAGAACCCATAGCCAGCAACCCTTATCGTATGGTTTTTTTCAATGCGTCCTAGGATCTTTGAATTTTAAATCTTAGCCATTTTTTGTCTGTACTTTACTGCTGTGAAAAAAGCAAATTAGAGACAATTAGCTTTGCTTCTCCTAGATAATCTCATGTTGGAACACCAACGCCCTGTTGTTGACTTTTCAAAAGCAATACTTACTTACATCTTTACATTATCACTTAGAAACATGTATGTTATATTCTTATTTTTAATTAATTTAGAATTTTTCTTATGTACACAATGAGGAAAACAAATGAATGGAAAATGAGGAATAAACCGAATAAAAATCAGTCTTTTCAAGGGATTTTAATCGTCATTTTTCCCCCCCCAAAACATTATTTTTTTTAATTCGATATAGTGGCAATACTTGTGTATGATAGAAGTAGAACAATACAATGAAACTCAATCGCTGTGCGAAGGAAGAACGCCGTATGAGTCTTTAGACGTTGCCAACTTGTCTTTGATTAAATATGAATTTTCAGGGGGCCAGCAAATATTTTTCTTTGAATTTTCCAAAAAATTTTATTCGCCATCAGATTTATATTATCTGATATCTTTAGGAGAAAAAATTCATAGCTCTCTTCCAAAATGAAAGTTTTGTCTGTGGAAATATAGCAACTTTTGAAAGTTCATATGGCGTTTTTCCTCAGTACGGCAGTTAAGGCGTTTATATTTCATCTATTGTGTCCCAAAATTCACGAGATGAATTTTTTCAATAAACTACAAATTTTCACGTTTATTTCGTCAAATTTAACATGTTGATAAGTGCCTCTCTAAGTAAATTTTACGAGGAAACCAGTGGGGTCATTTTTGAGACCTTGACATCTTGTAATGACAAAATTATAACCTTTTAAAGTTTTCAAATTTTGTCCGAATTCTCCCATTGACTCGATCCACCGTGAAACGATTCGATTGCAAAATCGGATACTTTCGAGGCCGTCAAAATAGCATTTTAGGCAACTCCCGCCATCTTGGATTTTTTAATTTCGAAAATTTAACTGGACATTCGATTTTTCCGAGATAGGACGGAAACATTATTTTAATGATTCATTCAAGTCTATTATATCACTCTCGGGAACCACAAGCACAAAATTTCACGAAAAATAAGTATATGGAATATTTAAAAAAAAAATTCCATCAGTCAGTAAGGAGGGAAAAAGTCTTCATGGTGTGGATTTTCCTTTAGGAAAGGGATTTGAAATAACCTCATTTTTATTATAAATTAAAGCATGAAGATTATCAGGTATTTTCAATTTACATGAGAATATAAAAAAATGACATTTTTGGGCCCCTCTTCAGAGACGAGTGTCAATAAAGTTGAAATCTGTCCCAAAAAAACCTTATAAGACAATCTTCGCTGAAAGTTTAAACTTGAGTTCAAAGCTCATATTGGCAACAAAGCGTTGCATAGTTTAAATGAAGCGTGGCGCGCTGGTGCGAAAATATAAAAAGCTGAAATCCTCTAAAAATTCAAGAGAAAGGAAAGAATTGATTATTCATTTTGTTCATGCTAGGATGTCATCTTTCTCTGCTACACCGAGTCGTTATAGTGTGTCGATCGCTGTGATTCGAGTACTCCTTCCTGGACAAGAATCAACCCCTGTCGATTTCTCTCAATTTTGGACGGGGAAAAAATTTTTCGGACTAGCTTGGTTTCGGCTCGATCGGAGAACTTTTCATTTTGACCCTAAAAATTTAGTCCATGGTGCCCCTGTGGATTTTTCTCGATTTTGGAGGGGGAAAAAATGTCAAGATTAGTGTCGAATCCTACGTAGTTTGAGGCGTAGAATCGATTGCGCCCGGTCCCGAGACTCGCCGGAGCTCCCTAAGCCGAGAAACGGTCAAAAACGAGTGTTTCTGGCCCTGTTGCAAAAGTGCGTTTTTGTCGGTACCGCGGACTCGTGGAGCTTTTCCGACCAAAAAATCGGACTCGTAAAGTTATTTAGTTTGTAGTAGTTCTTTTGAAGGAAAAGAAACATATGTTTCATTCTGAAATATCAACTACACATTCTAGGCACAGCGAAGAAAAGCATTAAAAAAATTGAAAGGAAAAAATCTAGAATATTTTTTCCTGAGGAAAATAATTCCAGGGGAAAAAAAGAAATAATTTCCAGTAAAAGAAAGCTATCATATCAAATCTTGGATTTCATGTTTTTCAGTTTTCTTCACTATTATATGACTTTTTTCAACGGCTGCTACATTGGTTTAAGAGTCTATCAAAAGGGTGGAGGGTCCTGAGCGTGGGAACACACTGATGATCTTACTTGTCGATCGTGAAACTGCTGAAATTTTGCGTTTTCCGGTTTGCGACAATGCTAACTTCATTCAGTTCTTCTACTCCTGAGTTAAAGTCCCTGCGTCAGCCCTGACACAACCAAGATATCGCACGCCTTGAAAACCTCGATTCATGACGTCTTCCTCCGCGGTGGGTGACGTCAAAAAAAAAACCCGACTTTTCCAAAGGACGATGTCTCGATTGATATTCAACGTAGGAATTTGCTGTTTGGACAGCTCTTCTTATATTTATAGCTAATCTACATGGGTGAAGGGGGGTCTACAAGGTGAAGCCCTCGGCGCGGCGATCGGCATGTAACACATATCAGCGCCTACAAGACTGCACGAATACTTCACGCATTGCATCAAACACAGTACGGTCATTGCGGTCAGCGGGAAACGGATAGCGCCTACAGGAGTGCATGAATACTTCACGCATTGCGCCAAACGCAGTGCGGTCAGCGTGAAACGCATGGCGCCTACAAGACTGCGTGAACACTTCACGCATTGCGCCAAACACGGTGCGGTCTGCGCGGCGCGGCGGTGGAAGTTAAAATCATTAAACCACATTCACGTTTGTTCTTTCATAATTTTTTCGTTCATTTCTTATGAATGGAAGGCCGTGTCCACACAGAGATAGGTTTACAAAACTCAACTTTTTTTAGTAGTGTTGACAGGGCATCCCCAAAAAATGTCTTCAACACGAGTAAACGCGTATTATGCACCCCTCCCCCGCTGGCACGTTCACTTGATGGTTTTTATTGATGTTTCTATACGAATGAGAAGGGGGCGGCAAAATACAGGCGGCCCATGGGCGGCAAGTAGGTAAATACGGCCCTGCCCAGCACTAATGTTGTTTTCTCCGTGAGGATGGATTTGCAGACCCACGTCTTGAGATGCGAGCCAGTCCGACCCTGGTGATACGAACTAACAAAAACACTCGTTTTTTTGGCGCAGGAAGCTTCGGTGAGTCTCGGAATCATGTGTAATCGATTCTACCTTTCAAACTAGATAGGATTCAACGGTTCACGGGTTCTGCATGTGTCAGAACGGAACAATTATTACAAATGCATTACAAACGGAAGTGCACGTGACAATTTTTCAAAATTCATCAGAAAAATCACTTATTCAAGACACCTCCTTCCCCTCAGCGCGTAATTCATCCTAATTCGTGTAATGCGTAAGCCCTAATGACGGTTGATTACACTGCCATGCTGAGGAAAAAACACCGTATAGATATTCGAATGTTGCCAATTTTATCACGATGAAATATTTATGTTTGACCAAAAATGTGAAAATACTCCTTTCAAATATTCAGATACGACAGATTAAAGTGGGAGTAAATTTTTTTGAAAAATTGAACGCATTGAAATCACAGTTATATCCATGTGACATGAGCCCTGTCATGCACGTATTCTTATGGATCCCAGGGCTCGCTTAGGTGCAACGACTGGAAAAAAAAAACTTTTGAATTTCAAAAAGACAATTCTTAAAATAACTGATATAATGTTCGTTTTAGGAAACCATTTTTGGGTATTTTTCGAAGTAAAATTTAAGTAAAAAAGTGTTTAAAACAATTCTAAAAATATCAACTGTAGTTTCTCAACACTAAAATTGTTTTAAATAGTTTGCTGTAGTGTTGAATAGTTTTTTATCACTAAAATTGTTTGAAAAACATGTTAAAAAACTACCGTGATATTTTCAGAATTTGTTTAAACACTTCTTCACTTAAAATTAACCTCTTGTAAATTTTGCTTAAAAAGCACCCAAAAAGGGTTTCTTGATACGATCATTCCAACAGTTTTCTAAAGAGTTTTTAAAAAATGTTTTACACGGGTCATAATTGCTATCAGGCAATATCTGACAAGATCTTGTCAGAATTGATACAGGTCCTTTTATTTTAAATAATTCCATGTCCAATTGAAGGAAAAAGGTATCGAGATATTTCACATTTTATCAGGAGAAATTCAGCAACGTCTTAATGCTCATGTGACGTTTTAACCTAAGTGTAATAATAATAACAGTAAAGCGACCGTGGACGATCCAATTATTCTGTCCAATTTCCACAACTCCCGCCTCAAAATCCTTTCCTCAGAACCTGTGATTTTCCGATCATTCCCAGTGGTAGTGCTGTGCTTCTGCAGCGCAACACTACCCTCCCCGGAGAACCCTCCCTCAATCAAGATGGTGGTTAAATGTTGACGTCGTCGTGATCATGTGCAATTTTTTCGCGCGGTTTCGCGATTTTGAAAGCCTTTAACTGTTGCGTGGAACTTGGAGAGTAGACGGAAATAATGATCAAAAGTCATCTTGTTGTGATGTATGGACTGTCATTGCGTCTCGTCGTGTGATAAGATGGACGAGATATGATCCGAGAGGAGATTATTAACAGTGGCATTGTTGCGTCAATTTCTCTAAGTCATTTACAAAACCTTCGCGAAAATTCCGGTAACGGTGTTAAAACTGTGTGTAAATACGAATTAATTAATCCATTGAGAAATGTTATCTAGGTGTCAATTTCCTCTCATCTTTTTTCGTGTAAAAAATATGAAGTGAGTGAATTTTTGTTAATTTTTTTGCTATCAATTTTATCATCATTGCGACCGCAACAGATCAAATTCTTCTAATCGTGAGATAATCTGTGCGGATAATTGAGAATTGAAGTAATGGTTTGAATCTATGACATATTGATAGAGATTTAGAATGGATTTGTGCCTCGGTTGAAGTACCAAAGGTCTTTTGTATCCTGCCACCTCTTCGAATGATGCCTGCGGCGGACGGTTCTGCGCCCCGAACATCTTCAAAATGGTTCAGAACTGTAAGTGAAAAACTCTCACCTCCGTAAATGAAGGACATTGTCACTATAGCTTTGTGCTTTAAGGTGATTCGATGGACGCCATATTTTGTGTCAGAACGGCATGCGATGTATTGCATCAATTGGTTCCATTTTTTCAGCTACTCGTCATTTTTCTCTAATTTTGAGATCGCAATTCTGTTGTCAGGAGACTAAAGCACTCATTTACCAATTTTAACAAAGAAATTCAACGTAATTAAGGCGTGGTTTTTTTAGAGAGAAAATATCGCATTCGAGTGCAGTTTCGATATCAGTATCGAATGCGATGTTTTCTCTCTAAAAAAACCACGCATTTATTATGTTGAATTTCTTTGTTAAAATTGGTAAGTGAGTGCTTTAGTCTCCTGACAACAAAATTGCGATCTCAAAATTGGAGAAAAATGGCGACGAGTGGCTGAAAAAATGGAACCAATTGATGCGATATATTGCATGCCATTGTGACACAAAATATGGCGTCCATCAAATCACCTTAATTGATTTAGAGGAGAAGAAGGACATTACTATCTGGACAAAATGAGTGTTATTTCATAACGAAAACCATCTTATTCTATCGCGCAGATGTATTGTACATCGAAAAAGATTCCCCCCTTTTTTTACTAAAATTCAGGCGAATTTTTTTTAAATACCACAATAAAGTTATACCATTGAAGTTGCTCTCTCATATAGGATTAACTACCTACTCGTAAGTTTATGCGAGGAGCAGTCTACATTTTGGGAAAAATTTAGTTGCGGGCAGTTTTTAGCATAATGTTAAGCTTACCTAAAGGCAAATGTTTGCAAAGATCTTACTTTTTTCCCGGTTTGCTCTGTAATAGCTATCATTCCGACGGCGAATCATTGCAATCTCTTCCATGAATTAATTTCCTAAAAAATACTGTTGAATTTTATTGCGAGCCTCATGAGACTGGTCCTACGAACATTACTAATGCCTTGATGTAAGCCTCCTTAAAACTCCTTGAATCACATTGTGAACCGTATTGACGGTGTAGGTAATCCTTAAACAACACGTCGATGGCTAGAGTGCGAGACCACGTATCTCCGTTTGCGACAAGGTAGACTTTTAGTCATAATTTATTTTTTCCGTGGCAAACTACATATGCATAGTCAGCGTAATTTCTCGACATTTGTTTATTTTATTTTTCTTCTCTGTCAGTAGAATATCCTGCAACAATGGGCCTGTTGCAAACTTTTGCTAGAGCAAAAATAAGAGTTGTTTCTTGTAGATAATGCCTCAAAAATCACGATGAGCGCGTCGGCAAAGTCTGAAATGCACTCATAACTTCACAATCTGCGTAAGAAAATTGCGTTATTTTGAGCTTCCCGCTTCAAAAACGATACTACGGCAAAGGTGAACATTTTGTTAGAGGAGTCGCTCCATCGTCGGCGATATTCATCATGGCCGACGCTTGCGCAGTTCCTCGCGTAATTCGAGGAGAGTTCAAGGTCAATTAAGGCGGGCGAGGAAAATATGAACGTAAACACGCCGATTGTTATATGGTTTAATCCTGTTCAGGTGTTATCTCGTCCCATCACACGTGTTTTGGCGGACTGGCGTCGGCCATGATGAGTATTGCCGCCAATGGAACGACTCCTCTAACAAAATGTTCACCTGTACCGTAGTATCGTTTTCGAAGCGGGAAGCTCAAAAAACCGCAAATTTCTTACGCAGATTGTGAAGTTATGAGTGAATTTCAGACTTTGCCAATGCGCTCATCGTGATTTTTGAGGCATTATCTGTAGGAAACAACTCTTAGTTTTGCTCTAGCAAAAGTTTGCAACAGGCCCATTATTTTAATCCATAAAAATGATTTGTTCATTCCTCTCCGAAAGAATATGAAAAAAGGGGAGATTTTAAAACACCACAATTGGTACACGAAGTGCCGCACTTTAACCAACGATATCGATTTATTTACAGCATTGCAGTCTTTCTATCACACCTAGTTTTTTCATCATAAATTGTTTAATGTCGGTCCGAAAAAAAGTCCGTGATTCCTCCTCTCTAATTGTAAGTGAAGAATATCTTGAAAATTTCAAGTTATGATGTTGATTCATCACCATTAAAAGAATAAAATCGGAGAGAAGGTTTTGAAATCCATAGTCGAGATGCGCTTGGTCCATAATGCGCCTTCCGTCTCATTGCATATACAACAAGGACGATTGCAGGGCAGGGATTGTTGCGACTGAGCCCGGCGTTCCCCAAATGACTGTACACTCTGAAAATCTATAAATATTTAGTATATGAGGACTTGTATGTAACAAGGGCGGATGTGAAAAATTAACTTTTCGAAACACATTAAACAACTGTTTTGGCATCAAGAAAATTTTGAGAAAATACTCGAGATGTGATCTTCGAGATCTGTACATTATGCTAGAGCCAAACATATTAAATTTTTGTGTGAACAAAACCGTTTTTTAAGCGTGTTTCTAAAAGGTAATTTTTCACATCCGCCATTGTTACATATAAGGCCTCATATGTCCATATGTCAAAAGTACCCTTTGAATAATCATTCATCTTGTAACATTTTTTCTGATTTTTTTTTTTTTTTTTATATTACCTAGTTTTTGGCAGTTACGGGAGCCATTGGCATCGAGTTCATTGCAGGCACCATCGAAGCGCAATCAGCCGTTTTATTACCACAATTAGAGGGAAGCAAGGAGCTTCCAATAACGAAGGATCAGGCCTCATGGATAGGTGAGCATTTTATCATTTATAATTCTCGGTGTATAAATTACATTTAAGAATTTCCACGTATTTACTCATAGGCCACGAGGGCCGAGTTCATCAGAAACACACCAAATCGCATACAGTTTGACTCGGGAAAATGAGGTTTGCATATCTTCTTTGAAATGAGAAAAAGTATCTCGATATCCCTGGTAAAAACTGGCGATAGAAGCTGCGTTTCAAAATACCATAGGGGTCTTAAAGCCGACTATAGAAGGCTATTGAAAATCATATAGCTGGCTGTAGAAAGCGGAGCAAATCATATAGCCGGGCTATACGAAGCTATAAAAAAGTATACAGTCGGGCTATAGTTCCTATCGACGGGCTTTACACTTTATCGCCATTTGCTATAAAAGGCTATAAGAAATTGTGTAGAAATTTGTGTGCTTTGGAAATCATTAAGTTTGATACGGAACTACCTTAATATTTACAAAACACACATTTTATATTTTCCCTTAAAACATTTTTGTATTCATCAATTAAAATGAGAATAATCCATACAGAGTGTGCAAACATTTTATAATCATGAGTTGAAAAACGCTGACTCCGCGAGACTAAATATTAGAGCCTAACACAAAGCGGAGCGGCGACGCACTGGTGCCTACAAACCTAACAGGGATACCTCACGCATTGCGCAATGTGTGAAGTTCCCTGTTAGGTTTGAAGGCGCCAATGCGCGTTTCGCGCTCTCTGCCCGCCCGCCGCGCCGCAGCGTGCCACGGCGTCTGAAGCAACTATTTCACACCAGATGTATTGCACAGTATCATAAGAAATTGAAGGCGCTCCAACATATTAAGAATGACAGGCATCCTTCAAAAGTACGGAGCTTTCCTCGCAAAATAAATCAAGATACTACGCTACAAAAAGAGAGCGGTAGTCCAAAAACTAACTAAGTCCTAGTATCCGTATTTCGTAACGTTTAGCATAAACTTTATCGTCTGGCTGTTGCTTAATCGCCATCGGCTATAAAAGGCTAAAAGAAATTGTACAGCCGGCTACAGAAGCTATTGGAAATCTTACAGCCGGCTTTAGGTCTATGGTATTTTGGAACACAGATTCTACTGCCAATTTTACCAGGGAGGACTAAAAAGTATTTTGTTTTTTGTTTTTTTTTGTAACAGATAAACACAAATAAAAAGTAACAACGCTCAAGATGAGTATTCTGATCGAGAGTCAAACAATTTTGGAGCGCTCCTCTATCATCAAGAAATATGGAAAATACATGAACAAAATTTAGATAAAAATCAATAGCCTAAAATTGAATAGAAAAACATTGGACGCACTATTGTTAGTAACAGTGATGTTCCTCTTAATTTCGATTAATACCTTATGACTTTTAGTCTTGATAAAGCAGCGTTCCTTGATCCGCTGACCCTGCATTAAATACTCATTTTAGGCAAACTTTGTTAATTTTTAATTTATTCATCTGTTGTTTAGATGCAACCTCCAACTAAACCACCTTCATATAAATGTTGTAATATTTCTTTCTTCCGTATTACTAACCTGTAAACAGACATGTTTCATTCATGCGCTATGATGGATTATTCGAGAAACAGCAATAATTCAACATTAAAAATGGTTAAAAGACATAATGGACTCTACATCGCGTGCGTCTTATTACTCTTATTAGGAAGAGCAACCTTATTGGTGTCAATAAGTGGTCAATTGATATGCATATTGCATCTCTCGTCAGAAATTGAACTGTCCACACTTTACTCGCGTGATTCGAGCTGCTTAGATAGTGTAATTACTCACTTAGATGAGCTATCGGTTCAAGAACACCTTTAATCATCACTGGTGATCATGCGTGAGTCAAAAATTCAAATCAAGAACACGAGTCTGTTTTTTTTTTTTTTTTTTTTTTTTTTTCACATTTACCCTCTGTTTTTTTAAAAAATATTTTCTTCGAAGAAAATATCTCAGAATTACTTGCTAGGTCGAAAAGAGAAAAAAAGAGAGTGAAGAGAACAGTTAAGATCTCTCAGATGAGTGCCTGTCGTCAAATTGGGTCGAAAAGTCGGAATTACAGTTTTTAACGGAAAATTCTTGTTCCAGAGTCTTCTTCCACTCTCAGATTTTCACTTTTTTGTGATCTTCAATCAAAGAATATACACATTTTTTTCTTCATCATATTACAAAAATTAGAATAATCGGACGTATTTTTATCAAACGAAACTAAGCGCCATCGGGGGAGGAAGGGAGAGGGGGGTTTGGATTGGCGGGTGTTGCGGAACGCGATGCTCGTTCCGTCCTATACTCGCAATGCTTTCCCATAGCACTTAGTTCCGTTTGACAGAACGCGCTATCCGGGATTCTAAAGTCCTCAAAAGGAACTCAAATTGGTGCTTAGTTCCGTTAAAAAGAAGCACGACTAATTCTGTTTATTTCTGAGTTATAAAGCATGAAGTGTGTGATGTGCTTTCGTATCGATGGCCAACGTTCAAAACCGAAATCTTCGTTGCGGTGTTTCAGAATTCCCGCTCCAAAGAAAAAATAAAATATGACAGGAAGTCTACAACGTCGCAATCAGAAATGAATGGTTTTGCAATGGACCACTAGACAAGGTACGAATTAAAGGATTCTGATACATGTTTCTTAACCAAAATTTCACGTAAAACACGATTCGCGCAACGAAAATTACTGAAACCAACTCTTAGCGAAGATATTAACGTTCTTATTTCACATTGGTTACGAGGAATTTGAACTGCCGGCTCAGAAGAAACTCAAAGCTCCACGTGAGTCAAATTGCGCACTACAATGGTTTCAGCAAGCTTCTCAATCGAGCAATGTTCATTGTTCATTTCCCACCTTGTGTTGTTCAAACTATAAGCAATTTGCTACAGCTAAGCCAAAGCGTCAAGATTGAGGTTGCCAGCTTTTAATATCGCAGAGACTGTCATGATAAACGTTTAGCGCGCGATGTGAATCACGAAGAGCATTGCGTTTTCATGAGCGGGTGGTTTGCATTCACGCATCAAAAATCATTTAACATCTTCGTAAATATCTGATTTCGGTGATATTCGTCGTGCGCATCGTGTTCTACGTGAAATTTTCGTTAAGAAGCATGTATCAGAATGCTGAAATTCGTACCTAGTGGTTCATTTTGCCATGGATAAGATGCGAAAGTCCTAAATCGCTGGGGCCCTTACACGGAGAAAAAAAACTCGTGCGTGGGACCCGAAGTTTAGGTCATATGGATCTCTGAAGTTTTCAGATTGAGCATCTGAACACTTTAGGTCTGGCTGCCGAGGTTCGGATCATACATCTGAAACTTCAGTTCTTACATCTGAAGTACTTCAGATGTGAGAACTGAAGTACTTCGGATGTGAGAACCAAAGTACTTCAGATGTAAGAACTGAAGTTTCAGATGTGTGATCCGAACCTCGGCAGCTAGACCTAAAGTGTTCAGATGCTCAATCTGAAAACTTCAGAGATCCATATGACCTAAACTCCGGGTCCCACGCACGAGTTTTTTTTCTCCTTGTAAATATTTTTTCAATTTTTATTCTCATTTTCATCTCAGTTTTATCTGTTTTTCATCCCATTAAAAAATCTCAGTTACGTCTTTATGATTTCAGCAAGTATGGGAACTCTGCTGTGTCCCCTTACGTCTATTCTTTGCGGTCCGTTGATGGATATATTAGGACGACGATTGGTCTTTAAGATCTATTATTCAGTTTCTACGATTGGATATTTAATAATAGCGTTTGCCAAAGAAGTTTGGCATCTGTACATAGGTCGGCTATGCTTAGCTTTTTCACTCGGTGAGTCCTTTACGTCTTCATCAAACCACCTTAAGGTGATTCAATGGACGCCATATTTTGGGTCAGAACGGCATGCGATATAAAGCATCAATTGGCTTCATTTTTTCAGCTACTCGTCATTTTCCTCAAATTTTGAGATCGCAATTCTGTTGTCAGGAGACTAAAGCACTCACTTACCAATTTTAACACAGAAATTCAACATAATAAAGGCGTGGTTTTTTTTAGAGAGAAAACATCCCATTCGATACTGATATCGAAACTGCACTCGAATGCTATATTTTCTTTCTAAAAAAAACCACGCCTTTATTACGTTGAATTTCTTTGTTAAAATTGGTGAGTGAGTGTTTTAGTCTCCTGACAACAGAATTGCGATCTCAAAATTGGAGGAAAATGACGAGTAGCTGAAAAAATGGAACCATTTGATGGGATATATCGCATGCCGTTCTGACACAAAATATGGCGTCCATCGAATCACCTTAATACGTAATTAAAACTATGAAAATATGCATGGTAGAGGATCTATATAGGGAGAGTACGGACGTGCCGAAATGTGGAGCTGTTAGAGCTCAAATGGGCAGCCAACCTAACACAAAAAATGTCACTGCCATTCTGATTCCAATATCAAACGCAGTTGTCTTGTAGGTGCTAACATGCATTTTACGCCGACCGCACTGTTTGGCGCAATGCGAGAAGTATTCATGCGGTCTTGTAGGCGCTGATTGCGATTCATGCCAATCGCCGATCGCAATGTATTTGACGCAATGCGTGAAGAATTCATGCGGTCTTGTAGGCGCTGATTGCGATTCGTGCCGATCGCCGACCGCAATGTATTTGACGCAATGCGTGAAGTATTCATGCAGTCTTGTAGGCGGTAATATGCGATTCATGCCGACTGCCTCAGTGCCTCGCCGAGGGTTTCTCCTTCTCATCTCTAGTCCGATATGACATCGTGTTCGACGTCATGACCAAACAACTTGTTTGGTATGGTCATGTCAATAGGATGACGGAAGAGAGGCTGCCAAAAAAGATGCTTGATTGGGTTCCTCCTGGGAGGAGACGTAGGGGACGCCCAGTGAGAGGTTGGCGACAGGGGGTGTTAAATGAGATAAGAGATTGTCAACTCCCTGATGACCTGTGGGAAGACCGAGCTTTGTGGCGATTAGGCGTCGCACAGCGCCAAAGAGCGCTATAAAAGCGACTCATATATATCTCTAGTCCGTGACATCATTGCTCTCTTCGCCGCGGCGCGCCGCTTAAGGCCAGATTGATCATCAAGATGGCCAAGAATGTTCTTAAATAAGCGTTTTTCCGGAAAAAATTATACGTGCTATACAAACGACGGAACGTAACAATTGTAATAATACAATTTTCTGGATAATTGGAATTCATAGGCTGGCTGCTCTTTTAGGCTTTAAAATTACCGACCTGTTCGTTCTCTCTCTATATAGACACTCTAGTACATGGCAATTAACAATTGGGCTTAATTTTGCAATTAGGAACTTTAAATCCTGGCTCATCCGAAAAAACACGAATGTGCATAAGGAAACTAATGGCTCATACGTTGTTTTTATACTGAGTCTTTATTTATAGTTCCTAATTGCAAATGTAGTCTAATTGTTTGAATCCACGAGCAGCTCCCGAGTTGTCCCGCATTGGAACAATGAGTGTTTCAATGACGTAAGAATTCAGACGCACGAGCTCCGCTTGAAGCGCCTTCATGTCATCATGATACTTTCCGCTGTGCCATGCAGTTAGTTTAGTTACCTATTTGACACAGAACCAGGCAAGTGCACTGATTTCACCCCACGCCCCCATGCACAGGTATATGTACTGTACCAATGAATAAGAACCTAGTCCTTATCGATGGCGTGAGTCTGCAATCACATATCTCGTTTGCGGTGTCTGAAAATTTACGCCTCCATGTTATTTTTTTGAGGGAGAGGAGAGCAAATTGACATCATTCTTTGCAGTTTATGCAGAGCTGTCTTTGCACAGAAAAGAAAAATCCCGGCAGTTTTAAAAAATTGCGGTTGAGTATAGTTTTCCATTTAAAAACTGAAGTATGGCAGGTAGTCTGCGACGTCGCAAACCGAGTTATGTGATTGCCAACTTACACCGTCGTTATGTTCTGCATCTGTCCAATGGGCCAGTTGCGTTAGTCATAGAATTGTGTTTTGTTGCTTGATTATTGTACCTCAGCCAAAAATAATAGGATCCGTCCATGCAGCAACTTTCTACGTTTAATATCGACCGAGATATCGCCTTTCGAAAAGTCGGGTTTTTGACGACATCCGCCGCGGTAGTGACACCCTTGGTTTCTTCCACCTTGCTCTCATCCGGGTTTCGTGTTGAACAAGCAGTGCAAATGTGCGTCAAGCTGACTGAGGAAACCAAGGGCGTCACTACTGCGGGGGATGACGTCGAAAACCCGACTTTTTAAAGGGCGATATCTCGTTTAATATTGGACTTAGAAAGTTGCAGTTCGGGAAGATCTCATTACTTTCAGCTAATCTGCTAATCTACAAGAATAAAGCATCAAAACGCGACTCTGTGACCAGCGCAACTGACCCATCAGTAAATCGTGCGCCTTAATTCGATAGGTTATGCAAGAAACCCACCCAGACGTCTTAATGGAGATGTTGCATGTGTGAGGAATTTGCGATTTGACTGTTGATTCCTATGTGACAGTTCGCGAGAAACACGAAGGTGCCTCTGGTTTTCTCTGAAATCAACTCCCAAGCTCAAAAACAGCTTTCAAGTTGAGGCCAAAATGGAGGGGATATCCCACGCTATCCTAAGAGTCCACCTCTACATCAAGACAAACTCTCCATGCAAAGAAAGGGAGCAAATACATTATCAGGGTTGTCGTGTTATCAGTTTTGGAGTCCCCAGTTAAAGTGGCAGCCCTGTCAATGTATTTACTCCCTATCTTTGCAAGGAGAGTTTGTCTTGATGTAGAGGTGAACTCTCTGGATAGTGTGGGATATCCCCTCCATTTTGGACGGATATCCCTCCATCCCACTCCAAGGTTATGGTACGCTGCGGCACGGCGCGGTGTGCTGCCAGCTCAAAACGCGCACCGACGCCTACAAACCTAAGGGGATACTTCAAGCATTGCGCAATGCGTGAAGTAGCCCCTTAGCTTTGTAGGCGCCATTGCGCGTTTTGCGCCGAGTTTGTTTAGATGTATTGGTGGACTCTCAGGATAGCGTGGGATGTTCCCTCCATTTTGGCCTCAACTTGAGAGCTTCTTTGAGCTTGGGAGTTGATTTCAGGGAAAACTAGTGGCACCATTGTGTTTCTCGCGAACTTTTACGTAAGAATCAACAGTCAAATCGCAAATTTCTCACACATGCAACATCTCCACTGCATCTGATGCTTCGCGCACGAAAAGCGACTGATAGCCATGCTCTTGACGCAGGTTTCACGGTGGCCAACGTGATTTACCTGCCGGAGATCACGACGACGAGTCAGCGAAGCCTCGTGCTGGCGACGATCAACCCGCTGTTCTCGCTGGGCCTCCTGTTCAGCTACGTCGTCGGCGGGTACCTACGCTGGGACGTGGCCTCCCTCATCCACACGCTCATCTGCGGCCTGGGCCTCTTCTCCGTCCTCTTCCTCCCCGAGTCGCCGGCCTGGCTCGTCAAGGAGCAGCGCCCCGAGGAGGCCCGCAACGTCTTCCGCTGGCTCGGCCGAAATGCCGCCAAGATCGACGGGGACATCTCCCGACTCCAAACCACAGGTCGGTGGCGAAACCTTCAAGTTAGTTACGTATCTCGAATGGGAATGTTGAAATATTTGGGAGATACCAGCTACACAGAGGAAAATTTCAACATAAAAGAAATGGTTAATACGGGAAGTAAAACACAGAATAACCGTGGCCTTTGGTTGAAAAATTCAAGAGCAAACGCTGGAAAAAAAACACATTGGATCTAGAGTCCAGACTCTCGAAAACATTGACAAGAAAAAGGACTCTTGGTTCAATCAGATTTAAGCTTAAACCAAAAGGAAATCCGCTCAAATTAAGAGGCTTGGTTCTTGATTTAAGCTGAAGGTGATTCGATGGACGCAATATTTTATGTCAGAACGGCATGCGATGTATCGCACCAATTGGTTCCATTTTTTCAGCTACTCGTCATTTTTCTCCAATTTTGAGATCGCAATTCTGTTGTCAGGAGACTAAAGCACGCACTTACCAATTTTAACAAAGAAATTCAACGTAATAAAAGCGAGGTTTTTTCAGAGAGAAAATATCGCATTCGAGTGCAGTTTCGATATCAGTATCGAATGCAATGTTTTCTCTCTGAATAAACCACGCCATTATTACGTTGAATTTCTTTGTTAAAATTGGTAAGTGAGTGTTTTAGTCTCCTGATGACAACAGAATTGCGATCTCAAAATTGGAGAAAAATGACGAGTAGCTGAAAAAATGGAACCCATTGATGCGATATATCGCATGCCGTTTTAACACAAAATATGGCGTCCATCGAATCACCATAATACGGAAAGTAAAACACAGAATAAAGTCGTAACTTTGGATTGTTTCTCATGGAAGAGATGAATTAAGAACGGAAATTTTGAAACACTGCAATGGAGATACGTGGTTCCGCACTTCAGTCGGTGCGATATGGAGATCCACGAAGTTAAAAAAGTCGCATCAAGTCCCCGTCACCGCCGACCAACGCGTTTGTCGATCGAATCAACTACAGGTAGTATGAGCAGGGAGTCAAAACGCCTTTAATTTTTTGAACGCAATACGGACATCCGTCGAGGTTGTATAGTTGTATCAAGGCGCCGTAGCAAACGCGTCCCATTGTTTATCGTTACAGACGAATATAAGTTGAGAGAGGAAAGTCATAATGCCTTCAATTTTATACGTACATATTTTTGGGCAAAATGAGAGACGACGTTTCTCCATTTGCGACGTTGCGGACTTCCTTAGGAATTTTATTTTTCTTTCGAGAAGCTGGTCAACATAAAACTCAAATTCTCCATGATTTTTCGCATTCGATAGCAGAAGATTTGGTTCAAAATTTAAAGTCGTAAATTTGGATTGTTTCTCATGGAAGAGATGAATTAAGAACGGAAATTTTGAAACGCCGCAATGGAGATACGTGGTTTCGTACTTCAGTCGGTGCGATACGGAGATTCATCAAGTTTAAAAAGTCGCATCAAGTCCCCGTCACCGCCGACCAACGCGTTTGTCGATCGAATCAACTACAGGTAGTATGAGTAGGGAGTCAAAACGCCTTTAATTTTTTGAACGCAATACGGACATCCGTCGAGGTTGCATAGTTGTATCAAGGCGCCGTAGCAAACGCGTCCCATTGTTTATCGTTACAGACGAATATAAGTTGAGAGAGGAAAGTCATAATGCCTTCAATTTTATACGTACATATTTTTGGGCAAAATGAGAGACGACGTTTCTCCATTTGCAACGTTGCGGACTTCCTTAGAAATTTTATTTTTCTTTCGAGAAGCTGGTCAACATAAAACTTAAATCCTCCATGATTTTTCGCACTCGATAGCAGAAGATTTGGTTCAAAATTTAAAGTCGTTTTCATTTTTTTCGAAACGTAACACCAGAAAATGGGAAACCGAGGCTGAAAACAAACAGAATGCCTGGGACGTTTCGGAGTGATTTCAACCCTCTCCAAAAAAATTTAAAAAACAAAAACCTCTCAGACCCCCAAACACGATAACAAGGAAGTCTTTGTTGCTATGAAACATGATAGTATGAGGTGTTTTCTTATTTTTGGCCTTTATTTTTTTTTATTTTTTACATTTTTGTCCTCTGGTCGAGAAGGGGGTCAATTCCACCCCCGAAACGTCCCAGGCATTCGGTTTGTTATTAACCTTGGTTTCTCTTTTTCTTGGGTTTTGCTTCGTTAAATTAGGCAAACTTTCCTTCTAAGAAGGTTCTGGATCCTGCCCACCCCCTGCAGAAAACGTAGAGGACGCACTGCCAAATCGTGGATTGAGGGAGTAAGGCAGGAAATGAGAAGATGCGATCTGCCGGAGGAGCTATGGCAGGATTGCTATCAGAGGTGGTTGTGTGTAACAGAGCGCACAGAAGCGCTATAAGAGTGACTTGTTACTTAGTTGTTAGTAGAGTCCCTTTATACCCAGAGTTACGACAACTCACTTTTGGTTGGGCCAGGATTGGGCTGAAAGTGGCCTAAAAAAAAATCCAATTCTGATTGGTTCTCGCTCATGGAGGCCGAAACTAGTGCACCAAGATGGCGGTACCTCGAATGTGAACAAGAATAATGAAAATATTACCTAATTGTGGTTTATCAAGAGTAAATTGTTATTGCCATAGGTCCAAAATGAAAATAGATTAAGAAATTATTCACAAACCAATCTCATTTTCTTTTTAATTGATCACTTTGTTGATGTTGTTGTTTTTGTGTGACAGACATCGCAGGATTCCTGATCCTTATCCCTCAATATCGTTCGTTTGGGTGCACTAGTTTCGGCCTCCATGGCCAGCCAAGGTCGGCTGCCAGTCAGCTGATAATCGAGTTGTCGTTACTCTGGGTATAAAGGGACTCTAGTTGTTAGTAGTAGTGGAAAAACACTAAAAAATGGCCCGAACTTTATTTATCAAGGTAATGAAATGGTGCTGGGTCCACACCATTTCGCGGAGAAAACAAAGTCAGAAAGTTTCAAAAATTTCAATTAACGACAAAAAATTTGAGCTGTAATGAGTACAAGCCCAAGACTCTCCCCCTAAGTCCTGTACTGGTACTCATTAGAGCTCAAAATTTTTGACTCGAATCAGGGCCGGATTTAGGGGTTGGCCACATGGACCGCGGCCCATGGCGGCAAAATGTAGGGGGCGGCAAATTTTTGCAATCTTTTTGAATGTAGGTATCAAAATATGAGAGAAAACAATCGGATTCAGAAAATAAATTACAAACTAGAAAAGGCGACAAAATCTCTCATTTCCTGAGAGTAAAAGTATAGTAATTTCGAATTTCTTCGTCTTTCGGTGATACAAGAGACAACACCTTTAAAAAGTCCAGTTAAGAGAGAAACCAAACACGCAATTCGACCTGGAACGGAGCGGCGCGCGGCGCGGCGGTCGGCATGAAACGCACTGCGCCTACAAGACTACATGAATACTTCACGCATTGTGCCAAACAGTGTGGTCAGCAGCGGTCGGCGTGAAACGCATTGCGCCTGCACGACTGCATGAATACCTCACGCATTGCGCCTGCACGACTGCATGAGTACCTCACGCATTGCGCCAACACAGTGCGGTCGGCGCGGCGGCGGAAGTTAAAATTTATGATTAAACCACATTTATGTTTGTTCTTTCATAATTTGTTGGTTCATTTCTTTTAAATGGAGGACCTTGTCCACACAGAGATAGGTTTACGGAACTTAACTTTTGGGCAAAGATTCGTGAAATTTTGCTAGTAGTGTTGACAGGGCTTTCGCAAAATATGTATTCAACACGAGTAGGTAAACGCGTCTTATGCATCCCTCCCCCTCCGGCAGGCTCACTTGATGGGTTTTATTGATGTTTCAAAACGAATGAGAAGGGGGCGGCAAAACACAAGCGGCCCATGGGTGGCAAGTAGGTAAATTCGGTCCTCCAATTGAAATTTTTTGAACTTTCTGGCTTTGTCTTCCCCGCGAAATGGCGTTGATCCAGTACCATTTCACCGCCCTGTTCGTTAAATTATTTGGTTTCTTTTCTTGGTCTGTGTGTCATTTTACTTTTTCCCGTATCGAACAACAGGAAACGGACCGGTGAAGCGCTCGATCCCGCTGAAGCAACTGCGCCACGCCACGGTCTGGAAACCCTTCCTCATCCTCATCACGTTCCACTTCCTGCAGACGATGACCGGCATCTACAACATCATGTTCTACACGGTCGAGTTCTTCCGGGACCTGGGCACCGCCTTCGACCCCGTCCTGGTGACGATCGGCTTCGCCTTCTCGCGCTTCGTTGTCTGTGTCACCGTGGGCTACTACTTCACTACCAAGTGCCCGCGGCGGGTGGCCACGGCCGTGTCGGGCTTTGGGTCCGGCGCCGCGTATCTCGTCGCCGTCGCCTACGAGGTCTGGTGGAAGGGTGACCGGCGCTTCCAGTGGGTCCCGGTCGCCGCGGTTCTCGTGTCGTGTGTCTTCTCCACGGCCGGGGTCCAGGCTCTCCCGTGGATTATGACCGGCGAGGTGAGTTAACATGTCATCATACCGTCATTTGGACGTATTTCTATCAAACAGACCTATGTGCAATTGAGAAATATAGGGTGTGCTCGTTAGTTCTCTTGCCGTAAGAGTGAATGAGAATAATAAAGCGCCAGTGACGTCAGCGGCAACGAAAGAGGACCGCGCGAGGGCGAGATCGTTGTCGGGGCGCTTTAACTCATGAGCCCTGTCCACAACGCTCTCTTGCCATGCCCGCGGCTCATATATCCTGCATTCAGTTGGCACATAGGTCTGTTTGATAGAATGTAATATCCCACTTTTCCAATTCTTCAAAAGGAATCACGCCCACTTTTACATTGCTTCTTATGGAGCTTTGACGAGCACAGAGCACACCCCATATTTCTCACCTCCACATAGGTCTGTTTGGTAGAAATACGTCCATTTTATAATCAACAATGGACCCAGGCCCGCCACATCCCATCTCGGGCCCTGGTACCTGTTTTCTTCAGTTCTTACGTCTGAAGTACTTCAGATGTGAGAACCGAAGTTTTTCGGATGTGAAAACCGAAGTACTTCAGATGTAAGAACTGAAGTTTCAGATGTGTGGTTCAAACCTCGACAGCTAGATCTAAAGTGTTCAGATGCTCAATCCGATAACTTCAGAGATCCATATGACCTAAACTTCGGGTCCTACGCCCGAAGTTTTTTTGGAATTCGGCAAACTGCCACCCGTTTCCTAAAATTACGGATAACTGCCACCCGAGTAAATTTGACAACTGCCACCCGTCATGAAAACTGCCACCCTTGTAAATATGACAACTGCCACCGAACTGACGCGTCTCGCGGCCGCGCGGTGCGGGATTGCAAACATAGAACCAAAACTTCCCTTCAGACTTAAAGAGGCTGAGGACTATCTGTTGAAAAGCTTTCTAGATAAAAATCATTTCTAGAAAATCAAATAAGAAATGAGTGATCATTTTCAACAGGCGTGTTTAAAAGTTTTGGTGTGAGTAAAACCTCGTCAAAGTTCAAAATTTTAAAATCGTAAAGAAACATAATCTCCCCTTTTTTATTTAAAGTTTTTGAAATTGAAAACAAGCAATTTTTCACATGTCACTGTCAGTTTTTCTAGAATTAGTTTTACGTTTAGAAGTAGTTTTACGTTTAGAATTAGTTTTACGTTTAGAATCAGTTTTACGCTTGGAAGTTTTTTTTACCTTTAGAAGTTTTTTTCTTTGTTTTATTTTTTTTTTACTCTCATCAGTTTTCCTATTTTTTACTGAATTTGAAAGAAATTCTTTTTATAAAATCGTAAAGATTCATAATCTGCTGTGGCCGAAATTCATGCCGGTGGCACTTGTCCGCACGGGAGGCAGTTGTCAAATTTACACGGGTGGCAGTTTTCATGGCATTTTCCCTAAATTTCCGACCCGGGTGGCAATTTGCCATCACCCGTTTTTTTCTCCGTGCTCAAAATAGCAAAAACTGCACTTCTGCGTCTTGTCCTCCAAGCCCCTCAATTGGACTACATTTTGCAATTCGGAACTACAATTTCAAG
>NW_017547330.1:749642-868391 GCF_001854935.1 Bemisia tabaci | reverse complement strand
CCTCCCCCCCCCCCCAAATGCGTTACGTAATACTTGAATAGCCCCTGAAAGGAGTTAATTTGTATGATTGTTGCAGGTGTACCCGCTCTCCGTGCGCGGGTGCATGGGCGGCGCGACATTCTTCGTCGGGAACGTGTTCCTGTTCCTGTGCATCAAGTTCCACTTCGCGCTGGTCGAGGCCCTGGGGATGCCCGGCGTGATGACCTTCTTCGGGGTGGCGTGCCTCGTGTCGGGCGCCTTCGGGCTCCTCGTCCTCCCGGAGACCCAGGGCAGGACCATGCTCCAGATCGAGCTCGGCTTCATGGTCAAGAAGCGGAAGCCGCCACCGGAGAGGAAGTTCCGATACGTCAAGGAGGAGGAGCTCTGGTTCGAGCCGCCCAACGTGGATCAAGCACCGCTCGAGGTTCAGCCCGGGACGGAGGAGGAGTTCGCTGCCAAACAACCATAAATGGAATGGAGATGTTGCATGTGTGAGGAATTTGCGATGTGACTACTGAGTCGTATGTAAAAGTTCGCGAGAAACACGATGGTGCCACTGGTTTCTCTGAAATCAACACCCACACTGGAAAAAAAAGAATCTTAAATTTGCCGCCAAGAAGTATTTCTTCTTAAATCAAGAATTTTGCTGGTTAATATAAGCTACTTTTTTGCTTAACCCAAGCATTATTTTTCTTGAATCAAGAAAAAGTCAGCTTTAAGCAAGATAAAGAAAATTCTTTGCGGCAAAACCAAGAATTATCATGCTTGATCCAAGCTACTTTTTTTCAGTGCAAGCTTAAAAAAAGCTCTCAAGTTGAAGCCAAAGTGGCCGGGGATATCCCTCGCTATCCTGAGAGTCCGCCTCTACATCAAGACAAACTCTCTATGCAAAGATAGGAAGCAAATACATAAGCAGGGTTGCCGTGCTTTCAGTTGTGGTGTCCCAAAATATAATGGCAGCCCTGTCAATGTATTTGCTCCCTATCTTTGCACGGAGAGTTTGTCTTGATGTAGAGGTGGACTCTCAAGATAGCGTGGGATATCTCCTCCATTTTGGCCTCAACTTGAAGGCTTTTTTCGAGTTTGCGAGTTGATTTCAGAGCAAAAACCATAGGCACCATCGTGTTTTTCGCGAACTTTTACATAAGAATCAGTAATCAAATCGCAAAATTCCTCACAAATGCAACATCTCCATGCTCCACTGAGAAGAAAACTTCGTGCATGGGACCCGAAGTTGAAGTCATATGGATCTCTGAAGTTTTCTGATCACGCATCCGAAAACTTGAGGTCGAGCTACCGAAGTTTGGGTCAGACATCGAGGCACTTCGGTATATGCCGGAGTACTTCAGATGTGGGACCCGAACCCTTCGCGCACTTATGATTTTTTACTATTGAGTATGATACTTACCCTCAAAAATATTTTAATTTTGTTACGTGAATTTTCTGCATTCTGTGCAGGATTCTTATTGGAGTGAAAGACTGACGAAGGTGAACGCTATTAGCAACACTAGATGGACATGTGCCTTATTTCCGAATAGTCTTTCATATTTCTTCCTTTTTTTTATCCCTCCTCTTCACTGTTTTCCACTTCCTCTTCATCTTCCTCTTCTCCTTCCCCTCCTCATCTTCTTCCTTTTCTACCCTGTCTCTTTCTTTTTCCCCTAACTCAACTTCTTTATTCTACTTTTTTTACTCTTTCTCCCATCTTCTTAATTTTCTGTCCTCTCTTGTTCCTCCTCTTTTTTCTCATTTCATCTCTTTGCTGCTTCTTCCTCTCTTTCATTCTCTTCATCTTCTTCCTCCTCTTTCTCCACTTCCTCCTCTTCCTCAACTTCTTCCTCTTCCTCAATTTCTTTCTCTACCTCCTTTCCTCTCTTTCCCTTCCTCTTCTTCATCTTTCTCTACTATCTCATATTTTTGCTTCCTCTTCTTATTCCTCCTCCTCCTCTTCGTCTTATCTTCTTATACCTTCCCCTCTTTTCCTTTCTCTTTCTTTTCTTCCTTTTCCTCCTACTATTATTCTTATTTTCTCGCCACCCTCTTCCTTTGTATTCTCGGCCCTCTCTCCTTCTTCTTTTACCCTTCCTCTCTCTTCCTCCTCTTTCATCTTTCCCCTCTCTGCCTCTGCTTGCTATTCTAGCTGTTCCTCTTCATTTTATACCTCCTTTCTTCACTTCTTTCATTTTTCCTTTGTCCTCCACATTTCTTATTATTTCCCCCTCTTTTTCTATGTTTTCCTCTTCTACTTTACTTACTTTCTCCAACTGTTTCTTTTTTTCTGATTCTTTTATCCCTCTGTCTTACTATCTATTTCTTCTTTCCCGTCCTTTTTCCTTCATTCTACTACTTTGTGAGCAAAATTCATTAAAAATAAATATAAATAGAAAATTAATTTATGGAGCATTCATATTATATTTATGATCATGTAACTGTTATGGAATAGTGATTTCTCAATACTTTTGAAATGCATTTATGTGATAAATATCCTATTCCTTTATGAAAAATAGCTTTTTGATAGCATAGTACATATAGTGGGTGTCTTCACCAGATTCTTCGACTCATGCACATGCACGTGCTAAGCACGTCGTGCTTTGTTCTTCCATTTAAAGAAGCTGCAATTTTTGGGGCCCTATTTTGCTGATAAATACCAGTAAAAGCATTAAAGACTATTTGCCAATGTAATTTTTTCGCACCAATGCAATATTATTTGATCTGTTATAATTAAAAATGACACTCAATGTGTGTTCATCAATGCTCCAAATATGATTTGGATGCGTTAAAAAGTTCGTTCGAGTGTTAAATCATCCTATTTTCATACTGCCGCATACCGTGCTAAAAAAAACGCCGTATGAGCCTTCAGACGTTGTCAAACTCCTTTGTACAAATCACGAATTTCGGGGCAACTTGTGTGGGGAAAGGAGGCTTTATTAGTGGATTTTTCCTCCAAATTTTCAGAGAATTTTTTCCTAATTTAATATAAAATGTCTGAAAATTTCATAGACAAATATTCATAACTTTCCTGAAATTCAGTAAATTCCGAAAGGAAATTTGGGTAAATTCGAATGTTCTTATGGCGTGTTTCCTTAGCACAGCAGCACAGCAGCATAGTTCATTTGTTTTTACTGAACATTTTCTGTATTTTGTAAATATTTGTGCATAAGATCACGGATCACAAATTATTTTACACTGTAACATAATGACAATGAGTTGAAATGTCAGAAACTGTATTTTTTTATGTACGGTACACCAAACATATACATCAATTTTCACATGGTACTGTCTCGATGTTGCAATGAAATCCCTCGTTTTGCCAAAATTTCTTGATTTATTATTAAAATTTTCTCTGGTGCATGTGTGCTAGTTGGACGTATTACTACTGTAGAGCACTATGAGCAAATAAATTGAATAAAAAGGGGCTATTAAACTCGCGAAGCTCGTGCACATAGTTCCTTTTCATTTAAAATTTGCACATACTTCCATTTAGCATTAATACGCCCAGTTGACAAATCGTTAAAACGAATGAAGACAAATGTCGACTTCCCGTCCATACCCTAAGATGAACTGCATTTTGCAATTCGGAACTAAAAATTCTGGCTCATCTGAAAAGACACTTATGTGCATAGGGAAACTAATGGCACATACGTTGTTTTGAAACCAGGCCAGAATTTATAGTTCCAAATTGCAAAATGCAGTCCAGATAAAGAGGAAGAAAGAAATAGAAAAATATAATAATTTGTAGGTATGGAATAAACTCTAAGAACGGCCTTTGAATCCCAGTAAAATTAAAGAGGTAAATTCAAATCCTCAGAAAAATTCCTGTTCACCAGTATTATAATTTTTTCTGAATTATGAAATAAATATTTCCCTTATTTGTAATCTAACAGAGAGAAAGTTCTGATTCCACGCCTAATTTATGGAGCGACTGCAAAGCATCCCATCGCCATCACATGCATGCATACAGATGAAGTAGCGGACCTTAATATCATCAGGTGAGTACATCGTCGTAAAAAAGTTTGAGCCGACTTTTACTCAGCATATGATGTTTGTGATGCACTTGTGCGATGCAGAGTTCATAAATTACACGCTCTTGAACCTTAATACTACGTCAAACTAAAATCTTGCCAAGTTGTCACAAAAATACTTAAAATAACCGTTTCCTAAACTGACAAAAAATTAGAGACGGTTTCTGCTACCTACATTATGCGACCGTCCACGGAAAAGTGGACTGGTTCACCGATTGAATTTTTTCAGGAAAGGGTTTGTTGGGTTCCATCAAGTAAGTTAAGACGATTTTTTTCTTTTAATGCTTCAAATATGCTAAAAAATAATAGATATAAAAAATTAAATCCTCTTACTTTGACGAAAAGCATTCACAAGTGTTTCAGGTGTAAATTCTCCGAAAATCCGAGAAAAATTCCCGGACTGATCAAAATGAAATCCTAATGAATGTTGCCCGCAACAAAATTTATTTCAAGAACTGGGATTACTGTATTTTTAGGTCAACAAAATTATTTTCGGAGGTACAAAAATTTTAATGCGACCATCGGCATTTTCTCAGGGAAGAACCTGGGATTCTTGCTGGAACAGCTTAGGGGCCTTTCCTAAATTACGTAACGTTAAATTTGCGGTTTTTTGACAGCCTCCTCCGCCCCCCTGTAACGCTCCGTAATGATGTGCCAGACCCTTCTAAAAATTACGTAACGATTGCCTGGACCCCCCCCCCCAATTACGATGAAAAGTAATCTAGATATCACCTTGCATTTACTAAACGGATTGGCGTTTCTATTTAGTGAGGAAAAGTGAAAGTATTGCAGAGGAAATGTTTGAAATTCTTTAAAACTTTTATAAAGATGACTGCCGATAAATTCTACAGAAACTCAAAATAACTCACTTGAACTCGTTATCACGTTTCGCTCTATACCCCCTCCGCCCCTTGTAACGCCGCGTAACGCTGGCAAAGACCCACTCCCCCATCCCCTCCCCCGTCCACTCGGAGCGTTACCAATGGCGTGGCGTGAATTGCGATGGATCGATTGTCATGCAATTTAAACCTATGGAAAAGGATCGATAAACAGGGTGTTCGCAGCGAACACCTTAATAATCGATTCTTTACCATAGGTTTAAATGGCATTACAATCGATATCGCAATTCGCGCCACGCCACTGAGCGTTACGTAATTTAGAGACGGCCTCTCAAATACTTTTCATTTTTTTTCCAACAAATTTTTCCTGAGATATTCTTTCAATTTAAAGCGTCGTTTCTTTTCGACAGTTTTTTAAGTTAAAGAAACGTTATTTTTGCTGTCGTGTTTTTTACTGGAACTTAACGATAAATAAAGAACATTCCTTTAACTCCAACAAACCGAATTTTGTCAACAAGAAACGACTCATTAAGTCAAAATAATACCTCAAGAAAAATTTTTCCAGCGATTGTCAGGCACGAAAAATATTCCTTTTCATTCATCCGAAACGAAAAATCCTTCTCTCCACATTCCTTTCCATCCAGGAACGCCTTTCTGGATGTCAAGCTTCAAGACCTAGGTCCCAACCAGAAAAATTATCGGAGGGATTTTTCAGATTTGACAACGTCGGATCCAGACCACGACAGAATCGGATGACACCAATGGAAACGGGGATTCCAGCACTTGTATGAAAATATTAACGTGGACGTGAAAAGAAATTCAGATTTATAAGTTACGGCCTCTCTAACAAGCAAATTAAATCGTAAAAAGATCCCCAGCTCGGAGTTCATTTTGAAGAGCCGAGATCTAGTTAGGAGATGACACAGGTAGGTGAACCCCCGCTAGGTCGCTGGACCCACAGCCAGGCCCTGATTGCCTCCACCCTCTTATGAGCCGGTAAATATTCGAAAGAGTATGGCCGTTCTGGGATGAACCCTGGGCAGCCAGCATTTTTATAGTTTCAGGGCTCAACTCGGAAATAGACGTATGACTCCTGACAATTTTGTGTTTTAGGATTTACGAGGTTCACTTGTCGGCCGCTCGCCGCGCTGCATACGCCCCAGCATCCGGCTATTCTGCCGTGCTGAGGAAAAACGCCTTATGAGTCATTAGATAATGCCAAATTTACTTTGATAAACTGGGTTTTTTTGGAAAATCTGTGAATATTTTTCCTCCAATTTTTTAGGTATTTTTATTCACAATTTTATCTAGAATATCCGAAAATTACAAGAAAGAATATTCATAACTACCATCAAAAATACACAATTAATCGCGAAAGACTTGGCAACATTCAAATGTTAACACGGTGTTTTTCCTTAGCATGGCAGAATGGCACAGAGGGCTCGAAATTGAGGTGAAGGATGATTTTACGATGGCAGAAATGAGGTGCCAATTTATAAAGATTTATAGTATTTTCAAAGACGTGAACCGAATTAGGTGATAAGTAATACATTTGGACTGCATTTTGCGATCAGGAAACACTATTTCGGGTCAGTTTCTACTATATCGATGGCTAAAGTGCGAAACCGCCTATCTCCATCGCAGTTTTAGAAAATTTCCGCTCCTATTTTAATTTTTTGACTTTAGTTAATTTGTTTCTTTTAAAAAAATGAAATAGGAAAAGAGACCTTGAAACACCATAATGCAGTAACGTAGTTTTGCACTCCGGCCATTGATATTTAATTAGGCCGGAGAAAATTCAATTTATTCCCATCGTGCGGCAGGGCACGCGGGAACCATGTCCATAAAGCGGCCGTTTATCAAGGTGTTTACGGGGTGGACGGAGTTGGGTGCTGTTATGGCCACCTCCCGACATCTCTTCCCTGGCTGCAGAGGAAACTGCATTACAGCGTTGTCGATTGGGGGAGGAAGTTATAAATGGTACAAAAGTTGCATTCTATGGTCCTACCTCTAAATCAAGCGTTGGCAACGTAGAAAGTTCGGTGGCTGGTAAACGGTGACTTGCTGGTGGCTGTCAGGTTGGACCACTTACCACTCATGGTGACAACTCATTCATCGTACAAGGGAACAAGAATCGAATGTTTGGAGCCAAGGGGGCAAATATTACAATATGTCATGCCTCCAAAAAAAGGAGTTCATCTCGATGGCGTGAAAACCACGTATCTCCGTTTTTGACGATGGAAAATTCCGGTTATAATTTATTTTTTCTTTGGTAAGTCGGACTTATTTCTGCCAAACCGAACCAGAGACAGGTGGGAAAGAAGGAGCGTGCTTGTTATTCGAGGGCCAATTAAGCGCGCCGAACACAGTGCGGCCGGCGTTAAACGTATGTTAGCGCCTGCAAAACTTTAGAAATACTTCACGCGTTGCGTCAAACAGTGCGGTCGGCGTCAAGCCCATATTAGTGCCTGCAAGACTGCATGAATACTTCTCACATTGCGCCAAACGCAGTGCAGTCGGTCAGTTGGCGTGAAACGCATATTAGCGCCTACAAGACTGTAGGAATTCTATAGGACTGCGTGTCGTCATTCTTGACTTCCTGCTCCAGTTTTTACCATAATTAAAGGGAAAATATGTATCCTCATTATAACGATTCAGGAACTCGAATGATATTTAATTTTTTTTTTGGTTACATTAAAAGAAAATGGAACGAACGAAATTGTTAAGCGCCAGTGACGTCAGTGGCGACGATGCCCCATTGCCAAATCATTAACTCACTATCCCTGCCTCCAACGCTCTTCTCACATGCCCATGACTCATGAGTTGGGGGTCAGTTGGTACACTGGTTTTTCAAAACATTCAAAATTCAAGAGGTCACCCTGAAAACTGTACTGAACTCCGTAAATTGTCAGAATTGGACAGCCTGCCTAGGCATTTAACAAAATGCCTGATTTGATTTTTGCCTGAGGCAGATGTTCCGTATAGGAACCGAAGTTCACGGGAAAAAGTGATAGGGTGTTTCTCCTAAAATTGTGGTACCACCCCATTTCGTTGGATGATATACGGACATTGCCACTTAAAATGTACTGTGGTAGTACCGCAGCATTTGGGTTAGTAACTTAATTGATTTGGCTACTACCATATTAGATTAGAAATGTCCATATCATCCGAAAAATCACTGGAAAAAAACACATTGGGTCTAGAGTCCAGGCACTTGAAAACATTGACAAGAAAAAATACTCTTGATTCAATCAGATTTTTGCTTAAATCAAAAGGAAATCCGCTCAAATTAAGAGGCTTGGTTCTTGATTTAAGCAAAAGTCCGATTGAATCAAGAGTATTTTTTCTTGTCGATGTTTTTAAGAGTCTGGACTCTTGATCCAATTGTGTTTTTTTCCCAGTGATCCGTACTCTTTTCTCAGTCACTACCTACCGCTTGAAATCGAATTTCGTAAACGTGACAACGTAGCGATATCATGTCATCCTAATATTATCATTGAAACCATCGTGTTCCCCGTCAAGCATAATCAATTTGAGGGGATAATCCGGGGACCACAAGTCCCCTGCCCCCTCCCCATCCCCTGCGTATCTCATTTCCCATGCAACCACTCAATCATCTCACCCTCACCGTATCCACACCGTGGTGCTTAAATATAATTTAATATTGTCTCAACATACGTATCTGAGTGAGGATATAGCGATACTCCCGTCACCATTTACATGCGATCCACTCACATATTTTCCCGGATCGTAAAACCTTGCCAACTGAATTCCAGCCCCTTTTCCCGCTTTTCGGTGGTGGGGAGGCGTGAGTGATCGATTTTCGATACTTCCCTATTTGAAGCTATGGTAAAGAATCGATTATTAAGGTGTGCGTTGAGAACACCCTGTCTATCGATCTTCTTTCGTAGGTTTAACTGGCAGACCAATCGATATATCGCAAGGCACGCCACGCCAATACTGGTGGGGATCGGAGCGACGATGGTTCCCACCGATAACCTCTTTTTTATTCAAATTCTCGAAAGGTTGAGTTTGTAGAGGCGGTGATTTCCTTAGACTTTAATTCCTGTGGGATTCCTGAGGTTCCTGCGGAGCGATGGAGAGACGGACCTATCGGAGTCGGGAATTTTCAATTTTATCGTATTTTTTTTTTTGTAAATTTGATGACGATTCCCGTGTATCTGCGTATGAAGATTTGAAACAAGATACATGTTGACGGGGACTGCCAAACCATGTATCTCACTTTGCGACTTTGACTTCCCGTCATTCTTAATTTGTTAGATGGAAAATTACCCGATGTTAATTCTTACAAACTTCTATGATTGATCTCCTCTGAGCGAAAAAAAAATTCTGTGAAAACTGCAAGGAATGATTTTGATTTGGACGTATTTCTATCAGAGAGAACTATGTGCAGGGGGAAAGATGGGTATGTAGGTAACGTCAATATTTGAACGTATTTCTATCAAACAGAACTAAGTGCATTAAGACATGAGCCATGATACCCATAAGAATATGTGCATAACAGGGCTCACGGCTCATGTCATAATGCACATAGTTCCGTTTGACAGAAATGCGTCCAATTAATCTACCCGTCATGTGTCTCCAACGCAAACTGTTTTATCGTTCGTGAGCTGGAAAGATCCAGACCTCTTTTTAAAGGTGAAAGCTAGCTCACACTGTAAAAAAAACACATTGGATCTAGAGTCAAGACTCTTGAAAATATTGACAAGAAAAAGGACTCTTGATTCAATCAGATTTAAGCTTAAATCAAGAACCAATCCTCTTAATTTGAGCGGATCTCCTTTTGATTTAAGCTTAAATCTGATTGATTCAAGAGTCCTTTTTCTTGTCAATGTTTTTAAGAGTCTGGACCCTTGATCCAATGTGTTTTTTTTCCAGTGTACCCTAGGCAATTACTCCAGCCCGCAAAATTTCAGAAATGAGTGATTATAAATTTCTGCCACATGCAACGACTACATTGTAAACAATACAGAAATGCAAGTGTTGGTCCTATTCCTTTGAGCGTTGAAATTAAAAGGTCGATACGAAATAAAGTATTGACTCAGACACGCGAGTAATTGGTGGTAATAAGAACTCGGTTAAAACTAATTCGTTCCCATTTGAGGCTATCAAGAGGTCGTGGTTTCCCCCGTTGCCTTTGCGTTTTACAAAAGCGACGCAGCACCTTGAAATACTAACCAGCACCCAGCAACTTGGCAACGCACGACAAAAACGTAATTATTCACGCACGGGGTTATGACTCTCTGATAACTATCGATTGCGATGGATATTTCGATACGTCCAACCTCGATATTTACTCAGTTGTCATGTCGAAGGTGCAAAGGACGGCAGTAAACTTTTGATAAAAAATACCGACGAATGGAGATGTTGCATGTATGAGGAATTTTGCGATTTGACTGTTGATTCCTATGTAAAAGTTTGCAAGGAACACGATATGGTGCCACTGGTTTTCCCTGAAATCAACTCCAAAGCTCAAAAAAAGCTCTCAAGTTGAGGCCAAAATGGAGCGGGGATAATCCTGAGAGTCCACCTCTACATCAAGACAAACTCTCCATGCAAAGATAGGGAGCAAATACATCGACAGGGCTGCCACTTTATTAGGGGACTCCAAAACTAAAAAAACACGGCATCACTGCTAATGTATATGCTCTCCTATCTTTGCATGGAGAGTTTGTTTTGATGTAGAGGTGGACTCTCAGAATAGCGTGGGATATCCCCTCCATTTTGGCCTCAGCCTGAGAGCTTTTTTTGAGCTTGGGAGTTGATTTCAGAGAAAACCAGTGACACTATCGTGTTTCTCGCCAACTTTTACGTAAGACGGCCTTTGATGCATCAATGCAAATAAAACAAACGGAAACAAATGTAATACGGAAATAAAACAAGGGAAAGGACACGTTTTGCTGACGGCGCAGAGGTACAACTATTCGTGCCTAATGGATGTCCGTGTTGTATCTGCAAAATTGAAGGCGCGATGGCGCGAGGCGTGAACTTTCAATGCTCCGCCCTATGTTCCACAAGATCACCCAGTCCTTTACATTCAGTCAGAACCTTAAAGATAAAGCTATGGAGAATTTGACTGAGAGCTAAGGTCAGCTCTCTAGCGGACTGATAATTTAAAGTGATCGACAAAGCGCTAGACAAAGCAGGTAAACAGAAAATTGAGCGATCCTATAGGTCGAAAATGATGGTTATTATGGACTAAGGGGGAAAATGATTAACTAAACTATAGGGCCACTCTTGAGTTGTCATTAATTAGCATATATCTTACTTCCTTTGCCCATCGCAACCTATCGCTTCTACCATTTGGATCGCTCCATTTTCGTTCTGTCTTCTATGTCTACAGCTTTTTCTATCAAATTCAATAATTGGACTGCATTTTGCAATTTGGAACTATAAATTCTGTCTCTTCTGGAAAAATACTCATCTGCATAGGGAAACGAATGGCACATACGTTGTTTTTAAACCGGGCTGGAATTTATAGTTCCAAATTGCAAAATATAGTCCAATTAACACCACTCTCCAGCGGACTCTCCCTGTATAGGTACTCTAGATTCGCCAGAGCAGTTGCTGTCTCAGAAACTTCATTATCATGTTCCTGGCAACACCGCACGACGAGCGATTCCAACAATCCATCGAAGCTCCACCGATGAATCGACGGTGGCAGGAGTCCGGTGAAACATTCCCAAGATTAAGAAACGAGAAGTCCGCTTCATTTATATTTTATTACCATTGTTTATCCAAACGGCCCGGCTGGACCTCGAGCCCGCTCGCATTTCTCCGATCCATTAAAAACACTTATTCCCTTAATGCCCCCACCATTAACGCTCCGCAGTTGGATTGCTTACATCTGGGACATAATTTTATTAGGCGTTTTCACCGGGTAGCCGGAATTTTTCTCCCGTCTAAACTGCTCGGCCGGCGCGGCGTGTGTGTTTCTAATGTGTTTTTGATTTGAGCAATCTCGGAGAGCGATGAGATCTTCTCTTCCATTTCCGTACTAATATGACATGGTATCTGATATGGTTTGTCGCGACCGTGTGACTCGCGACAAAATATTTCAGGGACCCCGCGCTGGCTGGAGTTCTCTTAATGGAGATGCTGCATGTGTGAGGAATTTGCGATTTGACTGTTGATTCTTACGTAAAAGTTCGCGAGGAACACGATGGTGCCACTGGTTTTCTCTGAAATCAACTCCCAAGCTCAAAAAAAGCTCTCAAGTTGGGGCCGAAATGGAGGGGATATCCCACGCTACCCTGCGAGTTCACGTCTACATCAAAACAAACTCTCCATGCAAAGATAGGGAGCAAATACATTAGCAGGGTTGCCGTGTTTTCAGTTTTAGAGTTCCCAAATAAAGTGGCAGCCCTGTCAATGTATTTGCTCCCTATCTTTTCATGGAGAGTTTTTTTTATGTAGATGTGGACTCTCAGAATAGCGTGCGATATCTCCTCCATTTTGACCTCAACTTGAAAGCCTTTTCGGAGCTTGGGAGTTGACTTCAGAGAAAACCAGTGGCACCATCGTGTTACTTGCAAACTTTCACGTAAAAATCAATAGTCAAACCGCAAATTCCTCACACATGCAACATCTCCATTACGAGGGGACATCCCGCTGGTCGCCAAGCGGCTTAACCCCCCCCCCCAGGCGTTTTGCGCGTTTTGAGACCCGCCTCGCGGGATCCGTGAGTTAATTTAACCCTTGAGAATTCTCGTTCTCGCATAACCTCTCTGAGATCCTACGGACGAGAATTCTTATCTTGGAATCTCAAAAATCTTAATTTTTGGTGTTTTGATGTTATTTTTAAAAAAATTGGGTACTAGTAGTTAACTTTTTGTCGCTGGTCTTCACTTGTATATACTTAAGGATAAGACACACACAATTTTAAGCTGATTGGTTGAGGAATAGGCAAATACAGGTAAGAAAACAATAAATAGTCATTTTTGCGATTCCTAGCCTAGGCTGGGGAAGCACGGGGTGAAAATCTAACTCAGAAGTATTTTCAATGTCGGAATAAAGTGGGCTCATCTAAGGATATCCGCAAAAATTTTGGATATCAGCCCAGTATCATGATAGAACGGAGTGTGACAAGAAATGAAAGTTTAGGGGGTCAGAGAGCTTATAGTAATGATAATGTGTTCGATTTTGCAATTTTGCATGCAAAAGGGCTTAAGTCCACGGAGGCAAAATTTTCTATCACCCAAATAAAAGTCAACGTTCTACCTCTGTAAAATTCTATGGAAGAACAATTACTTTGCGAGCGTATGTGTTTCCTCGAAGTTTAAAAAATATGATACACAACAAAATTGAAAAATGCATTCACTAGCGCAATGTAATGGCCACGATGCTTTCACATACTTAATTTTCCTTACTATTTGCAAGTATATTCAAATTCTATGAAAATAAATGTTGTGACATTTATATCCTAGCGCAATTGTTAATTTCATTCCGGTTAACGTATACATAGCTTATGGTTTTATTATTCCACTCATGAGAGTATGGCGGATTCTCGACAGAAAAGTCAAACCATTTTCTCGTTTGTTTCAAATACTAATGTTTTTTGGACAGAAAACTTCAACAGATTTGAAGATAGACTATGAAATGAAAGGATTACTCATACTTACACAAGGATACAAAATACCTGCGTTCTACCTACGTTTGACGAACGCCTTCATTTGAGGATGTCAGCTGTCTTCACAGGAAAGTTAATTAAGTTGCATACCCGCTTGATTGAAGGCGTTTTTTGTGGCGTCATGCCTCGAAAATAATCAGAGGAGGATAGAGGACGAGAAGGTGAGGCTATGGAAGACCAACCGATGTTAATAATATTCTCTCGTCCTTAAATACAGTAAATTAAGCAGCTCAAACAAGCCAGGCTTCTTACGGCGCTTGAATGTTTCTGTTGAATCAAACTTTTATTTGATTCAATTAAATTAAAGATTAAATTAAGATTCTTAGACAGCTTCGCTACATTCGTAACATTTAACTGCTCAGACTTCTTACAGACGAATAGTTTCAAAGGTAATTAATAAAATTATTTGCAGTTTAAAAAGGTCCAATTTAGCAGCGCATGTGTGCGAATTAAGTGTTAAGTGTTAAGTGTACGAGTTAAGCGGCTGAAGACCTTGCGATCAGAGGGTGAACTTTAAACTAGTATTTGTGATACGATTTATTTTAAATTATTGCACTGTTCGGGCGTAGCCCGATTCCGTCCCCCGATTCCGTCCCGAAATTAAAACCAGATTCCGATTCCGTCCCGGGAAAATAATTTCTAAATACAAGCGGCAACATCGCAGCAATTTAAATGGTAGCACAATAGGAGAATTAGGAAGTGATAAAAAGAAACTCACCCTGCGATTACGCTGAGAACCAGCTTCTGAGCAAAAATGTTGAGAAGTGTAAACTGATTGGGTGTAAAGAGCCCGATGCGTCAAACGGTAAAAAAAATAAATAAATAAAAATGGAAATATTACAGAAACATGTTAGGCGTATTAATATATACGAATACAAATAAATTTGAATAGAGAATCTTCACTGCTATCATACCGAAGAGTTTGGTGATGCTCGCTTGTATGGCCTTCATTTTTTCAAAGTTTTAGATTGCAGAGTGGCCTCAGATTTATTCGCAGAGTTGATTAAAATTTTGGAATCTTTAAAAACTTGTTTCAGCACACCTACGAAACTGTACAGATCTGGATGGGTTTTATAAAAAGTTGCTCAAATTGCTGCGATGTTACCGCTTGTATTTAGAAATTATTTTTCCGGGACGGAATCGGAATCTGGTTTTAATTTCGGGACGGAATCGGACTCGGGACGGAATCGGGGGACGGAATCGGGCGATTCCGCACTGTTCGTTTAACAGAACAAAATTCTGCAAAAATGGTAATTGATTGTAATTTGAACGCGAGTAAACAGGTTTACACGTGGATTCACCGGGCTGATTGTTGAAATTGATAGACAAACCGACAGACAAAGAATACATAGAGAGTATGGATCGATATTATTGTTTAAAAGGATGGCTCCTACAGAATGAGGGAAAAAATGATGGACAAATGCACAACCGTTTTCTTGTAAAAAGTTAGGCCGCCCGACTAAATCTGGCAACAGCTGATGTGGCTTGGTTCTTTTCTGTTTACCGCGGTCCGATTATGAATTGAAGTTCCAACCGTTTCTAGTGGTCCATACTGCCGAATGCCGTGCTAAGGAAGAACGCCGTACGAACATTCGAGAGTTGCCTAATTTCCTTCGATAAAGTGTTCATTTTTGCGGAGCGTTATGAATATTTTTCCTTGAAATTTTTCGGAACTACAAGTGAAATTGCGAACGAGGTCATCTGAAAAATTGGAAAGAAAATATTCACAAGTTTACCAGGAAATTCGCGTTTTATCAAAGGAAATTTGGCAACGCCTGAAATTTTATTTGGCGTTTTTCCTTAGCACGGCAGAATAGTGATTTGCATTGGGTAGTTGCATTAGTCCTTAAGAAAATATATCGATTTCAACCCCAAAATTTAGCTTGCGGCGGGGTTTCTGTGTTTCTAACCTTGCGTTTAAGTCTCTCGAAATATTAATTGGACGTATAAATGCTAAAAGGAACTATGTGCATAGGGGTTGCGTGAGACATAGTGCTTTTACCACTGGAAATAAAACTGCACACTGGCAACGTTGCAAAGATGCTCGTGGCCGGTGCAGGAGAAAAAGTAAAAGAAAACGCGAGATGTCTTCATTTTATCCGAGCCCGCTGAAACCACCAAGGTCGTCCTGGACAAAACACTCCTCTCCCCTCCAATCAACTCATCCGCACTCTTCAATCATTTTCTTCTTTTCTTTGTCCTTCCCTTCCTAGTTGCAATGGACATGAACAATTTGAGTTTCTCTGCGTTTCTCCGCCTCGGTATTCTAGAGCAGTGGCGTGGCGTGCTTTGCAATAGATCGATCGATCCACCTTTCAACTAATGGCAATAGATCGATAGAAAGTGTTTTCGCAACGAACACCTTAAAAATCGATTCTTTACCGCAGCTTCAAATTGCAAAATAGCGACAGTCGATTATTCACGCCTCGCTTCTGTGTCTAGGGCACGGTTGTTCTCATCGATCTCAAACACATGGGAAAGGTGTAATTACACTCGGATTACATTTTGCAACACGGAATCACTATTTCTAGCTCATTTTAGAAACAACATATAAATGCCATTGATTTCCTCGCAGATACGCGCTTTTATGGTAGAACCAGAGATAGCGGCCGTCCTTATTGCAAAATGTAATTACATTTACTGTAGTACTCTCGCCCTGTTAAAAATGGCCATGTTGGTAACATGTTGAGATTAAGTCGTTATCAACATGGTAAGTATATTGTGGACTGGGTCAGTATTAATCCAACACAATGGCGGATCCCAGGAGGGCTTCCATCATTCGCAGAGAAGGTCAAGATGACGTCAGAAATTGTATACGAAAATCTAACCTTTTAATGATCATGACGGATAGTTTTCGTGGAGAATTATTGGCTGTTTACTTAAATTTAGATAAGATTGGGTGAATTTTCTATTAAAATCACCTATTGAATATTACGCTCACCCACCCAATAACATTGCAGCTGCTTTACCTTTCTACTCTTGCGTTTAAGTCTCCAATGTTAGTAATGCATATTGCATACTGCAGACTCTGTTTAAAAGTGAGTTTTCTCTTTCTTTTTCGCTTATTGAACAATATACTTACGCATACACATTGGAGCATTATTGGCTGGTTTACTTTTCTACTCTAGCGTTTATGTCTCCTATGTTCGTATTGCATATTGCATACTGCAGATATTAAAAAGAGAGTTTTCTTACACTCACCCACTAACATTGCAGCACTAACCTCCTGAGTCCCCAAGGCAAGACGTCTTGTCATTTATTTTAGTAGTGCCAGAGACCCGATGGCAAATTGTTCTGCATTTCATGCGCTAAGTGAGTCACCAGAGTGCAGCACTGACACCATCGAATGACTTGCAGCCGAGTTTTAGTGCTCTTTTTTATGTTGTTATGGAAAAATTAATTTTTTGCGAATTTTGACGGTGTGAAAAGTAAACATGCTAGAAGTTAAAATGGACTCAGGACTGAAGAAGCACTATGAAAATTGCAAAATCTACAAGTCTTAGGAGATTAATGCTTCTAAGGAAGAACGCCGTGTAAGCCAAAATGCGTTGCCATATTTCCTTTGATAAAAAAAAGAACTTCCTATTAAAATTGTACATATTTTTTTCAAATTTCGCAAAAAATTCGTGTACGAAATTCAATCTAAAGTATCTGAAAATTTCAAGAAAAAGTATGCACACTTTTAATCAGAAATACATTTCTTATCCGGAGAAATTCGACGACTCTCGAATTTTCTTATGACGTTCTTCTTTAGCAAGACAAAATGGTTGGTTTACTTTTCTACACTGGCGTTTATGTCTCCAAGGTATGTATTGTATTTTGAATACTGCAGGCTCTTTGAAAATGTGACTTTTTAAACAAAAAGGACGCTTTATTATCCCATTGATATCTTTTCTTTAATGGTTTTTAACTACTGAATTTATTAATTTTTACTATTATAACAAAATAAAAGTTAGAGTCTTTATATTTATCGCTTTATTTTTATTTTTATATTATTTATCAATAATTTAGGCTTGGTTCCGTATGTTTTTTCTTGTTCTTCACATTTTGTGTTTTCTATTAGGTTTGGCTTTCCTTTCTGATTGGCTTATTTGTCTATAGCCGTGTCCATCAATTTTGATAATCAGCCGGCAGAGGAATGAGAGAGGGGGAGGAGTACGGTTGAAAGAGGGAGGACGAGAGAAGATGAAGATATTTGGGTGGCCGGCGGCGATGTTAGCCTTGTTAATAATCATCATCAACAGGTCATCATCGACGTATCATCACGGCTGGCGTGGCGCTGACCGGCGATCAGTTGCCGAGGGTTTCCATTGCTTCACTCCTTAATACCTGTGATAACACGTCACCTCCGCACCGTCTCAATCGCCCGGCTCCAAGATCCCATATCCACCACGGCCGTGTTGCCAGCATGGTAGAATATTCAAGGTATAATAAATATCGGTTCAACAAGTCCGCAGTGTGGTGGAATTACCCGACACTGAAAAAAAAAATCTCGGTGTATTTACCAAGAAAAGGGAAAAATTACCGAGAATTCAGGGTTCTATTTGGACGTATTTCTGTCGAACGGAACTAAGCGCCAATTTGAGTTCCTATTGAGGAATTTAGAATCCCGGATAGCGCGTTCTGTCAAACGGACCTAAGCGCCATGGAAAAGCATTGCGAGTACCTGTAGGACGGAATAAGCCGGACGCCCCATTCCGCCGCCAATCCAAGCCCCCCTCTACCTTCCTCACCCTATGGCGCTTAGGTCCGTTTGATAGAAATATGTCCATTTGATCCCAGTTTTTTCTTGGTAAAATTACCATTTATGAAATTGATAATTTTACCGAGAAATCTCGGTAAAATTATTGACTTTCTCGGTAATTTTACTAGACCCCGGTAAAAACGGCAATATTTTTTATCGACTGTGGTAGAATTACCGAGATAAAATGGCAAAGTTACCGGGAATTGATTACCAATAAAAGTGGTATTCCTCCGTGAAAAAAAAAACAGTAAAAATACCGGTTTTTAGGTAAGCTTACCAGTCTGTCTTAGTAAAATTACCAATAATTGGTAAAAAAAAAGTGAGATGGTAAAGGTACCAACGGACCTTGGTAAAAACGCCGAAAATTTTTTTTCAGTGGAGTGTGGTGGAATTACCCAAGGAGCAACGACTGTTAAAAGAAATTTTCTTTTTAAAAAAAAACTCTTAAAATTCAAAAGGCAACTCTTAACAAGCTGTTGAAATTCTGTTGTTAGGAAATCCTGTTCGGCTATTTTTTAAGTAAAATTTAAGAGAGGTAAAATTTAAGTTAAAAAGTACTAAAAAACTCTTAAAATATCAACTGTAAGTTTTTAACGCTTAAAATGTTTGAAAAAATGTTAAAAAACTACAGTGATATTTTGGGAGTTCTTTCAACACTTTTCCCTTAAATTTTACTTCAATTCTACTTCTTGTAAATTTTCCTTGAAAAAAAGCCATTACGGGTTTCTTATTACGAAAATTTGTATAGTTTCAAAAGAGTTTTTGAGGAATGTTTTTAAAGGTCATTGCCACTACGGTAGTGGAGAAAACGTTAGAAAGGAAAGGAATGGTAGCAGCCATAGTTCTTGATACTCAGATGAGCTTTGATAGGGTATGGCAATCGAGACTGCAATTCAAATTGTGAAGTAACCAACCGGTAAACTATTGTGCAATTGTAAAACCCAAAATGGAATTAAACGTGTTAATAGACCCATTGCTCGAACATTTTAGTAAAATTTAAAGGTAAATATATTCAGGACTATGGACATGAAAAGAAGAAACCAGAAAATCACACAACTATAATTAATTTATTATATAATTAGAATAATCTTACACTGGGAATAGCATTAAAATAAGATAATACATATAACAGACTTATGACTTATAGATTTTAAGACTAATTATAGTTCGGAATAAACAAAAAACGCCATTTTCAACGAGTCAAAACCTCTATAGCTTAGTTACTATAATATCAATTACACACGTGTCCCAATGCACTACATGCTTCGGATTTCACGATTAGCAATCCAATGATATGAATATCTAAATTCTAGTTTTAGCTTTAATGATAGTGCATTTGGAAATTCTTTTTTTATTTTGACTGGATTTCATGGATTACATGTAATAATTGGTCTAATCTTTTTAGTTGCCATAATAATTCAATTAGTCGAAAAAAAATTTAGGTTAGCAAGTCTACATGGGTTTGAGTACTCTATTTGGACCGCGTTAAACAGAAAGGAACCAGGCCACATCAGATATTGCTAAATTTAACAGGGGAATTTGATTTTTTACCAGAGACCATTTGTGCGGATACTCACCCTTTTTCTTGTTGTATGGATTCACCCCTGACACCTCTCTCTCTGCAATACTTCCCTCGAGTAGTATGGATTCCAATCTTTTAGAAAACATTGAAATTTTAACAGATATCCGGAAGAACGTACCAAATTTAATTGCAAAAGCTCAAGCAAAGGATAAACAGCGTTACGATTCTGATAGACGCGAAATTTTCTTCAAACCTGGATATTTGGTAATGGTCAGCTTAACGAGAAGAAATTCGAAATTAGATCCATTATTTAAAGGACCTTTCAAAATCATATCTAGAGAACAGTTAGATAATTACATTGTAGAACTTCCAATACGAGGTACTTTATCTAATGAATTAATTCATGTTTCCCGTTTAAAACCTTACAATGGGCCTGTTGCAAACTTTTGCTAGAGCAAAAATAAGAGTTGTTTCTTATAGATAATGCCTCGAAAATCACGATGAGCGCATCAGCAAAGTCTGAAATGCACTCATAACTTCACAGTCTGCGTAAGAAATTTGCGGTTTTTTGAGCTTCCCGCTTCAAAAACGATACTACGGCACAGGTGAACATTTTGTAAGAGGAGTCGTTCGATCGTCGGCAATAATCATCATGGCCGACGCCAATCCGCCAAAACACGTTTGATGGGACGAGATAACACCTGAACTGGATTAGACCAGATAACAATCGGTGTGTTAACGTTCATATTTTCCACGCCCGAATTGATTGACCTTGAACTCTCCTCGAATTACGCGCGGAACTGCGCGCAAGCCAGAGACAAGCGCAAGCGTCGGCTATGATGAATATCGCCGACGATGGAGCGACTCCTCTAACAAAATGTTCACCTGTGCCGTAGTATCGTTTTTGAAGCGGGAAGCTTAAAAAAACGCAAATTTCTTACGCAGATTGTGAAGTTATGAGTGCATTTCAGACTTTGCCGATGCGCTCATCGTGATTTTTGAGGCATTATCTAGGTACAAGAAACAACTCTTATTTTTGCTCTAGCAAAAGTTTGCAACAGGCCCATAGTCATTCTCCCATCGTTGCTTCCGCTCCGCGAAATAGTGGCATCCAAATCAACGATAAAACCGTCATTAATAGGCCAATAACTCGCGCCTTCGCGAAAGAAACTTCTGTTTATTCTTTCTTGTCCTGTTATATTTCTCATCTGTTCCTCACAGATTTTTCGAACTCCTCAGAATTCATTCACTTCCTGCCATGCTTTCGAAAATGAACGCAGATTTCGGAGAAGCTGGCACTTTCTGCCTTTCATTCTGGTTGATAGTGTGTCAATTTTCAATTCACAAACCTAGTGTTCTTTAAACTCGGAACAGGTCAAGTTGTTCTCTCTCTTTCTTTCATTTATTCAGTTGTGTGGTTATTTAAATTTAAATTATAGCAAACATGGGCATTGCTAGCAATGATATCTCCACTACACTTCACGATTCTAATAATACTATAACAGTATTCTCTTTTTCACAAGATTTGGTTCAGAACATTCTCCTTTTTCTAATACTTGCTGGCATTTTTACGTACTTTCTGTTTCTGTGGTGTGCCCGCTACCGTAAACATAAAAAAACCGTGTCGACGCAATTATCCTCCCTCAAACGAGGTCCACAATTCGTTTCAACAGTTTGACTTTTTTAATCCAAACATGTAAGTTTTTCTCTCATTACTTGCCTTTCCTAATAAACGACATACTATTTCCAATCGCTTTTCTGATTTCTCTATACTGAATACCTTATGAATCTTCAGTTCCATTCATTCTCTGCGTTCATTTCATGAAGCATGATACATCATTGATTTATATAATCAGCTATTAAACCGTGACATAGTGAAACCTGCATTTTTATTTTTCTTTGTGTATCTTTAATTCTCAATCCATTTTTAGTAGTTTGTTGACTCTACCTTTTATTAAAAATTATCTGGTGCCGAACGGTCTCACGAACTTTCAACCCGAATCTGAGTCTAATATCCGTAAAAGACACATATTCCATAACATGGGCCGAAACCCGGGATAATCAGAGCACAAATTCGAATTCTGCTAGTTCAAATTCAGTCAGATGTAATGTTTGCGCAGATACACACCCCACTGACTCTTGCACAGTGCGGTTTTGTAGATACTGCAGATCATTCGATCTCACGTACTATCCAATTTTGTCCGAAACCTACTTGTGAAGTCGCTCAGAGAGCTAGGAATAGACAACCACCCAACAAAAATTTTCAGTAAAAGGTCCAGGACGAAACCTGAAAAAGTTATCTTCAACCAAATCCCCGAATTCTAAACCGATACTTTCCAAGGCTGATTTTCCTCCTCTACCTACTAGTAAGCCGAAAATGGCAAAAAAATCGCCAAACTCAGTAAAAGCAAGTGTCATTTCCCATGTTATCTCAGACTCGAGCTCAACCATTAAAGTTTCCGTTGGAGATTCTGACGCGATTGCTTTACTTGATACAGGCGCATCTGTAAATGTCTGTTCAGACTCATTCTTGAACATGATTTTACCTTGCAAAGGTCCTTTGTTAGAGTTGAAATCAGCAAGCAATACGCGGCTACAAATTTTAGGCAAAAGACATTTAGTTGTTAAAATTCAAGGCCAAATTTTCAAGATTTTTACGCACGCCGTGAAAAATTTAGCAACGTCAATAATTTTAGGAATACCATTTTTGTCAGAAAATAATGCGAGTAACGATTTTCAATCGAGGTCAGTGTCTATCAGCGCAAACTCCGAAAAGTCTTTGATCGTTGATTTATTGCCAAAAAATCAGCCAGTGTCCATAAATTCAATTGATAAAAATAAGACTTTTTCAGCCTTCGTCCAGAAGACCATCACTTTGCCCCCTATGTCATTTACTAGTGTACCCGTCATACATGACTTCCACTTAGTCGTTCCACGACATATCTTGAACCTAGTGTAAATCTCTTGCACGCCAAACCTGTTCATATTGCATGTCAAGAGTTCTCTTCTGCAAAATCAAGAGCAGTAAGCCTCTTGATTCAAGTAAAAAATCTCTCCCTCTCCAGTGACTATCCTAAAGTCCACTGTGTTGGGTTCCATTTCATTCTAGCGAAATTTGGAATACTACCCCTTCAGGGTTCTCAAACCCATCGTTGTTCGATCAGCAATTTTCACAGTCTCACTCGCTGACTCAAGATCACTCCGTTGATCTAAACTGTCGAAAGGATAACGCGGCCAGATCGCACCCTTTCCCATCCCTCCCCGATCTTTCCACAGATCGTTATTTGAATAACGCAACTCGTTTGCTTCCAAATTCGCTTACCTACGCAGCAAGTCTGCAAAGTAAACCCAAACCGAAACCCCAGACGTCAGCCCCTAGAATGGCAGGTCTGAAGGATCGGTTCGTCAGAGCTTCTATCAGTGGTAATCCATCCGTGCATAGTACCACAGGGAACCCGTTGGGAATTCCTCGACAAATCCAACCTCCAAGTCAGAAAGCACTCTCACATCTGAGATCTTTCTACACGAATGAGACTCTTTGCTTGAATCACTAACAAACTTTGATTAATTTTATTGTTTCTGATGTCGCACCCGCCAAATTATCTACACCTCTTGTAGATAGCTCCGTTCGTGATAAAGCGGGAACTCCGATAAGAATGGCCCCAAATTTAAGTGACGCAACCAAAAATATTTTAGAAAACCTGTTGTCAAAACACACCGATGTGTTTGCACCATCTAAAATCGATCTTCAAAAAGCCCGAATTCCTCCAGCAGTAATAAAATCGACAGTTAGTGATTCAGTCCACAGTCCATCTCTCCAGATGTCTTCCGTAGAAAGAAGTCATCTTAATGAAGTATTTTCTTCTTCTTAATGATGCAGTCAGGGTTTTTACTTATTTTTATCCCACTTCTCTTTATTTTTTTGGGTTTTGATTATTTTTACCAAATAGTATAGTGTATAATAGGTACAGTCATGAAGACAAACGCTCAGTGCAACCTTAAAAAATTGTTTAATCTTACTTTTTATTTACATAAGCACATTGATACAATTCCTATTTTGTAGTCGGTGCAAAGATTATCATTATGTATTCCTTATCATGTTACTTGTCACAAGTTTTGAATAATAAAGTCTTATATATATAGTAATAAAATTGACAGTTAGTGATCCAGTCCACAGTCCCCCTCTCCAGATGTCTACCGTAGAAAGAAGTCATCTTAATGAAGTAATTTCCAAATTTAAATCCGTCAATGTTTTAGAAAAATTACTTCGCCTTATTACGGTTAACTTGTTAGGGTTAACCTAACCTAACCTAACCTAACCTAACTTGAGGTGGCAGCCGATTTTTCTTTCCCCATTTCCCTAGCCTCCCAAAAGTTGGTATAATCCTTCAATGGAGTGTTGAAGAGAGAAAAATTTATTTTTCTTCTCTTCGATGCCTCGTTCCCGGAGTGCGAGAGGAAGAAATGAAAATCGGAGCGATCTTCTCAATGAGCAATGTTATTTTTACTCTTTTGTCAAAAGTAAAAGTAAAAATTTTGTTGTAATTTTCTTTTTCTCACTTTTCCAAAACGTCTAATATGAAATTTTTCATTTGTTATTTTTTGTTCCAGTTCCAGTGTGTATTTATAATTCACCGATTTACTTCTTTTGATTTTTTTTGGGTGTTGTAACTTTTTTTTTTAAAAAAAAATGTACTTTTCCCCCCCTCCCCTTCAATCTACTTTCAATTGTTTTTCATGGCCTTCAGCCCAACTCACCACACTTCTTTTTCATTGCGTTTGTAGTAATATTTTCTTTTATTACGACGACGTGGGCGCCGTATTTTTCAGCAAGGGTGAGATGAGATAACGAGATAAGAGATCAAACTCTTCATCTTAATTACATTTTTTTTTTTTTTTTTTTTTTTTTTTTTTTTTTTAATAATGTCTTTTGATAAAACTTCAAAAACTCTGTCGCGTATACCGCAACGCATTTATTCATAGAGATTCTCTATCTATATCCATACTCCTCCTATTGTAATCTGCATACTCACGCACCCCTTTGAAATGGAATCGACATACATACTCCTGGATACATCTACGGACTTCTCTCAATGATTTTCCAACATTTTCTGTAAAGTTGAATCTTTCAATCCTACTTGACTGATCACTAGGCCCCACCTTTTTTTTATTTCCCTACCTTTCTTACCTTTCTTTAATTTATTTTTTTTTTGTAATTTTTTTTTCTTGCATTCACCTTTCATGTTGAAATTGCAGAAGCGATTTCTCATCGGCGAGGCGGATGTCGCGTATACCGCAACGCGTTTATTCATAGAGGTTCTCTATCTCCCTTTCTCCCATATTTTCGGTCTCTCTCTATGAATTTTTCAAACCCCAGCATCGAGCAAGCTTCACTTACTCGTTTCTGTGATCAGTCGAACGCATCTATCTTTATTATATTTTTTATTACCAGCGTCACGAGATGGATTGAATGATAAGGCTCTCTCGGGACTAAGCTCCACTTTTGAGAAGCGGAGTCTCGTCACTTAGGTTTTGACCATCAGCACAGCCTTCCGAAGTGCTCCCTAAGGTCAGTTTAATGGACCACTAGACAAGGTACGAATTTCAGCATTCTGATACATGTTTCTTAACTAAAATTTCACGTAGAACACGATGCACACATAGAAAATTACCGAAATTAACTCCTTCCTAAGATATTTGATGATTCTTGATGTGTGAATTCAAACCACCCGCTCATTAAAACTCAATGCTCTACGTGATTCACATCACGCGCTAAACGTTATTATGACAGTCTCTGCGATATAAAAATCTGGCAACCTCAATCTTGACGCTTTGGCTCAGCTGTAGCAAATAGCTTATAGTTTGAACAACACATGGTGGAAAATGAACATTGCTCGATTGATAACCGTTGTAATGCGCGATTTGACTCGCGTAGAGCTCTGAGTTTCTTGGGAGCGGGCAGTTCAAATTCCTTGTAGCCAATGTGAAATAAAAACGTTGATATCTTTGTTAGGAGTTGGTTTCAGTAATTTTCGTTGTAAGAATCGTGTTTTACGTGAAATTCTGATTAAGAAACATGTATCAGATTGCTTAAATTCGTACCTTGTCTAGGGGTCCATTGTATCCATCATCTTTGTAACGATTCCAACAATATACGCGAGTCCTGCGTCACCCTACAACACGTATTTTTATTCTGCTCTCCCAACTTCCGCCACGGATAGAAAATTGAGGCGTTTTCAGTCCGCCTTAAAACAAACATATTCCCTATCCGCGACAAACTCTAACCCTTTTTTTTAATCGGGGACTGATCGGTTAATCTGGCCGAGAGCCTCGGCTCGGGAATTTTACTGGACCTTCGTAAAAACGCCAATATTTTTTATCGACTGTAGTAAAATTACCGAAATAAAATGGCAAAGTTACCGGGAATTGATTACCAATAAAAGTGGTATTCTTACCTGAAAAAACAGTTAAAATACCGGTTTTTAGGTAAGCTTACTAGTCTGTCTTGGTAAAATTACCAATAATTGGTAAAAAAAAGTGAGATGGTGAAGGTACCAACGGACCTTGGAAAAAACGCCGAGAAATTTTTTCAGTGCAGCCCTTATGAATATTTTTCCTTGAGATTCTCAGGAACTTTACGCGAAATTGCGAAAAAAAATGTCTAAAACAATTGGTAGAGAAATATTCATACGTTTACCAGGACATTCGAGTGTTATCAAAGGAAATTCGGCAACACCTGAAGGTTTATACGGCGTTTTCCTTTAGCACGGCAGAAATGTAAACAGTGGCCCCGGGTGCGCAGGGCCCGGTCGGCAATTGGCCGAAAACAAACTGAGGGGCCCGCTGCCCGTTACCGAGCTATCAATTCTGTAAATTACAAGCCGGCGAAAACAATGGCCGCGAAACGATTAGGCCACGGCCCTTTCATCTCCGCCCCGGCCTCACCTCCTAAGCGCCGGCTCCCGACTATCCTTTGCGGCGCGCTCCCCGGCAAAAGGGAAAGGTTCCCGGTAATCGAGTCCCCGGGGAGACGGGGTTTTCGAGTTTACCCGGAAAGAGGAGCCCGGACTGCCACGCTAAGAAAAAACGCCGTATGAGCATTCAAGCGTTGCCATATCTCCTTCAATAAAAAACGAATTTCCCAGGAAAATGGAGATGTTGCATGTGTGAGGAATTTGCGATTTGACTGTTGATTACAAAGTAAAAGTTCGTGAGAAACACGATGGTGCCACTGGTTTTCTCTGATATCAACTCCCAAGCTCAAAAAGAGCTCTCAAAGAGCTCTCAAAGTGAGGCCAAAATGGAGGGGTTATCCCGCCCTACCCTGAGAGCCCACCTCTACATCAAAACAAACTCTCCATGCAAAGATAGGGAGCAAATACATTAGCGAGGTTGCCGTGTTTTCAGTTGTGGAGTCCCCAAATAAAGTGGCAGCCCAGTCAATGCATTTCCTCCCTATCTTTGCATGGAGAGTTTGTTTTGATGTAGAGGTGGACTCTCAGGGTAGGGTGGGATATCCCCTCCATCTTGGCCTCAACTTGAGAGCTTTTTTTTAGCTTGGGAGATGATTTCAGAGAAAACCAGTGGCACCATCGTGTTTCTCGCGAACTTTCAAATAAGAAACAACCGTCAAATCGTAAATCCCTCACACATGCAACATCTCCATTCTGCATATTTCTCCTCTAATTTTTCGGACAATTTTGCTCGCAATAGAGACTTTGCAGGTGTCTTGAATTTTGTGTTTTTCATCCTTAAAATGATACTGTCAGGAAAACTGAGCACGAGGATATCCTTGGTTTTTAAATTGGACATTTATTGGAGGAAATATGACAAAGTAACCTAATCTTCTGAAATGCATGTGTTTAAGTCGCCTGAAATATGCCGCCTGATGACGTCACAAGGCGGCATTTTCTCACTTTTAAATCTTCTCCGAATTCCCATGTCAGAAAAAAATTATGAAAAATACTGCGAGTTCAGCTCATTAGGCACTCTCACATGAAGCAATACAATTTTTGTGTACGATTTCTCCATTTAAGGTGATTTGATGGACGCTATTTAGTGTCAGCATAACATGGGATATATCGCATCGATTGGTTCCATTATTTCACTACTCATCATTTTTCTCGATTTTTGAGATCGCAATTCTGTTGTCAGGAGACTGAATAATTCACTTACCAATTTTGACGAACAAATTCAACTTAATAAATGCGTGGTTTTTTAAAAGGAAAAATGTAGCTTTCTACACTGATATCGAAACTGTACTCGAATGCGATATATTTTTCCTCTAAAAAAACCACGCCTTTATTTCGTTGAATTTGTTTGTCAAAATAGGTGAGCGAATTCTTTAGTCTCCTGAAAACAGAATCGTGATCTCAAAATTCGAGAAAAATGACGAGTAGCTGAAAAATGGACCAAATTGTTGCGATATATCGCATGCCGCTCTGACACAAAATATGGCATCCATCGAATCACCTCAATCTAAAATTTAGGAAAAATACGCACAACTTTCTTCAAAAGCACATGTTTTAACAAGGAGATTTGGCAACTCTCGAATGTTTATACGGCGTTCTTCCTTAGCACGGCAGCGGTGGAACTCGACAAGGGAGCCGCTGCGATTGGTCCATCGGCTAGGGACGATTCGGAAAGTTCTTCTGGGGAATGATAGCGGGGTGTCAGGTAGCCGCCGCCTCTCGATCTGATCATTTGTTTTGTTTTATTTGGATGTCGCAGGGACACAACAAAGTTAGACACAGTTTAAAATATCTTCGTGGTTAGGAGGATACTCTTAAGAGCCTTCAGATGTCGCCAAATTTCATTTGATAGAATGCGAATATCCAAGAACATCTAGACACCCCTCCCAACTTTTTAAAGTTTTCATTGGGATACAATCGGTAAGTTGCGTTTGTCCGAGGATTTTTTTGGCACAGCGGAATACTCGGTGATTATATAGGCAGAACTAGAACTAGTCGTGATTAGCTTGCTTTGCGAGCTGACACGTCTGGCCGGGGATGCCCCTGGACCCCAGTTCTTCGCTTCGTGATGAACTTGCGACTCGCTCCACGAGCCGCCACCACCCCGCATAGTTTTTAACATTGATGAGAAGACAACATCTTTGTCTTAATCTTCTTTTTCACCAAGTTTTAAAGAAATTGATGTTCCAGGAGCCAGGACCGCATTGTGGTGCGGGCCGCCATCTTGGATTTTGAAATGTTGAAAATCTGACCAAAAATTCGAGTTTCCCGTCGAAATACACCTCCTAATACCGAATTTCACGAAAATCGATCGAACAGGAGCAGACTTAGCATTTTAAGCCACGGCTGCCATCTTGGATTTCGAAATTTTGAAAATCTGATCAAAAATTCGAGAATCTCGTTGAAAAATACCTGCTTGTATCGAGTGTCACGAAAATCGATCTAACAGAAGGAGATTTAGCATTTTAAGCCACGGCCGCCATCTTGGATTTCGAACTTTTGAAAATCTGACCAAAAATTCGAGTTTCCCGTTGAAAAGTACCCCATCAATCCGAGTTTCACGAAAATCCGTCGAAAAACACCTCCTAAAACCTTAAATTTCGCATTCTAGGCAGCGGATTGGAATCGGAATAATTTTGATCAACTCCTCACGACAATTGCTAAACATGTACCAAGTTTAAAGGAAATCGCTTCGGCCAATTTTTCTCTAGAGGGGGGGGGGCAGAGTGAGCCGGTGAGGCAGCTTTATATAGAGTAATAATTATATCATAAGGAAGGGTGCTGGGTTCGGATTATCATTAGGTGCAAGTAGCCCGTTGTGTATTATTCGATTGGATAACTATTCGCGCTCCTGGGTATGTTTGGTTGCCTAGGCGGTGAAATTGAAGGCTTGCAGTTCTGTCAGTAAGTTTAAGCATGGTCTCTTGGTTTCGCGAAGAATCTGAATTGATGAAAGATTTAGCTCGCGGAATGTGTGTTTTTACAATAGATAGCCATTCGTGCTCTTCTGTATATTTGTTGTCTATGCAACAAAACTGAAGGCGAACTTCAGATGGACGAAAGACGATGCACCCGTTAAATTACGGGGGATCTTCTGGAATCATCCAGTCTCTGAGATCTAAGATGTCTTACGTCGCTTATGCTTTTAGAAGCTTCACCTGCGCATGAGCTTGTTTCAGGTGTATTTGCCTTCTAACAAGTCAAAGATCTAATAAAGGATCAATGTGAAATACGTGTCTTACTTGAGTTTCTTAACATGGTGGCAGGAGCTAGTAGCTGCGCGTGATCGTAGGTTGAATTGATTATGTGACTTATTCACTGTCGGAGGTTTTATGTTCCAAGTTTCCGACATTTTTTCGTATGCCCTACAAATATTTAGTAAATTATCATGGCTGAAGAGGATTTTGAGAAAATATCAGCATTTGATGGAAGTGCATATACACATGTAAACTTTTCAGGTGTCCGAAATTTGTCGAATCTCATGTTTGAGAAGAATCTACCGTGTGAACCGAGCAAGAGAATATCCGCGTTTCTAAAATGAAATTATTCCAGGAGATATGACCAAATGACCTAATTTGGTGTGAAACATGTGTTTGAATGAGAAATTCCGCTGGATGACGTCACACGACGCTAGATTTTCTCACTTTGAAATGTATTTTTCTACATTATTCAATTTTTCATATCAGAAAAAAAATTATGAAAAGTACCTCGAACGCAATATTCATTGGGAAGCAATCTCCATAGGAGGTTTCGCTTGTGAGAGTCAACACCCTGCAAATTTCCTCGGCTGTAAAGTCAGATCCGAAATACAAAAACGGAAATTCTCCCCTCTGAAAAAAGAGGAAAAAACTCAAAATACAGCAAAGCAGGGCAAAGTTAAGTCTTATTCTGCTATATCACGCGGCGCTAATCATGATCAAGATCAAGTGCAATCTTTCCAATCGCATAAAGCCCCTGACCCAGCTTCGAATAAATCAATTAACAATAATGATTATCAATTCAAGTTCGAATTATTAGTTAAGAGAATAGAAGCACTAGAAAAATTAATAGAGACGCAAGCCCAAAACATGGCTGAAATTTCCATAACTTTAACAGAATTCACGAATAGACTCGTATAGTCATATAAATATGAAGTTTAAATCTCACGCCTCCTAATGCTCCTCGGACATATAAGGAGAATCATCATTTTTGCTTAGGACGGAAATCCCGTCGGAACCTGTTAAGAAAATTGAATCACTATTATTCTGTAATAATTAGGTTCTATTCTTTCCCCACCTGTTTTTACCTAAGGCGGTACAATCTGTTAAAATCAATTAATTTTTAGTAAACAATAGGCTAAGTGTTAAAACAAGCTTTTTAAAGATGTATAAGTCTAGAGGCTTTTCTGTGCAAATTGATATGTATTTTTTGTGCAAATAAATAAATGAAAAAAAAGGAGGTTGCGCTTGATTGTGATATTAGAAGCGAGAGATTGTGCCGGAGTAGTACGCAGTGATGCTAAACCTTCTTCTGCTATCCTTTCAACCTGTCTTCTGTCTGTCCTCCTTGTCGGACTGATTGGGAGCGAATGTGACACAGCTGCAGCTGCACTCAATTATTCGTGCTCCCAAGCTGCTCGTATTGCCATCACAGTTATTGAAGGCGGACTCGGCAGCAGTGGCGCGGCGTGAATTGCGATATATCGATTGTTATGCCATTTAAACCTATGGTAAAGAATCGATTATTAAGGTGTTCGCTGCGAACACCCTGTTTATCGATCCTTTTCCATAGGTTTAAAGGACAGATCAATCGATATATCGTAATTCACGCCAAGCCACTGCTCGGCAGAATGAGAGCCACCCAGCGAGGAGAGAATCTATGCGTGTTCCTTGCCAGGGCAGAGTAAAAGTGACAGAAATTTTGGGCGCAACTATTCGTACTCCCAAGCAACTCATGTTGCCATCACTGTTGTTGAAGGCGAACTCGAAAAATAGAGCGATCCTATTGATGGAAGCGGGTGGTTTCATAAACAAAGAAGCTATCAGTGGCGTGCAGTCCGGACAAGCAAGGCAAGCGCCGCTTGCCCGAAGATTTTAGAAGGAAGAAGAAAATTACACATATTAAATGTTTTAAATTTTAGCAAATATTAGTGATAATAAGTGTTAAGTAAGTAAATTACATGAAAAACAGAAAGAGAGACAGACAGGAATACGTGTAATCGCATGCCAGTTCGACCACGTCTCTTGAGCTTGACGAATCACCTTAATTTATTTTCCGACTGAAATAGACTCATTTTTGAGTCGAAACCTCTCGGGTTTTTTATCGAAGTATTTTAGTCTTGTTTTCCGTTTGTCCCCCTTGATTTTCTCCTCTTAGGACTTTACCCCCACCTCTTTTTTTCCGTGGATCATATAGTAGGGCTATATAGTCCGAACCAGTTCTCCTTTTACCTCTGTGCTTCTTAGTCTACCGGCTTATCTATCAAATGTAATAATGGAGGTGTTGTATGTGTGACGAATTTGCGATTTGACTGTTGATTCTTATGTAAAAGTTCGCGAGAAACACGATGGTGCCACTAGTTTTCTCTGAAATCAACTCCCAAGCTCAAAGAAAAGCTCTCAATTTGAGGCCAAAATGGAGGGGATATCCCACACTATCCTGAGAGTCCACCTCTACATCAGAACAAACGCTCCATGCAAAGATAGGGAGCAAATACATTAGCAGTGATGCCGTGTTTTCAGTTTTAGAGTTCCCAAATAAAGTGGCAACCCTGCTAATGTATTTGCTCCATATCTTTGCATGGAGCGTTTGTTCTGATGTAGAGGTGGACTCTCAGGGTAGGGTGATATCCCAATATCCCCTCCATTTTGGCCTCAACTTGAGAGCTTTTTTTGGGCTTGGGAGTCGATTTCAGAGAGAACCAGTGGCCACATCGTGTTTCTCGCGAACTTTTACTCAAGAATCAACAGTCAAATCGCAAATTCCTCACACATGCAACATCTCCATTAGCCAGTTGAATAATCAGAATCTGCAAAATCATTTCTAATCCGGGCGGTCAGTGTGAGAGACCCAAGGTCGGCCGCGGTCAGCGGGGTCTCAAATCAAATCAGTCCGAGCTCAAGGATCAGGAATCAGGACTCGGGATCGAGATGTGTGGCGTGAATGGGTAGCGCGTCGGCCGGGAGAATTTTCCAGTAGTAATTTGTGTAAATTACACTCAGAGCGCCCGGCTCGTGCTTGTGTAATTTGTAACGAGCCCTCCATTTTGACGGCGCGCCAACATTGCTAGATTTCGCGCGGGAATTCGGTCATTACGACATGGATATTTATGATCCTCAAGATTACAGCATTTTCTACTCGGCGAAATCGGAGTTAACGAGGCGGAATACGAGTACAGTAGACTCTGGATTATCCGGCTTCGTATTATGCGGACTCTGGATTATCCGGATCGATTTTGCAGTCATGTAACTACGTACGCATTCCGATAAGTGAGCGGATCCACGGAGAAGCGGTCGCAAGGCATATTGGCGCCTGCAAGGCTGAAGGAATACTTCACGCATTGCGCCAAACAGTGAGGTCGGCGTGGAACGCATTAGCGCCTACTAGATTGCACAAATACTTCTCGCATTACGCCAAACGCAGTGCAGTCGGTTAGTTAGCCTAAAACGCACATTAGCGGCTACAAGATTGCATGAATACTTCACGCATTGCGCGCTTTAATCGTTGTATTGTAATTTATCGTTGTCGGCTACCATTCACAATCACCATTGAGTCGTTCAGTTTGGCGTTAACCTTTTAAATTTGTGTTGGTATGTACATGATGTATACATAATAAGAATACTGTGGTGTTGGTTGGTGGTGTTTGTGTTTACTATTATTATCCGGATTTCTTTTTCATCCGGATCGCGCCCGGCACCAATTAATGCGGATAATAATCCAGAGTCTACTGTATATGTGTGTTATTTTAAAAGATAACCATTCGCCCTTTCTGGTATGTTCGTGGCCTATGCGGGCAAATTGAAGGCGAACCTAAAATAAAATATATCTGTCCGTAAGTTTCCTTGCATACCTAGGATCCATAATAGGTTCCATTACAACATGGATATGTATGATCCTCAAGATTACAGCGTTTTCTGCTTTTATGGTTGGGCGAAATCGGAGTTTATGAGGCGAAATTCAAGTATATGCATGGTTTTTTAATAGATAACTATTCGCACTCCCCGGTATGTTTGTCGCCTATGCGGGCAAATTGAAGGCGAACCTAAAACAAAAGATATCTGTCCGTAGGTTTCCTTACGTACCTAGGATCCACAATAGGTTCCATAATAAATCCAAAATAAAATCCAAATAAAATCCAAAATAAATTTTTTTTAAAGAACGATCTTGTTCCAACATGTTTGTTTAATTTGTTTTGTTTAGTTTTATTCGTGGAGCAAAATGAATGTGTTTATTTTGAATAGATAACTATTCGCGCTCCCCGGTATGTTTGTTGCCTATATGGAAAAATTGAAGGCGAAGAACATATCTGTCCATAGGTTTGCGCATGGTATATTAGTTCAGTTTGTTCTGTTTGTTTTTTCGTAGTTTTTAGTTGTTTTGTTTGTTATATTCATTTTGTTCAACTTTATAACTGGAGCAAAATGAATCATTTCATTCAACTTTATAACTGGAGCAAAATGAATCATTTTATTTTGAATAGATAACTATTCGTGCTCCCCGTTATGGTTGTTGCCTATGCGGGAAAATTGAAGGCGAACTTAAAACAGAACATATCTGTCCAAAGGTTTCCACATGGTCTATTGATTTAACAAAGTTTATGGAGCGAGAATAATTTGTTTCTCGAAAAGAGTGGCTGTACAGGGAGGGAATTGCAATGCCTGTGCCACTATGTGGTTGATTTGCGAATTTCGGGTTTTCCTGGAGCCCTTGAGTCCGATGTTAAAAAAAAGCGCCGGCATTTGGGGGGCTTCGCCCCCCCCCATCTGCTTCGCGGATTGGTGCGGGGACCGCACGGGACTTTCTAGTTGTTGCCTTCCTCCGGCAAACCATGATCTGCGGCTCCGATCGATCCTAAAAACCCAGATTCTTAAGCACCTTTCAAGAAATGAAGGCTTCGACAAAGACAGGGATATTCTTATCATTCTAGCAGGGACTAACGACATCAAGGCGGAAGTTGATGTCCCATCCCTTAAAAAGGCCTTGAAGGCCCTCCTTCTTTATGCCGAAAGACACTTTCGCTTCGTCGGCCGAACCCCTTCTATTCCTCTCTTTCCTGCGCATGTCAATCGCAAGATTGATGTGGTCAATCAATGGTTGTCGAGCTCCAGAGAATCATTGCGTGATCGTGTCCTTGTGGTTGACAGCTTCTCTCCCCTCATGCGTCAAGACTCTTGGGAGCCTGATCGCCGATTTTACGAAAAGTTTTATTTTCCTAAAAGAGGTCATCAGAATCGCCGAGTAGACTTGCTTCACTTGAATCGAGAGGGCCTGCGCATCCTTCATCGTCTCCTCCTGGAAGCGGCTCAGCGTTTCACAACCTAAAGTCTTCCTCTCTACCCTAGGGGAGCGAGAGAGTAAAAAAAAAAACAATGGAGGCAGAGTGTCAGGCGGTTGAGAAACGCTATTTTACTACTTTAATAAAATTATTCCAATGGTAGGATATCTAATCCTAGTTTGTATAGGGTAGTGTTCATTTTTACATTTACTTTTCATTTTTTTACAGGCTGGAACCAAAACTGTGAATAGTTTGGTAGAAATGTTAAGAGGGAATGAAGCAAAAACAGCGAAAATTCTTGAGTTACAAGAAAAATTGGTAAATGCAACAATTACAATCGCTGAGATTAAGGAAAATGCAACAAATACAATCGCTAAGATTAAGGAAAATGCAACAAATACAATCGCTAAGATTAAGGAAAATGCATCAGTGATTGAGGCAAATGCAACAAATACAATAGTAAGTATTTTAAAGTATTTTTACGGACTAAGTAGAGTAAAAATTGGAACTTTTGCATAATTTTCTTCCCAAATAGTGCAGCGTAATGTGAATGAAAATTTAGCATTGTTGAATACACGATTGAGTCGAGGACTTTTTATGCAATGGTTAGGAGTTTGTGTCGATAATGGCACGTGTGCAAATATACATTATAGAAGATTAAGCGAATTAAACGTTCATGAAGTAGATCTGCATTTTAGCAGGATGCAATGTTAAGTCCAGCCCACGTTGCCGGCAGAGACTGCAAAATAGCTCAAAACCGAGTTGCCTTTGCCTCGGCCTCAGGTATCAAGAGGCAACTGTACCGGGCATTCCCTCGCTGTCAACCCCTTCGGAGGCAAGAGGGGATGTGAAACGCATGCGGTTAAAATCAGGACCTCGGATCGGTCTCTTCTCCGATGAAAGTGAAATCTTGAGTTAACTATCCACGGCCGGAGAGTTCGCTCAAAATCATTGATTTGGGCGTATCCCGATTCCCTCCCGCGGTCAATTTTTATAGCCCGATTCCCTCCCGAATATTTTTGGGAAAACCGGAGTGATAGCCCGATTCCCTCCCGCTTTATTTAACGATGTGACAACTGAGGACCGACAGATGCCCAACACTGATTACAGCTGGAACCAGTAAACGTCGATATGAGCTCGAATTGTGAGTTAAACGGCATGCACTGGTGTATCCACCGAAAATGCATCGTCATTGCGCAACTAGGAATCAGTGTTCTCGCGTATCTCACCATGGCCGTTTCTTTTGAGAAAATTAAAAGTGAAAAAAGCAAAGATTTGTTGGTAGTTGAAAATTATAAATTTTGTTTTCACAAAGAACTGAAGGATGGAGTGAGAAGGTGGTGCTGCGTTAATAAAAAGTGCAAGAGCTTCCTAAAAACTGACGCGGGTGACAGTACATTGTTAGATAGCAAACTAGAGTGCGCGATTTTACATGAGCCCGAAAGTGATAACAAATTATGCAGGCAAAAAATTCGAAATTCTGTGAAGGAAACCGCTAAAGAAAACTTATGCGAAAGGCCGTGGAAAATTATGCATAAAGCGATTAATAAAGAAAATAGTGAGGTGCTGACGAAGCGTGATGTCGATTGTATTCGGAAAGGAATTTACTGTAGCAGAAGAACAGTAATTCCAACCTTGCCAACATATTAAAATCGGTTAATCCCGCATCGAAGGAAAAATTCAAAAAAGCCCTGCGTGATTTCCTATTTTGCGTTTCTTATAAAAACTCACCGAACACATTCATCTGAAATTTCACTAATTTTTATTTGTTGACGAGGAACCCTTTACACTCCAAGGATTTTTTTGTACATCGCTTAGCGGACACACACTCATAGAGGTAAGCAACGTTGTCATTTCCCTATTTTGATTTTTTCACTTCATTTTTGTCGTCGGGAGGGAATCGGGTCATGCCGATCCTGGGAGGGAATCGGAACCCCCAACTCCGGGAGGGAATCGGGCAACTCCCATTCATTTAGAGTTGATTCAACGGCCGGCGACAATTCGCTCAACCTCCGCAATTTCAAAGCCTTGTCCAGGACCACGGGATGGTGGCTCTGGTTCGGCCGCGTCCTCTTGTGTCTCGTTTTCGTCCGTCAGACTGAAATGATGCATGAGTGCAATGACATCAACTTTTTCTACTTCGCTATTCCCTCTCAAATTTCCTTAACTGTTTACGCTTGCTCATTTCTTTCGTATATTTAACACAATAGGCTCCTTACAATTATTGTATATACGTTATAAAAATTCACGATCGTGAAATTGGTGTACCACAGGGAACGGATATTGAATATGAGGCTTCTTTACTTTTAAAAAAATTGCTTATAAATATTATTAGACAACATTACATTGTTTTATTTCAAACAAATGTTTTGATTCCTAATTAGTCAACCTGCAAAAAATTGCTTTCAGTTGATTCGACCATATAATATCAATTATCAATGATCAAGATGTATTTTTGGCGCGTACACGTAGTATACCGCCTTTGCGATCGTTTCGAACCCTGCTCGATACAATAACCGAGTCCCTTAGTTCCTTACCGGAAAGTGACTACCGCGAACTTCTGAGATCTTCTAAAGCGTGTAAAAAGTTTAGGTATTTATCCGTCAATAATTATGATTTAAAGTTGTTTCTCATTCTGGGGCCCTCTAGTTTATGTGCAGTGAATACCAAGAGTCTACGTTACTTGGATGTGTTTCTTGAGTCGTTTAAGCAACAAAAAAAAAAAAATCCGTCGAGATTGAATCTCCGAGATCCATCTTAGAGAAATTTTAGTGCCAATTTTAATGTTCTGAAATCATTAGATAACCAGGAGCATCCTGCTCCTACCCCTCCCCCAATTTTTATTACCCAAATCACAAATCCCTTTACTTTCAAAACGGAAGTAATTGATAAAGCTGTTAAAAATACCAAACTTAAAATTGTCAATCGGTCTCAGTTTAAAGTTGTTGTCGAATCTATCAAGGATTATCATGAACTTACCAAGCTCCTTAAGAGCAAAAAAGTCAGTTTCTTCACCCATCAAATCAAGGAAGAAAAGGCATTCAGGGTGGTCTGTAGGGGTATCCCTGTGGATTTCCCTGATGCTGAACAAACAGTCCGCAATGCTCTCGAGCAAAAATATAGTATTCCTCTCCGGCAAGTTACACGCATCTTGCGTAACAAGGACAAAATCTCCAATGCCGCTCCTTTTTGTCGATTTGTCTCCTGACAAGGAGTCACGCGAAATGATTTGGCAAGTCAAGGAAATAGAAAGTTTGTTGGTCAAATTTGAAAAACCAAAGGCGATCAATTCAGTCATCCAGTGTAAAAACTGTCTCAAATTGAGTCATTCCCGTAACTTCTGTTTTTTGCCTGCCAGATGCGCAATTTGCGCAGAGCTACACCAAACAGGCGAATGTCAGATTCCTGATGTTCCCACCTGTATTCTTCCCACTTGTGCCCTTTGTAAGGAAACCCATGTGGCTACTTACAAAGGCTGCAAAGTATATAAAGACGTGAGCAAAAAGCGTTTCCCGCATCCGCAAAAAGCGGCTCACAATCAAAGTAATAAATCTAGTTCTAATAATAGGACTTATGCTGAAGTCACTTGTGATAAGGCAAATAAGTAAAGTTCAAAACCTTCTCCTGCCAACACTGCCTTGCTCACGACAGATAGTGATCAAAATTCAACTCTCATCATTGATGAACTTCGTAAACTAGTCATTCGACAATCTGAACAAATCGAAAAGTTAATGTCAATAATCAACTCATTAATTCCTCAATTGTGCAAGCCATAATGTGAGTCATTTATGACATAATCTAGGAAATTAATTTCCAATCTTCAACAGGAGTAAAACGGAAGCTAGGATAATTTATCCATGCTAAATATGGAACGCCTGTATTTCCCCTTTTACCCCTTCTATTGTTTCATCTGTATTGTTACTTAGTGCTATTTCTAGCAGTCAGGGTTTTTTCTTAGTTTTTTTCCCACCTCCATAATTCAACTAAAAATTAGATTTACTTGTTGAAAAGACTGGATAAAATATAATCATAAGAGTATCGCGTAGGGCATTTGGTAGCGAAAACACTTACCGATTAATGATCTTACACGAGAACTGCTGAAAAAATCAAAACAAAAACGGCAATTAGGACGGGATGGATTCCATAAACAGACGCCCCAAATCATCGCGTCCATAATATTGAACTCTATGCTCACTCACCCCTCTTGGTATGCTTCCCTTCATCTCGTCCGAGATCTTGGACTCCATGCTCATCCCTAAACTTTGTAGTTTGTACTTTTTCGCTTGAGCATAGAATCTAATCCCTTTCGGGAATTGCATTTATTACCTTTTTGAGCTCTTCCGTCGACAGTGTCCAGGACTGGAGATTACAGCGTGAAAACAGGCCCTTTCTGAGAACCCTGCAGTTGTCGCATCTGATGTTTTGATCCAGCTCGGCTCCAAAGAGTGGAATACGACGATGAACTGAAAGTTGAGATTCTTCTTTGAATAAATGAAGCATTTTCACAGGAGCACAACACATAAAGTCAGTTCGGTGACATGGAAGGACTACACGTACTTGGGTAATGTAGAGGACTTAGGGAGAATGATCCGAGTTTGAAGGACGCTGCTCAGAGATTAAAGAGATTGAACGTTTGAACTTTTTTGATTCTCAAAGCGGGGAGTTATGAAACGATTCAATTGATAAAGAGCTGGAAGCTGTTCATTGGTGTCTGATAAGGACATTTCGATCGAGTAACTCAAATCTATACTGTCGTGCTAAGGAAGAACGTCGAATGAACATTCGAGGTTGCCAAATTCCCCTTGATAAAACATGTATTTTCGACAACATTCATGCATATGTTTCCTTGAAATTTTCAGATATTTTAGATTAAATTGCGGACAAAATTGTCTGAACATTTTGGAAAATAATTTCAAGAATTTTCCCAGTAAATTCGGTTTTTATCGGAGGAAACTTGGCAATTTCTAAAGGCTCATACGGCGTTTTTCCCTAGCACGGTGAAATAGAAATTACGTAACGCATCTTACAGCGGAAAGAAGAAATGAACGAAGTGATCTGTGATTTAGGATGCATCAAGATAAGACTTTTTTAGGGGAAAATATCGTCGTCTCCCGCACGAAGGAACGTAACTCCAATCCAAGGTTGCCAAATTGACTCCAACAATTAATTTATTTTGCAAAAATGTAAGTGTGCAATTTATATCCAAATTTGTCTGATTTTTGCATGAAATCGGAAGAAAAATCAGTGAAAGTTTCAGTTAGAAATGCCCAATACTTTTCTGGTTAAAATGCAATTTACGAAAGGAAATTTGGCAACATTGTAATGTAGTTACGTTCTTTCGTGAGGAAAACGACGATATATGAAACGCCACGATTCTTCGGAAAGATTGAGGGTAAAAAATAAAATAAATTCATAAAGGAAGCTCAAATTCAAACGGGGGAAAAGAAGAGAGAGAGAGAAAAAATGACAGAACTATTAAAAAACTGAACTCTGTCAAGAATTTTCGGTGAAAAGAACATAGTTTGTGTTGCAAGTTATTCAGCTCCCAAAATTGACCCCCCGGCCAAAACGTGAATTTTTCGATCCTTTGCAATTCTGCCGTGCTAAGGAAGAACGCCATATGAGTACTCAGGACTTACCAGATTTCCCTCAATAAAAACCGAATTTACTGGGAAAATTCTGAATATTTTTCCTCAGATTTTTCGGACCATTTTGTTCGCACTTTAATCTAAACTATCTGAGAATTTCAAGGAGAAATACGCGTATATTTCTCCTAGAGGAAATTTGGCAACTCTAGAATACTCATACGGCATTTTTCCTTAGCACGCCAGTATTACAGAGTGCGCTGAGTCGGGGGCGATTCTTGAAGGATGGAGACACTAAATGGACTACATTTTGCAATGGGCCTGTTGCAAACTTTTGCTAGAGCAAAACTAAGAGTTGTTTCTTATAGATAATGCCTCAAAAATCACGATGAGCGCATCGGCAAACTCTGAAATGCACTCATAACTTCACAAACTGCGTAAGAAATTTGCGGTTTTTTGAGCTTCCCGCCTCAAAAACGATACTACGGCACAGGTGAACATTTTGTAAGAGGAGTCGTTCCATTGTCGGCAATAATCATCATAGCCGACGCCAATCCGCCAAAACACGTTTGATGGGACGAGATAACACCTGAACTGGATTAGACCAGATAACAATCGGTGTGTTAACGTTCATATTTTCCACGCCCGAATTGATTGACCTTGAACTCTCCTTGAATTACGCGCGGAACTGCGTGCAAGCGTCGGCCATGATGAATATCGCCGACGATGGAGCGACTCCTCTAACAAAATGTTCACCTATGCCGTAGTATCGTTTTTGAAGCGGGAAGCTTAAAAAAACGCAAATTTCTTACGCAGATTGTGAAGTTATGAGTGCATTTCAGACTTTGCCGATGCGCTCATCGTGATTTTTGAGGCATTATCTATAAGAAACAACTCTTATTTTTGCTCTAGCAAAAGTTTGCAACAGGCCCATTTGGACCTATAGAGTCTAGCCCGGTTTAAAAACAACGTATGTACCATTAGTTTCCCTATGCACATAAGTGTTTTTCCAGAAGAGCCAGAATTTATAGTTCCGAATTGCAAAATGCAGTCCAAATTTACTCCATTTCAATAAATTTTCCTCGAAGGTACGTTTTTTGGCCCGGCAACTACAAACCGTATTCGACGTCATGACCAAACAGCTTATCTGGTATGGTCTTGTAAACAGGATGACGGAAGAAAGGCTGCCAAAGAAGATGCTTGATGGGCTACTGAAGATGCTGAATTAACGCACGTTGGCTAAAAAACTCCAACATACTAATTTTAACGTGCTCTCCATCTGGAAGACGGTCAGAAACATTTTTTTTTGTGTAACATTTTTTTGCCGTTTATGAGCAAAGATTATTCTACGGCGGAACAGAAAAATTAAAAATGTTCTAAATTAGGCCGTTTTAAGCGAAACATGGCAGTTAATTGCGATATCAGCGTAAGATCAACTTGAAGATCGAGTGTCTTGCACTCTAATTCAGATCCAGGTTACTTCTGACGCGACGTAAAAATTGCATTGTAGATTTCTTCCCGTTTGCGGTTTGGGCGGGACCAGACTTTCCTTTCACCTGCACTAAATTCTCTTCTACACCGCGTTAGATGTCTCCTCCGCAAAAGCAACTTCACTGCTTATTAAGACGTGTTAAGCAAAGTTATTCTCGAAACACACCAGCTTTCAAGTCTCTCGCCGTTTCTGTCACAGAGTGAGTTGTCACTCCACCATTGCTTCATTCCTCTCGAAAACACTGTTGTGAGTGTTTGGGATAATCGTAGCATGCACTTTCGGGTGTTGTCAAATTAGACTCGTAAAATACACATATTGGACCTTCCCGGCCAAGGAACTTATGCTCATGTCAACGTTTTAGATTGTGCAAACATTCAATAACTGTTTAGTTGGTGGAGAGCTGTAAGCTTTGTTCTGAAATTTGCCTCAAATTTTCTTTCTATTTTTCTGAATATTTTGGCAGAGTTTATAACGTGGGTGATTTCGGTTACTTGTAAAAAAAGGAGTAGTTGCACAATCTTGGCGACGTTGACATATGTATAAGTTATTTGGTCGGAAAGATCCTCGTGCAGTTTTTAAATACATATCGACGGCGCAAGTCTGCAATCACATATCTGGTTTGCGGTGTCAGAAAATCTCCGGCTCTACGTTACTTTTTTAAAGGATAACAAATGATAATCGATAAGGATTAATGATAAGGATAATCGTTCCTTGGAGTTTTCGCAGAATTTTCTTCGCACAGAGAGGAAAAACCACGGCAGTTCTAAAGAAATGCCGTTGAGTAGTTTTCCGTTTAAAAAATACAGTATGACAGGAAGTCTGCGACGTCGCAATTAAACCGAGTTACGTGATAGTTGACTCACACCGTCGATATATGGTACAACAAGCCAAAGTAAAAATTTGAATCTCCAAAGACATGCTGCTTTGTCGAAATTTTACATTGTATAATACGTTGCCTAAACCAAATACCGAATCGTTTTGGAGTGCTGATGGAATTCTACGCAAAATTTGATAAGGGTGCATTTTGCGAACAAATTCCGTACACTGTATACTGGTCCATTTTGTTAGAAAATGTATTCATATAACAAAAAAAAACAAACTAAAACTAGCCCCATCTGCATGTAAGAAGGCGGTGAAATAGTGCTGGGTTCCCACTATATTGCGGGGAAGGAATGCCAAAAAATTTCAATTTGAGTCACGAAGTCATTTTGACTCTAATAAATATTTTTTTTGCCTCGCTTTCCCTTGCTTTTCCCCTATTTCCCTTGAAATGTGCGGATCAAGCACTATTTCACCATCTTCAATTCGTGGGTAAATTAAGATCAATTCATCTAAAAAACAAAAATTCAGGGGGAGGGGATCGTACACTAAAAAAAAATTCTCGGCGTTTTTACCAAGGTCCGTTGGTACCTTTACCATCTCACTTTTTTATCAATTATTGGTAATTTTACCAAGACAGACTGGTAAGCTTACCTAAAAACCGGTATTTTTACTGTTTTTTTTTTCAGGTAAGAATACAACTTTTATTGGTAATCAATTCCCGGTAACTTTGCCATTTTATCTCGGTAATTCTACCACAGTCGATAAAAAATATTGGCGTTTTTATCAAGGTCCGGTAAAATTACCGAGAGAGTTCAATTATTTTACCGAGAATTCTCGGTAAAATTATCAATTTCATAAATGATAATTTTACCAAGAAAAAACTGGAATCAGAACCCCGAATTCGTGGTAATTTTACCCTTTTCTTGGTAAATACACCAAGATTTTTTTTTCCAGTGTAAATGCATGTTTTCTTCCCTAAATTTTGCAACATTCAAGGTGACATACTGTGTTTTCCTCAGCACGGCATAAGAGGGCCGGAAACCGCAATCTCATTACCCACCGCTGGACCAAAATTTATCCCCTGCCAGCGGGAAGGGACGTCGCCCAGAATTTTAAGAGCGACTGTCAACGGTGCTCATCACTGAAACAACCGTAATTGGCACACTTGCTCGACGTTCAGTATTGCCAGATTATGCGATACTATTTTCCATCTATGCGGTAAGCTCCGATTGAAAGAATTCTATCCGGGGACATTCGTCAAATGTGCCCATCCGTTCTGGAGCGCGGTTTTCAGCCGAGCGGAGTGGCCAATCGCCGTAAATCTCCACGCTCGAAATCGAATCGGAATCGATATTCTCAATACTCTTGTTCGGCTGGAATCGAATTTAATTTTGCGTTAGGCTTTGTTGTTGAAAATGTCATCTCGATCGAGGATTAGGTATTGCATAGGTCTCGCGGAAGTTTTGAATTCGTAGATGGAATCGATTTGAATACGTTCTGTATTCAAAGCGACTACGAAAAGTTACCGGATGCCAAACTTCGGATATTTTCTCCATAGTGTCGCTTATAGCGCGTATCGCTTTTGCCGTGTTATAAAATCTTCGCTCCCATTTTATTTTATCAAATGAGAGCAGACCAAAGCTACTGATTGAAATCTTCATATACATTATTCTTCACAGAAAAAAGAATTAGTAGTTTTCGAGGTATAATGTTCAGTATTTTTCCATGTAAAAAATGGAGTATAATAGGAAGTTTGCAACGTTGCAAACCGATACACGCGATTTTGCAGTTTCACTGTCGACACGGGACCGTTCATGAGGGAAGGGACCATAAGGTCCAACCAGCCCACTGATATCATTAACTTAATTCCAAGTTTTTGTAAACTATGCAGCCGGATTGTTGAACCTTTAACTGGCTATGTTGGCACGATTAGACAAGACATAGTCCTATCTGCGCCGTGTAATATATCGATTTTCGATTCTTGTCGTGCCGACATGAATTTCAACAATCGGACTGCAGGCTGCAGTCTTAGACTGTGCAAAAACTCGGAGACTTTAACGCAAGGATAGAAAAGTAAACGAATGCGTACGGGGCCCCTTAGTTTACAAAAACTTGGAATTAAGTTACGGATATAAGTGGGCTGGTTCTTGAATTGGATAGACTAAGGCATAGACAAATATGACAAAAGGGATATGAGGGGATGGGTGGTTGCAGGTAAGTAGACTAACGAACGGCAACCCACGAGAGATCCTATAGTTAATCCACCATTTTCCCCCTTGCAAGTAGCATTGATCGCTATAAATAGCGATTTTATCGGTTGGTTATCGCGATTATATCGCTGGCAATATACTGAGATATGACCGCATTGAAAATTGCGATATATGGCGATTAAATCGATACACGAAATTTTTGGTTCGATAAAATCCCGATCAATTTACGTCAATAAAATCGCCATATATTGCGATTTTTATTTCGAAAATATCGCGATCAATTGTAGGGCGATAAGAGCGCGATTTTATCGAAATAAGATTGAGGATAATTGCTCAGATGTTGATGATCCTGGCGATTTCATCGCCGATAAAATCGCAATATGTAGCGATTTTGCCGTTGAAAAATGCTACTTGGATTAGTCTATAGGAACCACCCATTTTAACCAATATGATCGCTCCATACCTACTCCCTACGTCTTCTTTATCTGACAGTTTGTCTATCAAGCATAGGCGGATCCAGCAATTTGGCAATACCGGATTTTCTCCATTTAAAGCTGCGTTAAATAATCGATTCTTGTCGGAGCACTTGCCCCCTCCGAGAATCGATACATTTCCATAGGTTTAAATGGAGAAAAGCAACGTTGCCAATTTTCTGGATCCGCCAATGCTATCAAGTTCGACGATCAGCCCGCAGAGCACGCAGCACGGTTTGTAAGAAATTTTCAAAATCTCAAAATTTTCTGAAATATTTGTCTAAATTTGGATGAACGACAAAAATCTCAACGTCCTGATACGTCTATTTATATCGGTAGCTGTATCTAAAGGTCAAGAGTCGATGGATAAAGTGTCGAGAGCATGTGGTTTCTTGGACAAATAAAGCAAGACATAGACAGATGTCCGGTCCGCGGTGCACACGTAAAAAAAGTCACTGTAAAATTGGCCACATTGGCCCAGTCAGTCGGTCAAAATAGTCAATTGATCGGAAAAAAGTGAAGTTGATTTAACATTCTGGATGTCAAAAAAGTGTGCGAGAACATATAAAATGTTGAATTACCCGCCACAGTAGTTAGATTTACATCTTGGCATTGCTAAAGTAACTGCTGCGGCGGGAAATTCAGCATTCTTTAAGTTCTCGCACACTTTCTTCACATCCAGAATGTTAAATCAACTTCACTTTTTTGTCGGAGCATGCCTCACGCGGCTCATCGTTACGTCCTTTTTGAATAGTAGCGAGATGCAAATTCGTCATTTTTCGCAAATATTGAGTTCAAACAGGTGTGCATAGGTTAGAATGATTCGATGGACACCATATTTTGTGTCAGAACGGCATGCGATATATCGCATCAGTTGGTTCCATTTTTTCAGCTACTCGTCATTTTTCTCCAATTTTGAGATCGCAATTCTGTTGTCAGGAGACTAAAGCACTCACTTACCAATTTTAACAAAGAGATTCAACGTAATAAAGGCGTGGTTTTCTTAGAGAGAAAATATCGCATTCGATACTGATATCGAAACTGCACTAAAATGCGATATTTTCTCTCTAAAAAAAACCACGCCTTAATTACGTTGAATCTCTTGGTTAAAATTGGTGAGTGAGTGCCTTAGTCTCCTGACAGAAGATTTGCGATCTCAAAATTGGAGAAAAATGACGAGTAGCTGAAAAAATGGAACCAACTGATGCGATATATCGCATGCCGTTCTGACACAAAATGTGGCGTCCATCGAATCACCTTAAGAACGAGGAAGGTGGTTAGAAGGCGGAAGTGCGTAAGGTATCATCAAGGATAGATTCCCAACGCGAAAAGGTCACGAAAGGTGCTAGCGGCAACCGACCGTTAGTGACTCGCGATTGGCGGACAATTGCGACCTAACGAAGAGACGTATTGAGACGTCCGTCCAACGTCTAGTGCGCGCCGCGCCGCGTCCTGACGCCCCACTAACGATTCTCATTTTGCATGCCCGCCAGGGATTGTTACCGTCACAAGAAATGGGTCTGTTTGCTGTGTTGAGGAACAACGTTGTTAGATCGCTCAAATGTAGCCAAATTTCATGGGATCAAGTATCAGTAGCCTGTGTCATACTATCAAAATACTCCATCAGAATGTCAAGGTCAAGTGCTGTGATTGGTCCAAGTCATCGAATAAACCAATTCACCGGAAAAAAAACACATTGGATCTAGAGTCCAGACTCTTCAAAACATTGACAAGAAAAAGGACTCTTATGATTCAATCAGATTTAAGCTTAAATCAAAAGGAAATCCGCTTAAATTGGACGTATTTCTACCAAAGAGACCTATGTGGAGGTGAGAAATATGGGGTGTGCTCGTCGAAGCTGCATAAGAAGCAATGTAAAATTGGGCGTGATTCCTTTTGAAGAATTGGAAAAGCGGGATTTTACATTCTATCAAACAGACCTATGTGCCAACTGAATGCGGAACTCATGAGCCGCGGGCATGGTAAGAGGGCGTTGTGGACAGGGCTCATGAGTTAAAGCGCCCAGACGAAGATCGCGCTCCTCGCTCCCCAGCTCGATCATTGCCGCTGACGTCACTGGCGCTTTATTATTCTCATTCACTCTTACACAAAGAGAACTAACGAGCACACCCCATATTTCTCACTTGCACATAGGTCTGTTTGGTAGAAATACGTCCAATTAAGAGGCTTGGTTCTTGATTTAAGCTTAAATCTGACTGAATCAAGAGTATTTTTTCTTGTCGATGTTTTTAAGAGTCTAGACTCTTCATCGGGAAGCAACGGTGGCGCGACGTGCTATACGATACATCGATTGATCTGCCATTTAAACCGATGGAAAAGGATCGATCAACAGGGTGATCGCTACGAACACTGGAAAAAAAACACACTGGATCTAAAGTCCAGACTCTTGAAAACATTGACAAGAAAAAGGACTGACTGATTCAATCAGATTTAAGCTTGAATCAAAAGAAAATCCGCTCAAATTAAGAGGCTTGGTTCTTGATTTAAGCTTAAATCTGATTGAATCAAGAGTATTTTTTCTTGTCGATATTTTTAAGAGTCTGGACTCTAGATCCAATGTGTTTTTTTTTTNAGGGTGCTGCAGTACACGTGCGAGCACAAGGATAGGAAGCTGCAGTAGACGTGCGAGCAAGGGCGTGTGCAGCAGTAAACGTGCGTGCACGGGATGGAAAGGATGGAATTGAGAGCTCCGACTAGGGCGCGACGAGGGCAAAGTCGAGAGCATCTGATTTCACCAGAGAACTGGCCGAACCCCTATCTTTTCAAAACGTAGAAAAAACAAGGGAACGGGCATGTAAATGAGACCCCGAACTCTGGTGGTCAGGGATGAAAAGCTGGAGGGATCCCTCTCGTCGGCGCACAGTCGGTTCCCTGCGCGGGGGCGGAGAAAGCGCGCGGTTGAGGCGTGGACGGTGGAACAAGGGAGAGCCACAGTGGGCTCGAACAGAGGTTGAACGACATATTAATCGATACATCGTAAAGCACGCTGTCAGAACTAGGGATATACGCTAGTGGAAAAAAGAATCACGAAAAGGGATTTCGGGTATGACATAGACCATATGAGACAGCAGTTTCAACCGCGGGGATCGTTACTACATTCTCACGACTGGCCGCTCCAGCGCCGCGTTGGAAAAACTCCGCACGAGCCACCCGCGGCGATTTCAGCAGACTCAGCAAGTTTCAGTAGGAGCAGAACATTTTTTTTCCTCTACTTATTTTACTATCTGTCAGGGGCGCGTTTTTGTCGCGCCAAGGGGGCGTATCTGCCAATGGCAGATCGGCCTTATGGCCAGTCCGAGCCTGGCTTCGTTCATGTCCAACCAAATAGAAATCCATCAATCCACAAAAAGCGAAAGGAAACACAAATAAACATTCTAGTTCGATCCACCATGGTTGCATACGAAATTTGAAGGTTGACGTTCGTCAACCTTGCATTACATTGATGTCCGAAGTGTGAAACCACGTAACTCTGTTTGCGATGTTGCAGACTTCCTATCATATTTTAAGTTTCCTTTGAAAAACTAGCCTGCGTGATTTTCCTCAAACTGTTTTTGATTTGTCCTCTGTGGTTTTAAAATATTCTGCACTATCAAGTTATAAAATTGGCTTATTACTCTCTGAAAAAATATACCAGAATAAGGAATTTTGAGGAATCGCAGCGAAACTACATGGTTTCGTACTTCGGCCGTCGATATCATAAACCGTTCTGGCGCAGAATGATTGAGACGCACGCTGCCACCCCAAGGAAGAATGGCGTATGGGCCATCGGGCGTTGCTAAATTTCCTCCGAAAAACAACGAATTTTCGGGAAAATTTGTGAACATTTCTCTTCCGATTTTTCGGAGGATTTCGTTCGAAATTCGATCTAAAAAGTCTGAAAATCCTAATGAAACTTTCTTCAAAAACTGATATTTTCTGAGAGGAAATTTGGCAACATTCGAATGCTCATACGGCAGTTTTTCCTTACGCTGAAAAAAAATTCTCGGCGTTTTTACCACGGTCCGTTGGTACCTTTACCATCTCACTTTTTTTTACCAATTATTGGTAATTTTACCAAGACAGACTGGTAAGCTTACCTAAAAACCGGTATTTTTACTGTTTTTTTCAGGTCAGAATACCACTCTTATTGGTAATCAATTCCTGGTAACTTTGCCATTTTATCTCGGTAATTCTACCACAGTCGATGAAAAATATTGGCGTTTTTACCAAGGTATAGTAATATCACCGAGAAAGTTCAATAATTTTACCGAGATTCTTGGTAAAATTACCAAAACCATAAATGGTAGTTTTACCAAGAAAAAACTAGGATCAAATTATAGAACCCTGAATTCTTGGTAATTTTACCCTTTTCTTAGTAAATACACCGAGGTTTTTTTTTCAGTGTAGCACGGCAGGACGAGAGTGTGTGGGTTTGAGCCTGAGCATCATTCTTCCTGAGGTTTGAAATGCTCTGAATCAGAAATGACAACTCTTGAGATATAAGTGGATGAATGTGAATGGGTTAGTGGAGTCCTGGAGCGGAGAAAAGTTCCCCTGATTACTCGGAAGAGGGCTTCTGGACAACCTTTTTCGCTAATATGATAAGTGTTGGACAATAGGCCCCTCATCGCGCGATGCCTTTCGAGAGGCTTAGATTGGCACTCGATGGCTGTCCAACCTGTTCTCAATTTGCGCGCATCATTGCTGTTCAGAGGCTGTGCCGTTGTTGCCAAACTGGGAGGAGGTAAGGATGACAGCTACGAGGTCTGTAAAATGTTTCAAAGACATTTTTTAAATCACTGTAAAAAACGTTTGTTACCATACATTTTTTGAAGTGTTTTCTTAAATGTGTGTTTAAAAAATGTTTATAAAATAATTATTACACGTTTTTTTTTGTTCTTTAAAATCGTTCATAAAAATGGAGTTTTTAAAATTGTGTTTTAAATTTCTTTACTTTTATTTATAAAAAATAATAATTTAAAAAAAAACCATTTCCAACATTCAAACAGGATTTCCTGTGCTTAAAATGCCCAAGTTGTGATCCAACATTGTTTAAACAAATTTTCAATTATTAATGTAAAAAAATGTTCTTGATGATCTAAATATATCGTTTTCAACTACACTTTTTCTGTATCTGTTATATTAAGAAATTCACTAAAATTTCCATCCTTGCAAATAAGGTGCAAGCTGGCAATTTTGAAACGTAGCAATGGTCTTGCGTTCTTGCGCAAATAACACATCACTCAAAAAACTTAAAAAACAAGTAATTTAATTAAAGATCGGCAACGTTGCGTAGAGAGACGAGTTTCCACTGTCCAATGCGGCAAGGCCCCTTGCCAATAGCTATCTATTAATTATCCATCAATGCTTACCCTCTTTTGTCACCCGTTTTGTTCGCTTCTTCGCTTCATTGGAAACGAGAGTAGGTGTGCTCCACGTCATTTTGCAGAATGTGAAAAGACGGGGATCATTCTTTGCTATTTAAGAGACTGAGAGATGCGTCTAATTCTGCCATGCTTACGAAAAATGCCATATGAACCTGAAGGTGTTGCCAAATTTCCTTTAATGAAATACAAATTTTTTTGAGAAAGTTGTTAGTATTTTCCTTCCAATTTTGCAAGCAAGTCTATTCGAAATTTAATTTAAAATATCTGAAAAGTTTCAAGGAGAAATATGCATGATTTTCTTCGAAAATGCATTTTTTATCAGGGAAAATTTGGCAACATTCGTTTGTTCATACGGCGTTTCTCTCTTGGCATGGCGGCATTGTTCTTCCCGCGATGCGATTGGTTTTGCCAGGATATTTGAATCAACCACCGATGAACCTTGCTTGTTCATTTAAAAAAATCATGTATTCGAAGCGTAAGCCGGAATATTTTTACGGAATAGTCAAACGGCTTTCCCGAAGAGAGGCATAACCGTTGAAAGTTAAGTTTCGAGAAAACATGAAGAAACTTGTTTTTTTTTTGTTTGAAACTTGTACATGAACTTCTTCACATCTCTGTTCGAAAAAATCATCCCATATTCTACACGTCATTCGTTATAAGACCACGGTCAGACAAGCTGGCTCGGAGAAACTTGACAAGAAATGAAAAATTATAGAATATTTGCAGATCAGGGCCGGATCTACCTACTTGCCGCCCATGGGCCGCTAGTATTTTGCCGCCCCCTTCTCATTCGTTTTGGAACATCAATGAAAACCATCAAATGAGCGTACCAGCGGGGGAGGGGCGCATAAGACGCGTTGACTGGTGTTAAACACATTTTTCGGGTAAGCCCTGTCAACACTACTAGCAAAAGCTCACGGTACTTCGCGCGAAAGTTAAGTTTCGTAAACCTATCTCTGCGTGGGCAAGGCCTTCCATTCATAAGAAATGAACGAAAAAAATATGATAGAGCAAACATAAATCAAGGATTAATGATTTTAACTTCCGCCGCCGCGCCTCGTAGACCGCACTGTGTTTGACGCAATGCGTAAAGTATTCACGCAGTCTCGTAGGCGCTATGCGTCTCACGCTGATCGGCTGATCGCACTGTGTTTGCCGCAATGCGTGAGGTATGCATGCATTCTTGTAGGCGCTATGCGTTTCACGCAGATCGCAATGACCGCACTGTGTTTGATGCAATGCGTGAAGTATTCGTGCAGTCTTGTAGGCGCTAATATGTCTTACATGGCGAGCGCCGAGGGCTTTTCCTTTTCATCTCAAGTCCTCGTCATCATTTCTCTCTAGGTAAGTCCAGGCCAAAGTAATTGTAATCTACACAAACTGAATGACAGGAACAATCTCTAGGAAATCCCAGCGAAGCTAAATTTTATTTAACTGAAGGCTACCTTCGGTTACATTGCCCCTTCATTTCCGGTCGGCACTAAGAGGTTTGGTCGACTTCCGTTGCGTAGAGCCTTCGTTTCCGGTCGATACTGCAAGCTATCATCGATTTCTGGTACGTTGTCCATTCATTTCCGATCAATACTGCACTCTCCGGTGGACTTTCGGTCCGTCAGCCCTTCATACCCGGTCGAATCTGACTCGCGGTTCAAGTTCCTCAAAACGGCGTTAAGAACGCCTTCAATTCAATGTTTCTGCACTAAATACAGCAAAGTATGTAGAAATGTATGCTAGGTGTACGACTAGTGGTATCAATGCCTTCTCGAAGGCGCTTCTTGTTGACGCGGCGATCGCTTTAGTCATGCGTTCAAGTTCCCGACGATTTCCACGACAGATCAATTACTTTGAGCCTGGTTTCTCTCTGGTTTGGTTTCTCTCTTAACTCGACTAATTAAAGGTGATGTCTCTTGTATCACTAAAAGACGACAAAAGTAGAAATTACTGCACTCTCAGAAAATTAGAGATTTTGTCGCTTCTCGTTTGTAATTTTTTATTTCTAAATCCGAATTTTTTTTCATACCTACATTTAAAAAAAATTCCAAAATTTGCCGACCCCTATAGATTTGCCGCCATGGGCCGTGGCCCACGTGGTCACCCCTTTTATCCGGCCCTGTTGCAGATACAGATACGCACTTCTTCCACAATACTGCTTAATTCTGCTATTTTTAGCAGTATTATGATAGTCAAATATCATGCGCGTTCCTTGGTTCCATTCCTATTTTCAAAATCATTGTTCATGACCTTACTCATGGTTTTTTCTACGAATCAGAGAAATTTGTAATCGTTGACAACTCCACCTCACCCTTAAAAATACTCTGGCTACGACAGTGCTCCTGCGCGCAGATTGTTGAAATTGATAGACAAAGCAATAAACAAAGAAGACAAAAAGGATATGGAGGGAAGCGGATATTGGTGGAAGCGGGTGGTTCCAATGTACAAGCTGCATACTACTGTGAAACGCATAGCGCCTTCAAGAGTGCATGAATACCTCACGCATTGCGGCAAACACAGTGCGATCAGCGTGAGACGCATAGCGCCTACAAGACTGCGTGAATACTTCACGCATTGCGTCAAACACACTGCGGTCTGCCAGGCGCGGTGGCTGAAGTTAAAATCATTAATCCACATTTATGTTTGTTCTTTCATAATTTTTTCGTTCATTTCTTATGAATGGAAGGCCTTGTCCACACAGAGACAGGTTTACGAAACTTAAGGAACGGAGCAAGGAATTTGCGAGAATGGGCCGATCAAAGATTACGAAAAACTATCAATTTTTGTTATCTTTATTCCCGTTCTTGACTCCATGAGGGGGGGGGGTGTTGTCTTAACTCTCAGTGTAAAGGGACTATACCCATAACGCTCCTCGAAAATTAATGTTGTATCTGCGGAAATTTGGCAACGTCCAGATGCACATACGGTCCTTTTCCTCAGCACCGCGGATCAGGTTTTAATAAGCTGAGGAACGCGGTGAGCGGACTGGAAGCACGGTCCAATCACCGATTCAACTGACCGTTGACTCGACGAGTACCGAGTGGAGATCTCCGTTTTTATACCGTCTGCAGTGCCCCCCGCAACCCCTCCCCCCTTGCCGCGAGACCCCCGTCTCACCGGCGTTTGACACCGTCCGGTCCGGGTAACTAATTCTCCCCATTTATGTCTCCATTTACCACTTCGCGCGAATCCAACGCGGTGGCGCGGCGCGCTTCGCGATACATCGATCGATCTGCCGTTTAAACCTACGGAAAAAGATCGATAGACAGGGTGTTCGCAACGAACACCTTGATAATCGATTCTGTACCACAGCTTCAAATGGGGAAATATCGATGATCGATGATCGATGACTGACGCCTCGCCACTGCCAATGCGATGCCCGCACGGAGAAAAACCGGTGTTGGGAGCTGGATTGCGGATTTGTCTCGACGCACTGTGGTCACGGTTTCGGGGGGATTTTGACTCGAAAATCGAACGTATAGGCCGTCCATAAATGAGGCAACACTCTAAGGCGGGAGAAGGGGCCGGTAGAGCCAGTGGCGTGGCGTGCTTTGCGATATATCGATTGTTCTGCCATTTAAACCTATGGTGAAGAATCGATTATTAAGGCGTTCACACCACGCCTTTGAGTAGAGCGTTATGCTATTTTGTATTTACGTGTTGGTGGACAGGGGCATACGTCACAGATGCGTTACAAGGGGGGGGGGTCAAATAATCGATAAAGTGCGTGACGTAATTGGATTGCATTTTGCAAAAAGGAACCACTAGCATTGCAATGATGCTAAGATTGTGCAACTTCATCTTTTGCAATAAAATTGCGGAAATCGTGAAAAACTATGAAATTTAGATGGTAATTTTTGTCTTAAATTTACAGTTTTTAGCGAGTAAAATAGAAACTATGAATGGATAATCGGGTTTTTCCTCCGAGACGAAAGAAGTTGCACAATCTTAGCAACATTGCAATGCTAGTGGTTTCATTATTGCAAAATGTAATCCAATTTATGAATGCTTCCTAAGACAGCGTAAGCAATGAACCATCGCAATACGTATGCTCATCATTGAAATTTTACTTAGAAAACAACAGTGGCGGATCCGGAAAGAGTCGAGGAGGAGGGCCATTTGTTGATGTCCAGAGATGTGACACTCCCAGAGGAAGGAGGACCCGAGTACCACCGAAAATGTTAAAAAAAAATTAGCCCCCCCCCCAAGTTAAATTTTAAGCAGTTTAAGCATAAACTGTGTGCATTATTTGAAAGTTGAAAGTTGACGAATAATACCTCTTTCAGCGTATTTTATTTTGGTGTGTGAACTAGGTATTTATAGCTGCGGTATACCTTTGGTTTGGGAAACTTTGATGACATAGTTCTGTATTGAAATCATTTCAGTAAATTTTTGGGAACACTGCGTTTTTCTCTCTCTTTTTTCCCCCTGTCCCCCTCTTTTTCTTCTCTTTTTTCCTTTTTTGGCCTGAGGGGGCAGGGGGCTCCCTGAATCCGCCACAAAAAGAGTACGGATATATTAAAGAAACTACAAATTCATGTAACATTTTATATTATCCGTAATTTTAATGTACCGGTTGCCGAAAAACAAGAAAGCTTATAATGGGTCACTAAACCATAAACGAATTTTGACTTGCGAATACATTTGTCGAAAGGTATAGATGACGCGTAAGACACGATGCGCACTTTAAAAGTAACTGTGAAAAACACAGTTCTAGAAGCGCAATTTTTCCGCAAATTTTAAACTCCCCGGTTTTGCCCGGCCATTATTCCTTCAATGAAAACAGTTTATAAAGAAAATCGAGAATATTTTTCTCTAAATTTTTCAGACAATTTCGTTCACAATTTGATCTATAATATTTGATAACTTCAAGAAAAAATATGGTTAACTTTCCACAAAAATATATGTTTTATCCGGGTAAAAACAACTCTCGAATGTTCATATGGCGTTCGTCCCTAGCACGGCCGTACGATCCGACGTAAGTTGCAAGCTACAACGGACCAAATCCCACTTTAAACTGGGACACTTTAACATTCTCGAGCCATCCTTCGTTCCTCAACAGCGTAAACCATTACAGCAAAAGAAATACAAGGTCAAAATCCTTGCTGTAACTTGCGGGTGACCGTAAACTGTCGTTCCCCCATGAAAGAACTTAACTACATTTCAATGTTGCCAAATTTCACAGCACAAATTGCAATTTTACCCGGAGTAACTTGGGAATTTTTTACTGAAAATTACTTTGATTTTCCGTACCATCTCATAAAAAAATCAGAACAATTTTCAACAAAAATTGCGCTGGTCCATTCTTGCAGTTCTGAAGTTCTTGAGTCAATTTTGCAATCTTCGGATGGAGTTTCATTCAGGGTTGCACGGGTGAAATGAAAAATATGAAATAAGGAAAATTCCCGTGAAATATTTCATGAAATTTCGCAAAGCTGTGAAAAATATGACACATTTTGTCAGGGGTTCAGTGTACACCAATTCCACAATGCACTAGAAGACACCAAAAAGACGACTCCTTCCATTTGTTTTGCATTTAATTTCGAAAAACTTTTTTCCAATACATCGACAGCGTAATAAGTCCGCAATCACATATCTCGTTTGCGGTGTCTGAAAATTTCCGCCTCTACGTTATTTTTATAAAGGATAACAAATGAAATCGTTGCTTGAGGTTTTTGCAGAATTTTCCTCGCACAGAGAAGAAAAATAACGGCAGTTTTAAAGAATTGCTGTTGAGTAGTTTTCCGTTTAAAAAGTAAAGTATGACAGCAAGTCTGCGACGTCGCAAATCGAGTTATGTGATTGCCGACTTACACCGCCGATATCTCATATTATTCCAAATTCATTAAAATATTTCGCATGAAATTTCAAGATTTAATTTTTCATGAAGAATGGAGATGTTGCATATGTGAGGAATTCGCGATTTGACTATTGATTCATATATAAAAGTTTGCGAGGCGAGAAACACGATGGTGCCACTGGTTTTCTCTGAAATCAACTCTCAAGCTCAAAAAAAGCCCTCAAGATGAGACCAAAATGGAAGGGATATCCCACGCTATCCTGAGAGTCCACCTCTACATCAAGACAAACTCTCCATGCAAAGATAGGGAGCAAATACATTGACAGGGCTGCCACTTTATTTGGGGATACTCCAAAACTGAAAACACGGCAACCCTGCTAATGTATTTGCTCCCTATCTTTGCATGGAGAGTTCGTATTGATGTAGAGGTGGACTCTCAGGATAGCATGGGATATCCTCTCCTTTTTGGCCTCAACTTGAGAGCTTTTTTTTGAGCTTGAGAGTTGATTTCAGAGAAAACCAGTGGCACCATTGTGTTTCTCGCGAACTTTTACATAAGAATCTATAATCAAATCGCAAATTCCTCACACATGTAACATTTAAATTGCAACCCTGGTTTCGTTCCGACGAAACTTGCCAACAAAATTGGAGCCCAGAACTCGGATCAAAATCTGCATGGTTCAGGTGTAAAAACTATTTCTCGTCGAAATAAAAATAGCTCCTTGTCCACAACTTCACTTGCTAGACCCCGTGAGCGGCTGGAAGTTGGTCGCGGAGCGTGGGCAAGTTGCTCCGTCGGTGTGGCGGCGGCCCCGCCCGCGGGATGTCATTGGTGCGTTATTCGCGACGCTCCGGCGGTTCGCGGCTGTCATTGGCCCGCGACCGCGAAGCCGCGTCACTGCGCAAGCACGCCTGCACGCCGCTCCAGCTGCTGCTCCCCGTCCCGCACTCTCGGCCACAGCCAGTGGCGTCGATTATCGATAATTCTCCATTTGAAGCTTTGTAAAGAATCGATCGATCAGGTGCCGTTGCGGACACCCGGTTTATCGATCATTTTCTATACATTTACATGGCAGCGATCGATATATCGCACTGTTGTAGACACTTCAAATACGCGCCGTTGAGCGCGGACTCGATGCCGTCTGGTCTGCGAGACAGCCAGGGTCACGCGGATTAGGAAATTAGCCGAGCCGACAGAGGGAGGGAGGGTATGGATTCGATTGGTGTGATCTGATCGAAAAATAAAACGTGGGTCGATCGCGATCGACACGGATTCGATCGACAAATTATTAGAAAACCTGATGTCGATTGGATGGACAAGTTTTTAAAACAACCGATGTCGATTCGAATCGGCGAATTATCAAAAACCGACGTCGGTTCGATGACGTGTTTATAAAAAAAACCGATGTCGATTCGATCGACAAGTTTTAAAAAACCGATGTCGATTCGATCGAAAAGATTTTAAAAAACCGTTGTCGATTCGATCGCCAAATCATAAGAAAACCGATACCTATTGTTTCGATCGACGACTTATTGAAAAACCGATGTCGATTCGATCGACAAATTATTAAAAAACCGATGTCGATTCGATCGACACGAATCGATCGGAAGATAAAGACGTGAACTGATCGACGTGATTCGATCGCCATAATTCGATGAATTCACGGAGGCATCGACCGATTCACGGATTTGTCGATCAACTCACGGGGTTTGTCGATCGACACACGGATTTGTCGATCAACTCACGGAGTTTGTCGATCGACACACGGATTTGTCGAACGATTCGCGGCTGTCGGTAACATCACGTCGATCGGGTCACGTTTTAATGTTTTGATCGATGAGATTTCGAAAATTTTCCGGGGGAAACCCCTTAGACCCCCTTTCCACCCCCCTCCCCCCGTTCGAAGTGTCTAGATCAGCCTATCTGCCCATTTGTCAGCTGGCGGAGAATGATTCTGAGCTCGCCACAGCGCCACCTATATTTCTCGACACGAGCGCCGAGTCGTTTGAGCTTTGTAAGCTGAGCTTGTTCCTCGGGCATCATGTCGCTTTGTGGGCTTTAATTTATGTTGCGTGTTCGCACCACGTGCCATTCTGCCTTTGCTCTGCACCATCTCGAACACCGCCGTGCGCTAAGGAAGAACGCCGTGTGACGCCTTCAGACGCTGCCAAGTTTCCTCCGAGAAAAATCGAAATCACCGGGCGAATTGTGAATATTATTTACCAAAAATTTTAGACAATTTAGTACGCAATTCAGTCTAAAATATCTGAGAATTTTACGGAAAAATAAGTATGAATGTTGTCAAAAATACATGTTTTATCTAGGGAAATTTGGCAACTCTCGAATGTTCATACGGCGTTTTTCCTCAGCGCGGCGAAATAACTCTCCTCGAGTGTGTAAATTGTGTAGATAAATCTACAACTCCCTGGATTTATAGGCGGTTTCTGCTCATCGCCCGGATTTTCGTCGGGCGTTTAGAAGTCATTCATTCCGGCTGCGCATCTTTTACACGTTCCCTTTCAAAGGGTGCGGTGTGTTTTTCTTCGGGTTTTCTCTCGCCTCGTATAACCTGTCGCGGGGCGTGCCTATATTTGGACGTATTTCTGCCAAACGGAACTATGCGCATTATGACGTGAGCCCTGTTATGCATGTATACATATGGGTCTCAGAGCTCATGTCTTAATGCACGTAGCTCCGTTTGGCAGAAATACGTCCATTTGATACATGTACAGGAGCAAAAGAGCGCAAGTGCACTTTATGCAGGGTCATCCAACGTTAAACCGCCAGATTGCGAGAGCGTGTTCAATGAGTCAAAATGAGACATTTTCTGTCTATGAAATTTTCTCGAAGATGCTTCTGCAGGGGACTATACTGCCGAGCTAAGGAAGAACGCCGTATGATGCCAGTTTCATTTGGTAAAATGTTTATTCGTGAGGAAAAGTATGAATATTTTTCCGTGAAATTTTCAGGGATTTTAAATCAAAATACAGAGAATATCCTCTGAAAAAGTGGAAGAAAAATATTCATAAGTTTACCAGGGAATTCGTGTTTTATTGAAGAAAATTTGGCAACGCCTGCGAAAGCTTATACGGCGTTCTTCCTTGGCATAGAAGTATACAATTTTATTGGCAGTTTAATCTAAAATATCTGAAAATTTTAAGGAAAAATGAGCTTAACTTCCCAAAAAAATACATGTTTTATCCAGAGAAAGTTGGCAATTCTCGAATGTTCACACGGCATTTTTCCTCATGGCAGTATTGTGCTCCGGCGAAGAGTACGATCATGTTCAATGTAATATTCACGTTGAAAGTTAGAGAGATGAGCGTGCACTTGATATAACGCACGATCTTCAAACGGTAACCAGTCGTCTCTAAAAACACTGGAATAAGCTGGTGCTATTTTATACATCTGTATCAAACCACCAAAAGTTCTTTATAATAAACGTAGCGGCGGGGGTCGAAAAGAAAAGAAACGTGAGGTCATTAATCTAGATGGTTTCAGTTAGCACGTGGCAAGATGTGTTAATAAATAATGATGACCCCTTTTGTACCTTGGTCTCGACTGGCGCGTTTAATTATTCTCACGACAGGTCCTTTTTTAATGCAACCTCATGGGGTCATCGGTAGGTTTAAGGGATGCATTTATCCCTCATTATTCGTCTATTATTTGCCTTGCTATTCATAGTGTACTCCATAGTTTTATTTTCCGTTTAGATGAAGTTCATATGGTCAATATTTACATCGATGAAATGATCCGTGACCACCATCCAAAATAAACCACCATACCACCAAAAATAAACCACAATAAGCACACCATCTAAATTAAAAGAATATTGAACAATGTTTCAATATGTATCCATCCAAAATTGGAGAATCAATGAGCTAAAATGCATTGTGTTGTAGGAAATGAATACACAAATTCAGCGTCGCGTCGTTGCTTCGTCATGACGTTTTTATTATATTTTATTTTTTCAATGAAAATGTAAAGGTTTTAGAGATAATAAACTGCATAAATTGAGTGAATTTGATGTGAATGTGATTCTAATTTTTGTATTTTTTGGTTCAATTCTTCGATTCCATATCATGTGGACTCAGAACTATCGTAAAAATCAGAGATTTAACTTCCGTTCTTATTGGTCATTACCATGTCAAAACATTTAAACAGAGGATGTTTCTTACACAGAGAGAGCTATCGACACAAAAGTTCGGTTGATACGGAAAGTAAAACGCAAAATAACTCTTGCCTTTGGTTGACAGTTTCAATAGAAAATGCCAGCTAGTTTTCTGGAATTCAATAAAAAACGAGTGCAGTGGCGTGGCGTGAATTGCGATATATAGATTGTTATGCCATTTGAACCCACGGTAAAGAATCGATTATTAAGGTGTTCGCTGCGAACACCCTGTTTATCGATCCTTTTCCATTGGTTTAAATGACCGATCAAACGATACATCGCAAAGCACGCCACGCCACTGAACGAGTGGTGAATACCAACGTCGAAGGAAATCGAAGGAATGCGTTTTATAAGTCTCTCCATTGTTTTCTGCGCTAAATTCACCGCAATGTGTACCAAAATTTGTGTTGATTTGTGTTTCACTTCCTATACTAACCATAAGTAACACAAGAATACAAATATTTTAATCAGTGTCCTTTCTTTGAATTTAGATTTTCAATGAGCTTCTATTAAAATAAGAGAAAGGAATTCCCTATGACTTATCGTTCATTTTTGGCAAACTTGGAGACGAAAATGAATAAATAACCGTAACAAAGTTAAAAACAGTTTTTTTTTTTTTTTTGTAAATCTCTTGAGATGTAAAAACATCTAAAATAAAAGTTCATGACACATTTGTCATTTTCTCTGATCGCTTACTTTTCTAAACTGCGTTGAAGTCTCCACACTATTATTACCGCATGTTCAATTATGAAAGTCACTCTACGTCTCTCTTCTCATTTTTTTTTCAACCGGTGTAGAGCAGCCAAAAAATACGAGCAGGCTGGCGGCTTTTTGCCAAATTTAAAAGAAATACGAGGTACAAATTACGCAAATTGTATACGTTTTGAAAATTACAGACATTTTTGATGTGCTTAAACTGCTCTAACTGATTTCCGGCCGATTTTGCCACTTAAAATTCTTGGTAACTGGCTTCGTCTCTTACTTGCAACAGACTCCTAGCCTTTGTTCAATCTTTAGTTGAACCCGAGTTAATTTTTAGGACTGCAATAACTCGCAAATACGGCACGAGCCATTCTCATGTCGCCCGACAAAGATGTCATTAACGATTTGTTTGACGCTTCTAAAGAGACAGGGAGGGGAAATAATCACCCCATGACCGCTGTGCCGCGGAAAAACGCCGTATAAGCATTTGAACGTTGACAAATTTCCTCTTAGTGAATAATTGTTTTCGAAGACAGTTATGAATATTTTTCCACGAAATTTTCAGACTCTTTAGATCAAATTACGAACAAAATCCTACGAAAAATCGAGGGAAAAACATTCAAAAGTTTTCCCAAAAATTCGTGATTTGACGAAGGAAATTTGGTAACGTTGCCTGACTCGATGCCCGCGACGCGGCTCAATACCAAAAGCCGATCCGAAATTTATGAGCCGTCCGTGGCTTATGACCCCGCGCCCTTACCCCTCACCCTCGGTTTAAAGGACCCGAAAAGGAGTGAATAAAAGAACCGGCCTCGGAGTGGCGACAAACCGTCAAAACGAGGGACTTAGAGTTGCCAATTTTGGACGAAATTCACTCATTATCCAGTGGTTGAACAAGGGAAATTAAAACCTTTTCGTGTAGTGGAGAATTTGCAGGTGTTCGCAATTTTGTAAATTCCATGTTTAAAATGAAACTGTTAAGAAAACTGAGCACGAGGATATCCTTGGTTTCTGCATCTTCATCGTACAATAATTGGAGGAAATATGACAGAATAACTTAATTTGCCAAATGCATGTGTTTAAATGGAAAATGACATCAGATGACGTCACAAGGTGTCACATTTTCTCACTTTTAAATATATTTTTCTCCGATTTCCCATTTCATGCAGAAAAAAATTATGAAAAATACTGCAAACTCAGCTTATTAAGCCCTCCCAGATGAAGCAATACATTCTTTGTGGGCAGATTCTGCATTGGCAGTAATGATGACAGTTAAGGTTGAATTTCCGTCTTCAGCTTAAATGTGCCTGATTGAAATTACAGCCAACCACGCCCGCATTTTGGTTTGGCTGGTACTTCCGACTAATGTCCTTTCTGATAAACTCGGTTCTACCAGGCCGATCAACCAGTTGATTTGACCGAGAGAAGTAACTTTAAGTAACCATAAACACTGACATTGTTAACTTTGTAAAGATCCATCATAGACAAACAACAAGATACCTCTCAAAATGGCAACATCGTAATCAAGTATGTCGCCACTCGACCGTGCACGAAATCATAAATTATCATATAATTCACTCCGATGAGGACCGCGAGACCCAATCACAGTCACCGATTTTCACCCCTCTTTAGTTACAATTTACGCGGTTTGTATTTTGAAAGAGAGACGAGACAGCATGGCCCCCTTCGATGCCCTTTGCTCTGCCCACTCCCTTCACAGCGAAGAACGAAGTAAGTGCATTTCTGTATGAGCCATGGTTAGCACATGCCTTTACGTGTCTCGAGGCTCATCCCAGCATGCACTTACTGCTCTTTTCACTATCAAGGCAGTTAGAGCAGTAAGTGCATTTCTGTATGAGCAATGGTTAGCACATGCTTTCATGTGTCTCGAGGTTCATCCTAGCATGTACTTACTGTTCTCTTCGCTATCAAGGCAGTTGGAGCAGTAAATGCATTCCTGTATGAGCCATGGTTAGCACATGCTTTTATGTGTCTCGAGGTTCATCCCAGCATGCGCTTACTGCTCTCTTCGCTATCGCGGCTGCAGAGTCTATCGCTCGCTTTCGTCGCTCAGGGGCTATTTAAAGCTGCAACGCTAATTTTTTTTCGCCATGCTGCCCTTAATGAACCGTTAAATGGAGTGGTGGATGGTTGACGCGCGTGGCATCCTCTCTGGAGCTCATCGCGCATACTGGAGACTTACAGTTGCCGGCGATGTTTCATGATTGTGACTCGAAATAACGAGGGAAAAGGAACTGCGGGCTGATTGTTGACATTGATAGACAAACCAATAGACAAAGAAGACATAAGAAGTATTAAGCGATCCAGCGGGCTGATTATTGAAATTGATAGACAAAGAAGACAAAAAGGATTTGGAGGGATCCTATTGGAAGACGCGGGTGGTTGCAATGGCCACGAGAAATAAGTAATAGACTAACTAATGGAAACCCATGATAGACCCATCACATAGTCCACCGTTTTCTCCCTTAATACATAAGAACCATCCATCTCATCCAACAGCAGCGGGCCAAAAATGTTACATTTTTATATGCAAAGTCTACCACACCACAATCAATAGTATCTGTTTTCTCTCTTGATCCCGATCTCCGATCTCCTTTGTACTTAGATGTCTAGACGATGCGCATTACAAACTTTGCGAAGATCTTTTCTCAGATCCCTAAAAACTTTCCGACGAATCACTCCAAAATTATCATTTACAATTAGTCCTTTTCAAATACCAAAGATAAAATTCAAAATTCCAAAATATGTACCTATATAATATGTAAAAAATGGCCGAGAGCCGAGAGTGTTTTCGTTCCCGCAACTCATCGAATTCTCATCTTTGTTTTTTGGTGTGAGAGAGGTGAACCGAATTTTTATTTGATTTATGTCGTTGGTTTCACGTTGTACAGTATTCTCCTGGGATTTAACGGTGAGCTCGTGAACTGTTGTCAGATTGAAACTCACTTGAGAAAAAGATCAATGTCTTCATATGCTTCAGAATATTTTAATTCCCTTGCTAAATTGAGATTAAAAACGGTAAAATGATGCTTTGGTTAGCATCGGGACACACACGCACCCTCACTCACATTTCAGTTGAAATATAAGCGAGGAAAAATATATACAAACAGCGTTGTGAAAGACAGATTGAGTATAATTATTTATTTGGATGATGGAATAATTGGTTTTAGTCTGGTGACGACAGCATTAGTTCTTTCTACCTTTAAAAATACTGAGTTCAAGTTTCAAGTTTTGATTCAGAATCCAGATGAATGCAATTGATCACATTCAACAGTGCCACTAAAATGACCAAAAGATATTTTAAGGTCGATCAGGTTTTTTTTTTTTATTTATTTATTATGAAGCCCCTTTACTTACATGTACACCAAGTGGAAAATACATACTAATTCCTACAAACTACTATGAAAGGCTCATTTTCGAGCTCATACATATTGTAACTTTTTATCTATGTATATTCCTCTTATTTTCCTTACTATTTACAAAAAATAACCGAGTCTAATTATCCTCTGTTTATTATTTTCTTCTGTATTTGAGTTTCTTATCTTTTCAACGTTACAAGTTTGATATTATAATAATTTGTACATTTGTAAAAAAAATTATCCACTTACCTCAACCGCAACCGCCTCTTGGGCATTACATCGGTCAGGATGTCAGTCAGAACTAAACGGCAAAATTAATCCGAAATCAAAAAAACTCAGAAAAGTACCTCTCACAAGAATTATCAATTCTTAAGTCAAATTTAAAGTAATGACTGGACCTGGTTGATGCACATTTTGTTAGACCATCTACTTAAACAGAAAGAGCTCTGATATTTTTAAAAGTCTCTACGAAAAGCCACTGGTCGACGTTTTAAATAAATTCTGTTCGGAAAAAAGTTAGAGAAATAGTAGATCCCGACGCGGCAACAGAAATTTGACCCCCTGCAGACTCGTGGAAGGAGGCGTGGGTACCTGCTTCCCTCCTCCAAATTATTATTTATTGAGCTAGGAGTCTCGACCGTCTCCACTTATATGCATCGAGCCTCGTTATTTTAATTTGAATTTATAGTCTCCAATAATTGTACCTTCGAAATGTATCCTTATATTATGTTATCAAAAGCGTGCAGTTGGCTCGAGGTCTATCTCAGGGTATCTCAACTTTTAGAATCAGTGGGTTACGGCTACCCTTCTAAGTTAAAAAAAAGAAGAAAAAATTAGATCTTTAAGCTTGGCCTAGTGGTCAGCGCGTCTACCTCTTGGTCAATTGGACCTGAGTTCGAATTCCGAAACTGACGAGTGCGTCTGCAGAGACAGATCTCACTTGACCTTTGAAGCCTGGAGTATGGATTTGCAGTTCCGGCAGCTTTACAGGACCACGCTTGGTTTGTCGGGTGTAAAGGGCAAAAATTAAATAAATAAATAATTAAATAAAAATGTAGATTTTAGTTAAGAGTCATTTTGTCGAAACTGTCGGCTTATTAAACACTATGTTTACGCGTGAGTTTTATCGGCACACATTAGCAAGTTTTTACAATAATCGATTTGCAATCAATATGGTGCGTGTGTATATGTATATTGATCCATATTGTACATGGAATGATTTTTACTTGGAATGCTCAATACAATTTTCCCTGCTTTTTGAAAAATTTCGTTGCTTAGTGACCGTTGCTGGCTGATTCTAAAAAGAAATCATTTCTTCTGCATACAGCTGCTTAATCTCAGTGTAGCTAAATCAATCTCAATTTACCTTCTTTTTTCCCAAAGGTAAAACTGGAAACCGTGCATAGGTTTGTACGTCGTGACATGACTATTTCAGCTGCTGAGCTACTCAAATTGCATTCGCGAGTTGAGGGCGAATTTGATGTCTAACTCCAGTTTTCAGTTATTCAGGCGTGACCTCGATAGCGGTGCAATTCTAACTTTTGCAACCCGCAGCTTAGTGAAAATGCTCGTAAGTAAAAAAACACGTACTTTGGAAAAAAACCACATTAGATCTAGAGTGCAGACTCTTAAAAACATCGACAAGAAAAAGCACGCTTGATTCAATCAGAATCTAGCTTAAATCAAGAACCAAGCCTCTTAATTTAAGCGGATTTCGTTTTGATTCAAGCAAAAATCCGATTGAATCAAGAGTATTTTTTCTTGTCAATGTTTTCAAGAGTCTGGACTCTAGATCCAATGTGTTTTTTTCCAGTGTAGGTTAAAAGGGTCAAGGGTGAGCATACGTTGGTTAAAAAGCGTCGGGTGAAAACGTGTGAGTGAATAGTCCCATAGGCAAAAAGACTGTAGATGAGTAGCCCCGGCATCCTTGGCACGGCACGGCAGCGAAGATAAATACAGGGTGGGCCAGAAGTTCCAGGACGGTCGGCTAACTTTTTAACGGTTCGAGATAGAAAAATGAAACTTTGGGAATGTTCCTATCTCAAAGGGGACCATCTTTTGGGGGAGTCAAAATTTTGGTCCCCCCTAAGGGAGGGGGCGGGGGGCCCCCAACTTTTTTTTTCATATGGCAACCCCTATCTTGTGATACCTCATTCGAAAGACCATAAAAAACTAAGAATTTCGGCGCAAACCGCAGATCAATATCTTAATTTTTGACCGAGCTATGATACTGTCAAAGGTCAAATTTGACCTATTTTCAAAAAACACAACTCCGGTTCAAATTATCGTAAAAAAAAAATAAAACGGGAAAATTTACTAATTGTGTTCGCTTTTTTGTAAAAATTGCAGAAATCACTTCGAACTAATTTTAAGGGGAGGTTCGGACCCCCAAATACGTCAATTCAAAGGTCATTCAATTTACCCATTCAAGTCCCCAAATTTCAGGAAAAGTTAAAAAAACCCAATTTAAGGTAATTAAATTTGACCGTTTAAATTGGGTTTTTTTAACTTTTCCTGACATTTGGGGACTTGCCCAACGTAATGTTAAACTGATTTTGACCTTACTGGGATAATGTGGAGGTAAATCTAAGGGAAATTGGCTTATTTCGCGGGTAAATTGAATGACCTTTGAATTGACGTATTTGGGGGTCCGAACCTCCCCTTAAAATTAGTTCGAAGTGATTTCTGCAATTTTTACAAAAAAGCGAACACAATTAGTAAATTTTCCCGTTTTATTTTTTTTTTACGATAATTTGAACCGGAGTTGTGTTTTTTGAAAATAGGTCAAATTTGACCTTTGACAGTATCATAGCTCGGTCAAAAATTAAGATATTGATCTGCGGATTGCGCCGAAATTCTTAGTTTTTTATGGTCTTTCGAATGAGGTATCACAAGATAGGGGTTGCCATTTGAAAAAAAAAGTTGGGGGCCCCCGCCCCCTCCCTTAGGGGGGACCAAAATTTTGACTCCCCCAAAAGATGGTCCCCTTTGAGATAGGAACATTCTCAAAGTTTCATTTTTCTATCTCGAACCGTTAAAAAGTTAGCCGACCGTCCTGGAACTTCTGGCCCACCCTGTATATGAAACTGCAAAGAATCTTATTTCAAAAAATGAATCTTTTTGGTTACGCATTTGCCCCCTGGGTTCCTCCTGGGAGAAGACGCAGAGGGCGCCCAATGAAAGTTTGGAGGGAAGGGATTGAAGCGGAAATGTTAAGGTGCTCAATCCCCCAAGATTTGTGGTTTGAAAGAGAGCAGTGGAGGTTAGGAGTCGCAGAGCGCGAGGGAGTGCTGTAAAGCAACTTATATGTATGTGTATTTGCCCCCTTCACAGTTTGAGCACCACTGGTTTATTTTACCTCAGCTCTGTTATCAGACTTTCTCAAATTTAACTCATCTATGCTGCTCAACACCAAACTCCTCAAATTCAAAGCTCCGGGTCCACCAATGGCAAGGCGTGAGTGATCGATCATCGATATTTCTCCATTTGAAGCTGTGGTAAAGGATCGATTATGAGGGTGTTCGTTGCGAACACCCTGTCTATCGATCCTTTTCTATAGGTTTAAATGGCAGCTCAATCGATACATCGTAAAGCACGCCACGCCCTCTGGGGTTCACATTAAAAGCAATTTTATTCTGTCAAAAGCGGCAACGCACACTTAACCTAAGTACAATTGATTTGACCCTCAGTCCGCACCTCCCCGTTGTTTTCTCATTCTTGCTCGTATGTTACCGGACTCGGCCTTTCCCTGTGTCTCTGTTGATTAAAGACTGGTACTCTCTTTTTTAGGTCTATTATTCTACTCGAAAGACAAAGAACTGTGACTGTAAACCGAAATGCTGTCAGGTCAAACTTTACTCCTATTGTTCTTCTGTCCAGCTTAAAAAGTGGTGGTCGCTGGGGCATCTCTTCAAATCCTCAAATACACATGATGAGGTCCCGGACCCAGGATACGCATCGAGCACTACGCAGTGCGTATTCTGGAAGGCTTTATAACATTTGTGAGCTACGACAAGAGTATGTATTCTTATTTCGTGCTAGTAATGGTACATTTTTCTGTGAGATAAATCCAGAACTGTTTCAACCTGTCAGAACTCATACGTGACTCGTAGGAGGAACAAATTCGAGAGAGGAAAAATTAAAATTAATAATACTTGTATGCAATGAGACTACAATCACGGTAGAAACGTTTTTGAGTTTTCTAAATTTTTAATTTGCCATATTCAATGTTATTTTCACTTAAAACTACAACTATGATCCTCCTTTAATCAAAATGGAAACCGTAAGGTTTCCATTTTGATTAAAGGAGAAGTTGAATTCTCTGAAGAAGTTGAGTTCTCTCCCAAAGAGAAGAGCTGAATCGATAGCAGGTTTGAAAACGGTCCATAGCCTCCAAAAACTGAGGTCCCTTTTACCGTAGTCATGTTGTGGACGGAACCAGGAACTTTATGTGGGGGCAGAAGGACATCTCATCAAGGGGTGTATCGGAGCACTAAAAGATACCCCATTAAGGGGAAGTCTCCCAGCTCCAAAGGAGAGTTTGGAGGATTTCACTGGTAAAAAAAACCTCTTGGTTCAAGAGTGCAGTTTCTTGTCGCCGGATTTAAGAGTCTGGACTCAATGTTGTTTCAATGCAAAATCCGCTTGAATTAATGCAAAATCCGCTTGAAACTAGATTTCAAAACTCTTAAATCCGGCGACAAGAAACTGCACTCTTAGGTCAATGCAATGCGGCATTGGTCCAAGAGGTTTTTTTTTACCGGTGTTCCCTGGCTCCAAAGGGGGTCTGGGAAAATTTTGACAAATTGGGTTGTCTGATGGGCAATTTTAAGTGGCTCTTACTGAAAAAAAGATCCAATCAAGAATAGAAAGATGATGGGTACGTCACGGGATTATCTTAATATATAAAACAAAAAAATGAATAATCTATAAAATAGCATTTTAGGACTGCGTAACATCTGAGGCGCTTTCACGCCGGGGGAAGTTTGGACCGCGAATTGGTCAAGGTACGTACCCTCAAGTTTCGTAAAATCTCTCTTATTTCTTGAGAGGACCCAGGTAGATTGCTGAAAGGGTCCAGACGCCTCAAGTTCTGCCCATGATCGTAGGTCTCAAATTTATCACCTTCCCCGCTGATTTTATTTAAGCGATTTGGCAGCAGCGGGTGGCGTCGCGAGCTGAAAGCCAGTGACAAATAAGACGTGAAGAGGAGCAAGCTTCAGCGTGAGCGTGGAATTAATTAATAAGCGGGAGGATATAGTGAGGCGCAGGGTAGGCTGGATATTGTGGTGACTGGTGACTGGTGCCCGTGAGCGGCGGGGTTAAGCATTTCCCTGTAAACAATGAATCACTTCTCCAGACACCCCCCCCCTCCCCCCGACGGGTAGCCGGGGCCCTGATTCCCGAATGTCGGTAAATTAAGCACCGAGCTCTGAGCAGTAGTGATTACGCTCACCGCGTTATCAAATCAGGGATTGAACTAGGAATCAGGCACGTAGCCAGGATTTTGTTTCGGGGGGGGGGAGGGGCTTGTGGGGTCCCTCTATTACCGGGGGGTCTGGGGATATGGAATACCTCCCCAGTCTGGGGGGGGGTCCGGGGTCTTCCCCCGGAAAATTTTGGAAATTTGTAATCTAATTAGACGCATTTCGAGGCTTCCGCGACGCAGATTTTCCATCAACGTCTGCAGAAAAATTACGTGTCCTTTCCGAACTTTCAGCAAAAAATGCATACGTGCATTCCAAAAGATCCTGAAAATTTTTGAAATTTTCACTCTATTTGGATGCATTTCGAGGCTTTTGTAACACAGATTTTTCATAAATTTATGCAGAAAAATTACGCTTTTTTTTTTTTTTTTTTTTTTTTTTTTTTTTTTTTTTTTTTTTTAAAAAAAAANTTTTTTTTTTTTTTTTTTTTTTTTTACTTTACTTTAAAACAAAAACTAGAAATCAGGATACTCATAAATTCGTACCTTGGCTAGGGGGCCTGTTAATCGATCCACGCTCGATTCATTATCGCTAGGACCGAAGATCCACATTAAATTAATCAAGCAACATGCATTTCGATCAGATTCCGAAAAACGGCAACCGGGCACTGAAGGAAGAAGACGAGAAGACACTCTGCTTATCTTAATAAGCTCCGTACTGTCAACCATCCTTGCGTGAATGATTTGTAGATCTTTCCGCTCCCTGGACCTGGACGCGCACACTCACATGCAAACAGGGTGCTTAGAAAGGAGGAATCCATCTCGTCATCTTCCGGCCAAAGTACCGTAAGCGCCATGCGACGTTTCAAAAGTTCCGCCTCCATTTTAATTTTCACAGAGAAAGTGTTCAACGAAGCTGTCCAAAAATTTCACTGAATTTCCTTTGGGTTGCCGATGAAATTCAGTGATATTTTCAAATAGATTCAACCAACAATTTCTCTGTAAAAAAATCAAATGGCGGCGAAACTTTTTGAACGTCGCATGGCGCTTATGCTATTTTGACCGGAAGGTGACAAAGACGATCTCTCATGCACCGGAAAATCCTTTCGCGCTTCCATGTTACTCCACCAGGAAATTCACTGGGTCAAAACTCGATGGAATATTTTGTCTCTTCTCGCACGAAAGAACGCATTTCTGTATTGCCAAAGTTTCTTTCGCAAATTGCATATTGATTAAGAGAATCTTGAGCATTTCTTACTGAAAATCCCACTGATTGCTCCTCGGATTCAATGCATAAATCAGGAACATTCTGCATAAAAATCCTCTCATATTAATCTCTCGCAAATTGTATTTTTTACGAGTAGAATCTTGGGCATTTTTAACTGAAATTTTCATTGGGTTTTCCTCTCATTCCATGCAAAAATCAGCCAAATTCTAGACCAAAATTGGAGAATTTGCAAGGGTCTGAAATTTGATGAATTTCCTGTTTAAGTGGAATCCTCTGAGTGAACTGAACACGAAGATACCCTTGATTCATAAATTGAGCAATTATTAGAGGAGATATGACAAAATAACCGATTCTGCTAAAATACATGTGTTTAAATGGGAAATGCCGCCAGATGACGTCACAAGGCGGCACATTTTCTCACTTTTAAATCAATTTTTCTCCAATTTCCCATGTCAGAAAAAAATTATGAAAAATATTGCGAACTCAGCACATTAGGCACTTTCAGATGAAGCAATAAAAAAATTGCGTGCAAATTCTCCTCATTGGGTTTTCCTCTCATTCCATGCAAAAATCAGCCAAATTCTAGACCAAAATTGCGCGGGTACAATAATCTTACACGAAATTGGAATTTTTTAGTCAATTTTACAACCTTGGAATGGAGTTACGTTCCTTTGTTTTGGTAACGTAGATGTGGATTGCATTTCGTCAAAAGAAACCAGGAGTATTCAAATGTCGCAAAGAACTGATCATCTATGCAAGCCGTATCCGTACTCTCGATAAACTATGAATTCAAGATGAAAATTACCTTTATAAATTTGATTGTTTTCATTATTTCAGTCTTTCTTTGCAAAGAATGTATGTTACACACTCCTAGCAACACTGCCATGCAACGCAAAAAGACCATAAACGCCATTTTACATTATTTGGAAACAATGTATCATGGCAAAAAAACTTGTGTACATTCAGACAATGTTTTTACAGAATTCTTTCTCAAAAGCTATTAAGAACGTATTTGAGGTGCATTAGGTATAAAGCAGTTTTTATTTCGTGAAGTGTTAAGTTTCAAAAAATGTGGGAAAATCTTGATGGATTTACGGCGTTCTTGCTTAGCACGGCAGAACACTGGCATGCTCTTGGTTCCTTTTTGCAAAATGCAATCCGTGTGTACAAATCATCTTTCCACCCAACTATTCGCACACCCTGTAGAGCTTGTGACCCGCGGAGGGGAAGGGGGGTTGCGGGCGGTGAAATTTGCGGATCCGAAACGGGAACGCGGGCCCTTTAGGCCCGGAGGCTCGCAAATTAAAGGCGGCATTGTTCTCCGCCCGAGGGCCGTGGCCGCGCCGCACAGTGGGACGAAAAGGTGTCAAAACGGGACATTCGCACATTAAACGATAATTTTTCGCCGATCTTCTCAATACTTGACATTTTTGGTCCTTTTCGGAGAATGAATCCAATATTATGTTCAGTATTTGGTTCATAGTGACAATCCCGCCAAAAAATGGTGTTGCCAAGTCTCTGTTTTAATCTATTCGATAAACAGATTAGCATGATTATAGTAGAGATTTGACGCGTGTGTCGTTTGCTTTTTTCATTGAAAAAGAAAATGTATTCACTTATCCTGAAATTGAGAAATGCATTTATTAAGAATAAACAACCCCCCCCTCCCCCACCATCTTCTTACCTAGGTATCGCAAAAACCGCAGCGATATTTGACTATAGGGGAATGAGTTCATCAATGGGCAGACATTAAAGTGAATCCGAAAATCATAAACGAGTAAGCTGCTTCCAAATATTATCATTCTTTGACACAGATGCTGTTTTTCCGGGGTTTTTTTTCAAGGACTTTTCTTCTTCCATTTTTTAGCGTCATTTTCTCAAATCCTAATTATACGAAATATGCAACAAACACTCAAAATTTCTTATCTTGAGATGCCAAGGCAAAATTCCATACTTTAGAAACTCCGAGTTTCTTAGGGGTCTTTTCTGCACTTCTGAGATAGGTATCGTTCATAAGAATGAGGATTTATTGCCACTTACTATATTGCAAATTTTCCCATCGAACATGGTGGAATACAAATCATGGGACACTGTCAGACTGTCTACTTTGGTTGAAATTAAATTTTTAATATCAGCCTCGATTCTAAGCACCATTTCCATCACGACATCATCCGATTCTTTGCAAATTCAAAATAAAAAATCGGTCTACAAAAAAAGACGATAGCAATCAGTATCCTAGATATCAGATGAGCATTGCAGCAAGCTGATAAGCAACGCCGCGGCGCGGCGCGCGGCGGCCAGCAACGCAGCCCGTTGCATTCAACACTCAACCTCAACCGTCAATTGGCCTGTGAAAGCGCTCGATTTTAAGCGAACCGCGCTCATGTTTTCCCTTGTAACTTCCAAAGTCGGAAGAGGTCGGATGAAAACTAATATGATTCTGAAAGCTAAGGATACGTAGAATCTCGATTTGCAAATCGTTTCTTGGACAAGTCTGGACATTTTTTTAAAACTCTAATTGAAGTTTGAATTTTAGTTTTTTGACTTGTCGATTTTGAATTTATTCTCTGACCCCCAGGAAGTAAAAAGTAATCATCACCAGTGACGTAAACGAACAGTTTATGTTTGCATTTAATAGTTATAACAAAAAATTGCATTTAAAATCATCTCGGAAGCTAGAGGAGCAATACTTGTATACGTGCGCTTTTACCTCTTTTTTCATCTTTCCGAAACACGCGTTTCTCTACGCCTGTCATTTGAATTTTCCTCAATTAAATTGTTAAAATCTTCGTTATTCTGGAAGTTTAAACCCTCCAGGTAACTTCTACACCTTTGGTTCTTGCTTTTAACGATTTTCATTTTTACCGTGAATGTCCCGTTTCTGTAATGGGCTCGTCCCAATGTGCGCCGCGTCGGCGAAATTAAGGAGCGTTAAATTGGGTTGGCTCGCGGCTCGCCGCTCTCATTGCGTTTATTTATGGCCCACGTCCAAGTCTGGCATCTAGTTGGCCCGGCTGAGTTCGCGCCCGGGCGACACGAGGGTCGCCCGGGCGGACACCCCGAAAGACCCCCGTCACGTGATTTCTTACGCAGACGCCGAGGTACGCGAGGGTGGACAGCTCTGCCAGCAAGTGTAAAAGTGACAGAGATAAAAATCGAGGTTTGCAAGAAATTATATTGACTAGTTTTTCAAAAATGAAATGAAACAAGCGGGAAAGTTCTAATACTGTCGTATCAGAAAAGCGCTCAGGTGTTAGTAAATGTATTTAATGAAGAAAGGACGTATAAACTCCGTCGACTTGGCTGGGAAATGGAAATGAAACATCAGCTGATAGCAAACAAAGGTTACCAAGGAAACCGTAAACGCGTTTTTTCGTTTCCCGAAAATGATAGTCACCGTTGAGCTCATCAGGCGCGTTTTTTTTAGGCTTCATTTGAGTTCAACGATCAATTTCGATAAGAATTACTCTACCGCTAAGGAATTTTCTTATAGACAAACGATCGAAACTACCTGCGCATTACGTTAAAAGCGTAAAATACGGTTTTCACAGCTTTATTTATTTTAAAACTGGACCCCCCCCCCCAAAAGCCTACACATCGATGAGCTGGTGCGCCATTTAAACGCATTAGCACTAGTATACTAGTACTCAGAGGCAAGTCGAAATCAAAAAGCGCTGCCTATCGGCTGAGCGCTTAAAATGACAGAGATAAAAATCGAGGAAATTTGCAAGAAATTACATTGACTAGTTTTTCAAAAATGAAATGAAAAAGTTCAATAGGAACTCTGCAGTGTCGCACAGGGAGATTCGTGGATTCGTACTTAGGATATCAATATGCAAATAAAGTGAGGGAAATTCGTTTGATTTTGGATAATTTTTTTATTTATAGTTATTTTTTTATAGTTATATATTTATACCGTAAATGAAAAATAGTCCAGACAGAGTGTACCTATGCAAAAAACTTGAACATCTTACGTTGAAGAGTGCTGCGCCAGTTCGAATGATCGTGGTGCGGTCGGTGCGGAAGGCATGTTAGCGCCTGCAAGTCCGCATGAATACTTGACGCATTGCGCGTTCTCCACGGCAGCGCGGCGCGCGTTGTTAGTGCCTGCAAGACCGCGAGAAAACTTCACGCATTGCGAGTACGCCACGGTGCGCGTTTTAGTCCTCGCGTCTCCCCGTTTCCCGTCCAATTTCGTTTAAAATGTAGACAACGGGCAACACTGCCGTGATAGCGAAGAGAGCAGTGAGTGCAAGAATGAAGTTTTGAGAAAACGGGCTCAGAAGCTTCTGACCGGAAAATTTTATTGAACGAAGCCTCCGTTCTTTGTCAAATTGCTGCTAATCGTCCGAAAGACTCCTAGAAATCGTTTGGATGATTGAGAATCGTCTGATTTTATTTCAATCAATTGAAAAGGGTATTTTTAATTTTCACGTTGGGCTTGTGTCAGGCAAGACATCCGTAAGCGCTATCTTCTGCATGCTTCCGCGTTTGCGTTTTGGACACACAACGAACCCATTTTCAGGTTAGAAATTGGCAGAAGAGGGCGCGGCATACTTGAAAGCACTGTTTTCATTGGCTCTCAGGAGGAATATTTTCACTTACTGCTGTTTTGCCTGAAACTACGTCATTTTTTGCGCACTTACGGCTTTCTCATATACATATCTCGTTTGAGCGTTGTTTTAAATGTTGACGAGCGAGTACTTTCATCTCAACGGTGATCATCCTCTTAGAGGAACTTAAGAACGCGCCTACATAGAAAACAGGTAGATCGCTTTTTCGTAAGAACGTATATTAGAGCTTTCCTGCTTATTATGTGCAGTGTTCGAAACTCACAGGCGCCAACGCGCCAAATGCGCCTAAAAAATCGGCCATGGCGCCTAAAAAATGAAGGCTTTGCGCCAACCTTGCCCTTAAAAATTGCCCCCTAAAAATTTGAATTTTCATATTAGGTGATCATTTGAAATTTTCAGCACTACAAGTGAAAGCTTTTTCTATTCCTCACGATTTCATCCTTAGTGCTTTTGTCATCCCCAAATTACAGGTACTTACTAGTTCTGTTACTACCCAATCGGAAATTTGACCTTGGTACAAGCTTAGTATGACATTTTTTCACATTTGAATAGAGTTGCCAAGCTTATCTTGCTAATGTTCCCACAATGTTAGCAGGACATTTATTTTACCTCTGGGACAAGCTTGAGCCCGAAGATTGTGCTAAGGTTAGGTTTGTAAGACTGCTCCAAGCCTATCCTGACAATATTGCCACAATATTGGTGGGACATTATTTTACTTCCGAGACAAACTTGGATATTCAATATTGTGACAACGTTATGTTAATAATATTGCTCCAAGCTTGTTCAGCGGTTTGTGATCATGATTTTGCCATAGACTTGATGTTATAATATTGCCATAATATTGGCAGGATATTTATTTTACCTCTGAGACAAGCTTGGATTTCCAATCTTCCCTCTGAGGCAAGGTAGGCGATAGAACGCCGTATTACCTGCCGTCCTCGCGGAAGAAATTCCTTAGCGTCGCAATGCCTATAATGTAGGCATGCGGAACATTGGAGTGCCAAGGAACCTTCCTGAAAGTCAGCTAATTCCTTGGCTGCTTGCACTGGCTGAAGTATTTAACTTGAATCCCACTTGTAACGGGAACTGCCCAGGCGAAACGAGAACCAGCCCCATTGACGGGGCGACCGCGCGCGGACCGTTGCCAAAAAGCTCCATATGAGCCCTTGGCCTAAAAATATCGGTAAGATGGGTTAGACGCCTATGGATCATGTGCCTATTACGTCAAAAAGCGAAAGGTCGCAGTTTTTGCCCTTTAATTTGCCCTTAAAGGGACCGCAACGGCAGATCCGCGGCGAGCGCGCCCTGGTGGCGGAAACAGCAAACGCGGTCGAATTGTGCTCGCCGCGCACAATATTGTGTTAATCTTATGACAATATTAGAAACAGAAGCCTAAAATGTTTATTTTCTTAATCTTAAGACAATGTTAAAGTGCGAATATTACCACAATGTTGTAAAAATAATGTTAACATAATATCAATTCAGCAGTTTTAGATATCCAATATTGTGTCAATATTATGACAATATTACGAACAGAAGCCTGTTATGTTTGTTGTTCTAACGTTAATTGAATGTTAACATAATAACAATACCGCAGTATCACAGAGATAACATCGTCTCGGTATTATTTTAGCAATTTTGTTTTCCTAATATTGTGTCAATATTGTGTCAATATTATAAGCAGAAGCCTATGTTCAGTATTTTTTTAATAATGCGCCAATGTTAAAACTAACATATTACTGCAATATTGAAAACACAACTCTACGACAGTATTAGTTTACCAATATTGTATGACCAATATTGTGACAACATTGTGACAATCTTGGAATCACCGAGCACCACCTGACGTTGGATTTCTAATGTTGCTAATATTGGTGCAATATTAAAATACTAAGGTTATATATCCAGTATTGATGGTATATTGTACCAAGATTCTCAGGCCAACCTTACTGTTGAAATATGCTCACAATCTCGCTAAGGTTGCCACAATATTATTCTGATCTGCCCAAGGTCAAATTTCCGATTGGGTAAAACATCTTGCGTCTAACTTTTCACTAAATGCGCCATAATCTATAGGCAAAAAGTCAATTTGGCCCCTAAAAAATCTTCAATGGCGCCTAAAGATCGGGCTTGATGCGCCACATGGCTCCTAAAACTCAGAGGCGAGTTTCGAACACTGATTCTGTGTATGTTTCATAGACGCGGACATGGACATCACGTATACTAAAAAGGTAGCCAATACACGCCACGGAATTAGCCCTATTCAAAGCCATAGTTATATTTTCATCCGTTTCAGGAAGTATGATCTGGATGAAAGGTACAAACCCTCTCGGAGCGTATCCCCTTATGATCCGCAAGCCTCGAACCGTTGAAAGGTCTCCTCCCATTGCGGAGCCGACCTGCTGATATTAAATAGTGTCCCTTTCACGCATGCACCGTGCTCAACGCTGGCAAGTAAAAGCCTTTTAAGATCACCTTGCAGGGATAATTCGCAGACCTCCGCACCGCAAGTTGCTGAAAGGGTTGAATTGACGCTCGTGTCAATAACCCAGCAGGGACACAAGCGCCAAGTCAATTTGAATAAGGAGTCCTCGCATGCGGAGATCGGTCCCTTTCTCACCCCGCTGCCAAATTTAAGGTGAATCCAGGCTTGGAACTTCGCGATTTGGCCACCACGTCGCGCTGCTCAGAATAGCCGTATATATTTGCCAAAATAATAAAAACCGGAATACTTATTCAAGATTGGGGATCCAGGGGATATGGCAACATATTTGAGGAACACTAAGTAAAAAAATCTTCTTAAAATTCCCTAAAATAAAATCGTAACAACGGCGGAAAGTAATTCTCATTGCGGCAATGGGAGAGAGAGAGAGAGACATAACATGAGGGAATCGGTTGCGCGCTCGGCCGCCGCCGCTAAGCTAAAAGTTTCAACCGTACTTTCACTGCGCTTTTAATTCTAATTGCCAATATTTTTGGCTCAAAAAATCGAGCAAAAATAAGCTATATCTTGTGGATCTGCTTTTTGTAATTCAAACAATATTATTTCAGTAATCGTCGAAGGAAAGTGAAATTCTGAGTGGTGAATGGTGGCGCTATCTCTAATCTTGAATTATCCCTAATCGAACCCTGGATTCACCTTAAGAAGTGGGGCTGCTCCGCGCAGGGACTTTTCATAAAACATGTTACGCTGAAAATCGAACTTTTGCACCCCTCCTCTCTGCCTCGTGCTCAGGTTGCGTCAAACTAACGTTGAGGTGTTGGGCGCTTTACAGGACCGGTGATTCATTTGTGGAAAATGAAAATGCCGGACTCTTGCGGGAGTTTAATTCGTGAGTTCAATTATGTTCAGTTTTTTTAAAGGGAATTTGGGAGGAAAACGACATTTCTCTGTTTCATCGAAAACCTCTGTTTAAACTTGAATTATTTTTTTTTCTAGTGTGTCTCAGAGATGACAGAGGGAACCGAAAATGAGTTACGTAAATTATTATTCTTTTTTAAAAATATTACATTTGTGGAGAAAACGATGTTGAACGAAGCGGACAATGTGATGTCCGTGACAACAAAAAACGGACATGAAATTAAAATTTTAATCAAAATATCTTACTTGGCATCAATTTTACTAACTTTCTGTTATGTTACACCAACATATGCACTTAAGATGATTCGATGGACGACATATTTTGTGTCAGAACGGCATGCGATATATCGCATCAATTGGCTCCATTTTTTCAGCTACTCGTCATTTTTCTCCAATTTTGAGACCGCAGTTCTGTTGTCAGGAGACTAAAGCACTCACTTACCAATTTTAACAAAGAAATTCAACGTAATAAAGGCGTAGTTTTTTTTAGGGAGAAAACATAGCATTCGATACTGATATCGAAACTGCACTCGAATGCGATGTTTTCTCTCAAACCACGCCTTTATTACGTTGAATTTCTTTGTTAAAAGTGGTAAGTGAGTGCCTTAGTCTCCTGACAACAGAACTGCGATCTCAAAATTGGAGAAAAATGATGAGTTGCTGAAAAAATGAAACCAATTGATGCGATATATTGCATGCCGTTCTGACACAAAATATGGCGTCCATCGAATCACCTTAAAATTTTGTCCAAAATTTGTACTGTCCGTGACGCTGTATTTTCCACTGTAACTTTTTTAGAGAGTTGACTTGTGATGAAACTTTAAGGGACGAAGGCGATCCTTCCCGCAAGAATTTAAGGAATGTTTTACATTTTTCACCTGAAATAATTAGCATCTTGACTAAAAGGGATAAATACAATAAATGTCCGTGACAAGAAAAGTGCGTAGTCCATCGGTGAAACTGCCAAATGCGTGCTTCGTTTGCAATTTTTCAAAATGTCCGCTCATGCATCATATTTCAAAAATTAAATTCGATCAATTTCAAAACGTAAAACTTACATAAAATGTATATATTCCACAGAGCATATTAAAATCACCGAAGTTTTCAAGAAATGATAGTAGTTCTCCACGTAGAAAATGAAGCATGACAGGAAGTCTTCAACGCTGAAAACTGAGACACGCATTTCTGCAGTTTCACCATCGATATGCTGCCGTACTAAGGAAAAACGCCGTATGAGCCTTCAGGCGTTGCCAACTTTCCTCTCAGAGAATATCTATTTTTGATTAAACTTATGATTATTTCCCTTTAAAATTTTCACAAATTTCAGATCTAATTACGAACAAAATTCTCTTAAAAATCGGAGGTATAATATTAACAAATGCTTCCGAAAATTCGTGATTTGTCGAAGGGAATTTGGCAACGTCTGAAGGCTCATGCGCCGTTTTTCCTTAGCACGGCAGTATACTTCTCAGAACTTATAATTCCTGATAGATTTTGCTAAAGAACCTATCCTCGATTCCTCTCTTAACCCACCACCGATTCTGCCCTTGTTTAAATCGTCGAAAACCGCTCTCTCGTGGCAACCCGGCCAAGTCGTGCTCCTTTGTCGCGCTGGCAGCATCTTCTCGGCTCGGTTTAACTAACCGGTATTGACAGCCGAAGGCACGGGCTTTAATCAGCGCTTAATGCGCTTTTTATCATTGTTATTCCAACATCATTTCAACATTCCCTTTTAACGGGGGCTGTGCGCGCCCTCCCTTTTGTCCCGAAACCGCGAAAGGGTTGACGTCTCCACCGAATCCCTGCAAGAGTTTTTGTTTGGGTCGGCACGCCCCTGCGTTGTCTTTGTTTTTGTTCACCGAAGTGTGATCCTCGCATCTTGTCGTGTGTTTTCTTGTTTACGTTATTCACTTATTACGCGATTCGCGCCAGCCGTCGATCGAGACACGAACTATGACCAAGAACAATCGAACTGAATTTAGATTCAAATCACCTTCGACATGATCCTGAATATCCAGAAGAGGCTATTCAAGAGAGAGCTCAAAAGGGTTTGTCGATGGATCCTTTTTGCGGCGGTCTATCCGGCTGGTCTTCAAACACGAACAGCATGGTCAGAGTCAGAAACTGCGGAACAAAACGCACCTATCGAGGACGAATTTGAGTATTGAAAGGCTGAAAGTAAAACAAGAATGGGCGGGATGATCCTGCTGTTCCTGAAATTTGAATACGCTGAGGTTTCAGGCCGAGGAAATCGCGGTGGGTTTGGCCTTTGCATATCAATGTGCTCTCGTGATGGGATTGAGTGATAACGGATTTTTAATCTTGTGTGTGTTTTCGTCGGCCGGCCGTTGAGTTTGTAGCTGAGCTATGACTAAGAACAATCGGACGGAATCAAGGAATTTGGGTTCAAATCAGTTTCAGCATGAGTTTGGATAACAGTGCAAATCTTTAAGTAAGAACTCAAATAGAAACGATAATTAACACTCGAAGGCAGAACGTAAAAAGAATGGGCGGAATGATACTAGTCCTGAAATTTGAATGCGCGCGTTTTTAGGACGAGAAAATCGCGGTGGGTTTGGCCTATTTGAACATCAGTGTGCTCTTGTAATGGGTTTGAGTGATAACGGATTTTTGATCGAGGACTTGCGGAATGATGTAGCACAAGCCTTGACCAAGAACAATTGAGGGGCTTGTAGGACAAGGCGCATAAGTGCAGTTTTTGCTATCTCGAGAAACACGTATTTGAAGTTTCGAAATTACATGGATCCTCATGGCGGAAAGAAAGTTCTAATTTACTGTTTGACTGAATTTTTCCCGGAAAATTTCACTGATTTTCCCTCCGATCTTGTTCAAAAATCAGATTGTTGTTATAATGGGTAAAAAACTGAATAAATTTACATAATTACGAGTTTGAATATACAAATATACAAATTTGAACCGATTATGAAGATACATAATGGTGATATATAGTTAATTTAAAAATATTGTTCAAAGGTCTTATAAAATTGATTTTGAAATGTTCTTAAATATAAGTATTAAATACCTTTACCATATTTCGAGATTGGTGTCTAAAATGTGGGTTGCAAATATTATTACTTTCTATCAGCTTCCAAACCAAAAATATAAAATATCTTTACTTTTTATATTCCAAACCAAAAATTTAAAAAAACACTTTTTGACGTTTAAAAGAGGATTTCCGGAACTGACAATGAAAAAGTTATTTTGTAAAACTACTTCAACTACATTTTTTAGTTATTTCTCATAAATGTGCTTCTTAAAGGTCAAAATGAAACATTTTCAAAATTGTTCTTAGGTTTGTTATTATTGAAGAAACACTGTACGGTTGATTACGGTATAGTTTACCAATTTATTTTTTCTCTGTGTACTGGTATCTACGATTCAGAGCAGTGTTCGAAACTCACAGGCGCCAACGCGCCAAATGCGCCCAAGAAATCGGGTATGGCGCCTAAAAATGAAGGCTCTGCGCCTACATGGCCCCTAAGAACCCCTCTCCCCCCCCCAAAAAAAAAAAAAAAAAAAATCCTAATTTTTCTGATTGCTGATTTTTCGACAGTTAGAAATTACAGCTACTAGTTCTGTGACTAAAACATCTCGCGTCGAACTTTTCACCTTGTAACGAAAACATCTTGCGTCTAACTTTTCACTCACTGCGCCGTGATACTTGGGCAAAAAGTCAATTTGGCCCCTAAAAAACATTCAATGGCCCCTAAAAATCGACGTTGATGGGCCGCATGGCCACTGAAACTCAAAGGTGTGTTTCGACCACTGATTCAGAGTGTACACTGGAGAAGAAAAAAAAACACATTGGATCTAGAGTCCAGACTCTTGAAAACATTGACAAGAATAAGGAATCTTGATTCAATCAGATTTAAGCTTAAATCAAAAGGAAATCCGCTCACATTAAGAGGCTTGGTTCTTGATTTAAGCTTAAATCTGATTGAATCAAGAGTATTTTTTCTTGTCGATGTTTTTAAGAGTCTGGACTCTTGATCCAATGTGTTTTTTTTTCCAGTGCACTTTCTTGACATTTGAAAGCGGATTTCCGGAACTGAGAATGCCAAAGCTGTTTCCTAAAACTGAATCAAAAACATTTTTTTAATCATTTCTGAAAAGTGTGCTTCTGTATAAGGCCAAAATAAAACATGTATAAAACTTGTTTTTCGGCTCGTTATTGTGGAAGAAGCCTTGTACGGTTAATCACGGAATGGCTTACCAATTTATTTTTCCTCTGTATACTCAGTACTGGTATCTGCGATTCAGTGTACACTGGAAAAAAAACTCATTGGATCTAGATTCCGGACTCTTGAAAATATTGACAAGAAAAATGACTCTTGATTCGATCAGATTTAAGCTTAAATCAAAAGGAAATCCGCTCAAATTAAGAGGCTTGATTCTTGATTTAAGCTTAAATCTGATTGAATCAAGAGTATTTTTTCTTGTCGATGTTTTTAAGAGTCTGGACTCTAGATCCAATGTGTTTTTTTTTTTTCCTAGTGTGTGGTTTTTTGTCGTTTATAGATAGAATTTTGAGGACCACCCCGTAACGCTACTTTTAACTCGAATTTCAATTTCTCTAAATTTACCAATGAATTCATCCTATCGAATTATGGTTGCAAAGGGGCCGTTCAAATATTACGTGACAGACTTAGAGGGGAGAGGGGCTTGAACCAGCGTTAAGGTGTTTTTACGGTTAATCAAGGAATGGCTTACCAATTTATTTTTCCTCTGTGTACTGGTATCTGCGATTCAGTGTATAAATTAGCTTCGAGACTAATTATTAGATCCGCAACCAAAAACCACAATATAAAAATAAAACCCGAGCTGTGATCCACCCGCCGAAACCGCTCAGGTGACGCGAGGCCCGGATCGGATTTCGGAGCCGCTGACAAGGACCGGATCCAGAAACCGCGGCACGCCAGGCGTTTCGCCCCATAAATTTTACTACGTGTGAATACTCTCATTTGAGCCCTAATTAATAACTTCCTTCCTGCGATCCTGCGCCATCTCCCGGACGCACCGTGGACCCCGGAATGTCATAAATACTCGCAGAACTAGCTTTGCACAACACGTGGCCGGCGTTTGGCGAAAGGAGACCGACTTTCTTCGGGAATTCTTTCAGCATTATATATAGACGGAATCCAGACAAGACAGAAATATTTAGCCAATATTTAAACAATATTGTTTTGATATTTATGCAAACATTGTGCCAATATTGGTTAAATATTGAGCCAATGTTAAAAGTGTACACCATATTTCCTTTTGGCATAAATACTGTGCCAATACTTTAAAATACTGAAAGATACTGTGTCAATACTGTGAAAATATTTTTATAATATTTTGGGTAGACATATTATTTTTAAAAATACTATATAAAGATTCTTTAAATATTTTTTTAAAGAATAATTTTGATTAAAATATTATCAAAATATTGTAAAAATATTATGTCTTATCCGGAAACTATGTGCATAATGACGTGAGCCCTGTTATGCGCATATTCTTATGGGTCTCAGAACTCATGTCTCAATGCACATAGTTCCGTTTGATAGAAATACATCCATTTGGATATATTTGGATTGCGTCAGGCAGAAAAGGGTTAAGTCACAACAGCCATTGCCTTTCATAGGATGATTCATTATTTTACAGGAGGAAGTTCCAGGGTACGATTTTGGATTTTTGGGCCCATGGAGATATCAGGTATTTGGCAGGGGGAAAAATTAAAAATACACAAGTGAAAATTCTATGATTTTTATAAACTGTAAGGTAGGTGTGAACCCATCTTGAAATCTTCAAAGTCTGCGCAGTGACAGTTTAAAATCATTTTTTATAATTTTACACATAGGAAATAGTTTGCGGTATCCGCGAATCCCGGAGCCGACACCGCGAGCTTCTTGCCGCGACCTCTTCAGGCAACGAAAGGAAATTCCGGGTGTATTTTTGTCGGCTCGCCGCGAACAGGAAGCGATGGAGGGCGCGCGGAAGGGTGTGAAGACGAACCGCAAGCTGGTAAGTCTCAAAACGAGGAAATGAAAACAATGCTCGGTTATGACAACGCCTCGGGATTTTCGGGCCCCGGCCCAGGGATCCTCATATGTTAAATGGACGAACTTAAATCAAAAGGAACTAAATGAATTTTGACATGAGCCCTGAGATCCGTAAAGATACATACACAATATGGCCCATGTTACAATGGGTCTGGTTCGTTTGAATTTAAATATATTCTACTCGTGAACGTCATAATGTCCATGACAGCTTTCTGGCCCAATTTGTGGGCGTTGATGCCAGGTTGAAATGCTCGGGAAAACGGTGATTTAAGGACTGAGTTTCAGTTCATTTACCTTGAAAAAAATGGCTAAAAATTGTTTTATTAAAAAAAAAATTAAAATAATTGTTTGTCAAAAAATTAATGGTTCAAATTAATTGCGTCGTGCGGTAACAGGTCGCGTCAATTGTTTGAGCTTTTAGTTGTTTTGTGTCACCTATCATAATGACACCTTTTAGGATTTGATACAATCATGAACGTGGTGTAGGACCCCTTTTGGAATTTAATTGAAGCTTAAATGAGTCTTGCTCACTAGTACCCACTGCACTAGCGTACACTACTCACACTAGTTATATCTCGCTTTAAAAGGTATATCAACAAAAAAAAAAAAAAAAAAAAAAAAAAAAAAAAAAAAAAAAAAAAACTCAAATGAACGGACACGTTAACAGTTTTTGCACGATGCGATTGAAGCGTTTTTATTTTCCTCGTATTGATCAAAGAACATTCTTTTTGAGTCGAAAAAACGTTTTTGGTAAAAATTCAAATGGAGCCTCTTTTACTTAGAGACAACTTCATTCGTCATCGATGGAATTAGATTCCTAAATTTTGAAAAAAATCATTCGAATCAAGGAAAGAAAATATTTCATTAAAATTTAATGTTGTCACGGCTAAACTGAGAAGAAAAAAAAATTGACCCCGGAAAAAACATTTTTGGTGTTTCAAAGACAACTTTTTTGACAAGAATGTTGGTGATTTTCGCTAACGTTCGTTTAACAACTTTTTTATTACTTTTTGAATAAATTTTATAACCATTTTTTTATTAGATCAGATAACCGAATTAGATTGGTAGATGAGTATTTGTAAATGGCTGACAAAAACTTTTGTTACCTGAGTCAACAGCTTTGGTGTTTCATATGAAATGAGGTGTTTTCTAAGGGTGTATATGTAATGGCTTCCGGGGAAAAAGTTATCACTCACCATCCTATTTGACAGGATCGACATTGGCACTTGATGGACCAAATTGTCCTGTCATATTTATTTTTTGGAAGAAAAACAAACCACCTTTATAGGTTGAAATCTATACAGATTATTCTGCTAACAAAAACAGAAAAATCAAAAAAATTTCTGAGAGAATATCGACTAGATTTCCAAAGAAAAATAACGTACATGACAGGAAGTCTGCAATGTCGCAAATGGAGATACGTTTTCCGCACTTTGGCTATTGAAATGTGTGTTGGGTAAAAGGACCGAAACGTGATGAAAAAAAAATTAATTGATAACATTAAGCAACGTTGTATTTGACCGAGAAGCACTTGATGATCACAAGCATATGATGAAACCCATCTGTCTTTGAAAATAGAGAACACATATTTTCAGTGCGTCAGAAATAGTCCCCACCCCCTCCCTCAATATAATTTCCCTCGTATCAGTTACCGGTAGCTGAAATGAATTGGAGCGGTCATGGTCTTAAATGCAGACCATAAAATTTAGGCCCTAAATACATGGGTGCTAGGTAGAAATGTTGATTTTTTTGATGAGCCACAGGATTAGCCAAAGGGGATTGTTATTCCTTTGCACATAGAGAGAGTAATTTCTTTTTCAGGACAATGGACGTGTTGCAAACTTCAGCTACAGCCATAAGAAAAATAATTTCTCAAAGAAAATAGCTCAAAAATCGCGGTGAGCGTATCGAGAAAATTGAAATAGACTTTTCAACTCAGCTCGGCAAAAACAGCCTAACTGAACATTTTAGATAAATAGACCAAGTTCCCATTTCAATACACACACATACATACAAATTTCACACGTCTCGTGTTTTTTAATGTAAAAAATAGAATGACATCATACTGGTGCATTTCATTTGATTAAGTTTCCGCGAAACGCATGAAGTTACGTCATCACGCTCAGGGTGAATGATCGATCATCTCTATTTCCCCATTAGGAGTTATGACAAAGAATCGAATATTCAGGTGTTCGTTGCGCACACCCTGTTTATCGATCCTTTTCCATAAGTTTAAAAGGCAGATCAATCGATATACCGCAAAGCACGCTGATCACGCTAGATATTATTCAGTTAAGCGACTATCCTGAAAAAAGTATCTCCTTTGCCCATACTGCCGTGCTAAGGAAGAACGCCGTATGAATATTCGAGAGTTGCCAAATTTCATTTGATACAATGTTTATTTATGCGGGAAATTATGAATATTTTTCCTCGAAACGTTCAGAAACTTTAGATCAAAATACAAACAATATTTTCTGAAAAATTGGAAGAAAAATATTCATAAGTTTACCAGGGAATTCGTGTTTTATCGAAGAAAATTTGGCAACGCCTGAAGGTTCATACGGCGTTTTTCCTTAGCACGTCAGCATAGCACTCACGAGGGCAACTTTGCGTCGACCGGCTGAATAAAATAGTATATGGTAATTAATTTCATTTACCCTTATATGTCTTCATCCCCGTGATCCGCGATTGCGATCATTCGTTGCTATTAAAACGCGGGCAGGGAGGATTAGCCATTCAACCGTTTTTACACTTTTTCATCCCCCAAAGCTCTTAATCCCCCGCCCTTCCTGAATCCATGGGCAAAGGCACCGGCTTGGGGTAGGGATGCTGTCATTTTTTATCCCGATCCGAAAACAAACAACCTTTTGTCCGACGGTTTATTCTGTTGTGGCTTCAGCCAAAATCGTCTGATTGATGGGGGCAGCCATGCATTCTATTGGTCGAAAAGTTGGACTAGTTTATTCTTCTCAACTCTGGGTCTCCCTTTATTTTTTTAGTTGTTTCTGTGAGTCAGTTGGGAGGAGGGTGGTTCTTTTTCTCAAAGTATCAGGGAAACTTTTCTATAGCACAGCTCTAATCATGGCGTGGCGTGTTATCGATAAATCGATTTATCTGCTATTCAAAACTATGAAAAATGATCGATTGTCAGGGCGTTTGCCCCTATTAAATAATAATCGATTCTTTGCCATAGCTTAAAATCGGAAAATATCGATAGTCGATTATTACGCTGCGCTACTGGTTCTAATAAAGAGGTGCCTAAATTGAGTAATGGCTGTTTCATTTCATTGATCGTCGCTGTCAAGAATGCACGGTTTCAGAGATACCACTATTCCAACACGCGAGAAAGCGTGTAGTATTCGCTTCAATTGAAGGCGAAACATTCTGCTTCCTTTAAAAACACTGAATGGACCTCTTAGCAAACACTGACTTTAGTTGCATGAACGAAGCAAGATCAGTAGAAGTAAAGAAAAGAGCAAGTTATTATATTGATTACTAGATGTTTTGAAATTGCTATACAACACGGACAAAAAGCACGAGGTTGTTGGATGATAAGGAAATTTCCAATTAATTGCGGTATTACCCCAATTAATTAGAAATGTCCATTTCATCCAAAAAATTGGGGTAATACCACAATTTTAGGGGATAACCCCTGACACTGTTTTTCCATGAAAGCTGCATCCTACTTCATTCAACTTCAAACTACTTCAACTTTCAACTTGCAAATCTCTTCAAAAGTAAATATTTTCCGAGAGGAAATTTGGCAAAATTTGTTTGAGAGATTACATCCAGCGGGAACATGCGCGAAAAAGACGGGCGCCCATTTCTGACGACGCACAGTAGATTGAGCTGCCGGGAGAAGTCGGACAGGACATTTTTTGACCAAAACCGCATATTATTTTAATGTTTATTTTGTCTCATCTCAGACTTCAAGAGGCCTTCATGAGAGAAATTTCTTTGGGAAAATAAATGCAATTACTTTTAAACCACTAAATGGACCGAGTTTAACAGAAAGGAACCAAGCCACATCTGCTATTGCCAAGTTTAACTGGGCAATTACATGTTTTACGAGAGAGCGTTTGTTCGGATTTCTTTGAAAATTTAAAGGAATTTGCTTCGTACCATGGAGAATTTTCACTGAAGTTTGCGTGAAAATCCGCGCAACCATTTTCATGTAAAAAATTAAATTGCCCAATTAAATTTGGCAATGGCTGATGTGGCTTGGTTCCTTTCTGTTTAACGCGGTCCAAATTTTGTATTATCAAAATTTTTAAAATTTCCACATCATGTCCAAAATCTCCGAAAGGCTCTTTTTCCTGTGCGACGGCTGCAGCGATCCCGATCCAAGCTGCTGCGGTATCGAGAATCAAGAGCACACTGATTAAGATGTCCGGATGATTAGGGCGAGCTGGGCAGCCCACGATTTCCGACTCATTAATCGCGGGAATTCAAAGAAATCAAAACCCCCCCGGGACGGAACAAAGCCCTGCGACGCCTTTGTCAAAAGCCGTAGGTAAAGGATTTCGAGGCTGCGTCGGGCGTAGCCAAAAAACCCGCACGTGCAATGGGTTCAAAACACGACATACGCGGTTTTGGTCTATCTAGCCGGGGTCTGACCGCTAATCCTTCGGTCTGGGCCCCTAATGGCGGTCGCCCCGTTGCTCTTTAAACGCAAATCTTCTTAGCCGACTAATGTGTTTTCGCTTGGTTGGGCCCCTGTGTCACTTATGTCCGCGGCGGTTCCGATTATGATTCTGTAACCACGCAACTGTAGTGTAGAATAGCGAGTAGATAGGTGGTTTTCACCGCGGCCGGCGGTATCTACATCTGTGCGGGTCTGCGGTTACAATAGCGTCGGCTAAGCGAATGATATATGTGTTAATCTTTTTAACACACTATCTTCGCTCGGCGGCTTTTCGGCCCATTTTTTTCGGTATTAATATTTATCACTTTTTAGGTTATGTTCGAGCTCTCTGGTTCGCGATCGATCGGGTTCCGTTCGGGCAGATAAGCTGACGGTTCCGGTCGTATTTTAAGATGCTCGCCGGGTTTTGGCGCGTATACGTAGTATACCGCCTTTGCGATCGTTTCGAACCCTACTCGATACAATAACCGAGTCCCTTAGTTCCTTACCGAAAAGTGACTACCGCGAACTTCTGAGATTTTCCAAAGCGTGTAAAAAGTTTATTTATCCATCAATAATTATGATTTAAAGTTGTTTCTCATTCTGGGGCTCATTAGTTTATGTGCAGTGAATACCAAGAGTCTACGTTACTTGGTTTTTTCAAAAAAAGCCTAAGAATGCGACGCGCTGATTTAAATTATGCATATATAAGCAGAATCAAGCGAATTGATTCGAGGATGGCTGAGCAGGTCGGCACTCTCGAAATGAGAATTTAACTCCTCCGTTTTGTTCAAAACGTTGCTTTGACAGATCTGTAACCTCGGTTATAATTTCCAAAAGTTGGTACCCGTGCTCTGATAGTGCAATCTGTGTAAGTGCAATCTGTGATGAGCCTCGAGACTCANTAAATATAATGTTAATAAAATCGTCTCATTTTTACAATAACTGCGTACACATTTGTTTTAGATCACAAACCTGAGTGCCTTAGAGATATGACAGGATTTTTTGGCTCCTTTATTGTGACAAGTGTGCAACATCCAAGGTACGAATTATTGACGCGCCATATCAACACTTTGTGTTGGATATCTCTGCTTGTTTTTTTATTTCGTTTGCGCTCGCGAGAGGTAAAATCGCGTGGTTTGATTTTTTTTCAACCGTAGCTTTTTTGCTGTATGTGATTCATTTTTCCACGGACAAAAAAGTGTCAGGGGTTATCCCCTAAAATTGTGGTACTACCCCAATTTGTTGGATGATATGGACATTTTCAATTAATTTTGGCAGTATCGCAAATCAAGTTGGAGTGGTACCGCAACATTTAGGTTAATAACCCAATTTATTGGGATAGTATCACGATTAATTGGGGTGATACCACAATTAATTGAAAATGTCTATATCATCCAACAGTTCGGACATAACCCCTACCCCTTTTTTCCGTGTCAGGACTTACGTATGCTAAGAACAAACTGACTGTTTTGCGTTACAAGGTAGGTTAAAAAAGTCTGCTTTCAGAGTCACTTCCAGGAGATAGACGAAGAAAGAGAGAGAAAACACCGCGGAAAAATCATTTCAATCGAGGTTCGGATGTAACATTGGATTTTTTCACCCCCATAATATGCTCTATGACCTTTTAGATTTAAGGAGGCGCTACTCTTAAATTGTTTAAAAAACGACCAATCTCTAGAGTTTTGAATTTCTCATGAGGCAAAAGTCATTCTTAAAAAAAATAAAGGCTTTGCACCTATGGCAATTGACAGTTTTTCAATGATGGGTTAAAAACGTGCATCAGGAATGTTTACAAATCATTGAAAATTGTTGCATCTGATCAGTTTTTTTTCTCGCTTTTTTTTACTTTTCTCGAACAAGTCTGAAGCGACGCATGGAGATGAAATGCGTTAATAGGAACTTCATGTTCTAATACTTAGATTCTTTTAAAAACGGATCTCAGCATAGCATACTGATGGCAATTACATTTCGCCTTCATTTAGGGAAGATACTACAGGCGTTCCTGCGTGTCAAAATAGTGGTATCTGTCAACCGGTGCATTATTGGTACCGACGACCAATTTAAAAATTACGCGTTCAATAAACTGCAAAAATAGGACATTCTACAACGTATCGAGGACGTTACTAATTTGATCAATATGAGTTTCGCCCAATGTCACCTATCAATACTAAGTTGATGTTATGATGTGTTGCATTTACGCAATGTAGTGCTTACTTATATACTCTTACTGATAGATATGGCAACGACATGACGTCAACCAAGAACTGCGGTTGAATTTGCCATCTTTTAAGTAGAGACAACTTAAAAATTAACCAACCCTACCGGTAATATGGTTAATTCAACCATAATTTTTTTTCGGCGCCAAAATCAACTATGACAATGATTAAATCTATCATTCCTTTTTTCCGTGTAATCAGTTAGTTGTATCCTCTTTGTTAAAAACCGGGAAATTAATAGACAAAGCGATAGATAAAGAAGAAAGGGGGAAAATGGAATGATCTTACTGTTCGAAGCAGGTTGTTGTAATGGACAAATGGACTGCATCTTGCAATTTGGAACTATAAATTCTGGCTCTTCTGAAAAAACACTTATGTGCATAGAGAAACTAATGGCACATACTTTGTTTTTAAACTGGGCTAGAATTTAAAGTTCCAAATTGCAAAATGTAGTCCAAATGATGTATGTGATAGAGTAGCTATAACGGCAACCCTCAAGAGAGCCTTTAGTTAGTCCATGACATTCCCACTTAGTCCGTTTCAACAATTAGGATCGCTCCGTTTTCCGTTTGTTTTTTGTCTATAGATTTGCACATCAATTTCAAAAGCCAGCCTGCATACCCATTTAAGAGTAAAACCAGGCAGCAAGATCTCCTCGGTTCAATGTATGAGCATGCCGCAGGATCAGTGGATACGGAATCACTTGGCTCAACGAACACTCAACATTTATCTCGGTGCGGTTGCAGTTCTCATCGATGGCAGCCCGACTAAAAGATACATCACCGTCACCCGAGGAATATTTCTTTCTCAGTCCCTCGGCAACGATAGATAGACATAGCGTGAGGATGCGCTCGAGGTCCAAGATAAATGAGTCCGTTCAGAGATACCCTGCACCCGGTGAACAGCAAGCCGCACCAGCGAACTGAGGCCGAATTGAGCACGGCAGCTCGCATCAAATGGCCGTTTTCCTCGCGAAAGAGCGTAACTTCATTTCAGTGTTGCCAAATTTTCCCTTGTTAATTGCATCTCTACCGGAGGAATCTTGGGAATTTCTGACTAAGAATTTTCACTGATTTTTATACGGATTTCGTGCAAAAATCAGAAGAATTTTGGACTAAAATTGCACAGGTACACTCTCGTGAAAAATTGAATTGGTTCAGTCAATTTTGCAACCTCAAAATGGAGGTACGTTCCTTCGCAAGGGAAACGATAGATCAAATATTTTAAAAAGTACCAGACTAGGTCAAAGGTTAAAATAAAATTTAAAAACTCACTAGTCAGAGAATTGTTTGTTATTGAAAGTTATTGTTTCAAATTTTCTCTGACTAGTGAGTTTTTAAATTTTATTTTAAACGATGAGATGTTTCACGCTGGGTGCAACAACATCCTCAAATTGACAAGAGTTTGTTGAAATACATCCCTCGCCATCAACGTCGAGAATTTTTTCTAAAAATGAGACACTGAAATTAGCCGTCACTGAGACAGCGTTGATAAAAAGGGAACCGAGTATTTAACACTTTCCTATCCTGCCGTGCTGAGGAAGAACGCCGTATGAACATTCGAGAGTTGCCAAATTTCCCTCGATAAAATGTTCATTTTCGAGGAAAGTTATAAATGTTTTTCCTTGAAACTTTCTTGAGCGTCAGGTGAAATCGCGAACAAAATTTAGCTTAACAATTAGAGGGAAAATATTCAAAGGTTTACCGGGAAATACGTGTTCTATCAAAAGAAATTTGGCAACGCCTGAAGGTTCATGCGGGGTTTTCGTTAGCACGGTAATATACTGCTCTGCTATTTGTTTGAGTCAACTTAGCTCCCATGGATTTGAGTTATGTTCTTTCTTCCGGGAGACGACGAATTGGACGTAATTCTATCAAACAGAACTATGTGCATTATGACGTGAACCCTGTTATGCACATATTCTTATGGGTCTCAGGGCTCACGGCATAATGCACATAGTTCCGTTTGGATAGAAATGCGTACAATAAATTGTATGATGAACGCAAAAGCAAGCCGTGAAAGACAGATCCGTTAAGTTGAGCAAAACACCACACTAGAAGACGATGATCTCAGAAACTTCAGCATAAATCCTCAAGTCCCCCGGTACTATTTGAGATCCTCGATCGTTATACGGCCAATCAAGATATAACGAGGAACGTCTAAGGGATAAATCATCCCTTATTCCGCGAGCCGCATTACGACACACGCGCATTTTTCTCGCTCATCCCCCCTCCCCTTACTTCCGTGCTCCAGAGCCCTTTCACCATCCACTAGGAAGGTTTGAAACTGGCGACCGTCGCACAATGGGTAAACATTTAAATTAAATCACGAGAATCCTTGAAGCCTAAATATCCGTGAGCAATCAACCAGGTACACAGAGAGGAAGCTCAACACAAAAGTTTGGTTAGTGTGGGAAGTGAAACAGAAAATAACCAAAAATTTCGGTCGACTCGAACTATTCAGAGGTTTCCCAGTCTCTTCATTTCTTTCTGCGCTAAAGTCACCGCAGACTGTACCAAAATCATCACCAAATTTGGGTTGGTTTGTGTTCCACTTCTAATATTAATGTTTTGCAATTTTTTCATACATTACAGCATCATCGCAGCGCTCTCTGCAGAATTGGAAAAAACCAAAATCATCAGCTTCCGTACTTAACGGAATCAGCGGATCCAGCAGTGGAGAATTTGCATGTAAAATTTTTATTGCTTCATCTGAAATTGCTTAAAGAGCTGATTTTACGGTATTTTTCATAAGTTTTTTTCTGATATGGGAAACAGTATAAAAATAGATTTAAAAGTGAGAAAATGCATCGTCTAGTCGCGTCATCTGGCGGCATTTCTCATTTAAACACTCGTAAATCAGCAGATTAGATCATTTTGTCATATCTCCTCCGATAGTTGCTCAATTCATAAACCAAAGGTATCCTCGTGTCCAGTTCACTCAGTAGTTTCCACTTAAACACAAAAATTTTCAAATTTCAGACACCTGCAAATTCTCTATTTGGCAACACTGGATTCCCTCCATTAAAACTTATGTTAAAACATCGATTCTTGTCGGAGCACCAGGCCTCTCCAAGAATCAACACATTTCCATAGGTGTAAATGGAGAAAAGAAAATGTTGCTAATTTGCTGCATCCGCCAATGTGCACTGAAAAAAAAAATCTCAGTGTATTTACTAGGACAAGGGTAAAATTACCAAGAATTCAGGGTTCTATGTGATCCCAGTTTTTTCTTGGTAGAATTACCATTCATGAAATTGGTAATTTCACCGAGAAATCTCGGTAAAATTATTGAACTTCCTCGGTAATTTTACTGGACCTTGGTAAAAACGCCAATATTTTTTATCGACTGTGCTAGAATTACCGAGATAAAATGGCAAAGTTACCGGGAATTGATTATCAATAAAAGTGGTATTCTTACCTGAAAAAAAACAGTAAAAATACCGGTTTTTAGGTAAGCTTACCAGTCTGTCTTGGTAAAATTACCAATAATAGGTAAAAAAAAGTGAGATGGTAAAGGTACCAACGAACCTTGGTGAAAACGCCGAGAATTTTTTTTCAGTGTACCCATCGTGCGATGGCCGACCCGAAACGTGCGAACGTGGTGAGAGATCGACCTCGGGGGATGATAAACGGTGCCAAAGGGGAGCGTCGGCGGTTCCGGAGGGGGAGGGGCCTGGCGGGAAGGGGTGAGCTTTTCGGGGCGCCCTAATCCGAAACACATTGCGCGCGACTAATGCGGTTTTGTCAAACACAAGACTCGCGCTTCCCGCATCCCCGAGCCGTGAAATAAATCTGCTTCGTTCTCGTAAAATGGCAGCCGAGGGGAGGGCCGGATTCTACCCTTATCTCTCCGTTAAGGGAGGGCGTAACCCCGGTCCGGTCCGCGCAGCATCCTCGCGTGCGCTCTCCAAGTGCAATTGGACGTGCGGATGCTGAAAGGAACTATGTGCATACGGGTTGCGGGAGACATAGTTCCTTATGGTATAAATACGTTCGATTCGCAACGAGCTCTCTTGATAGGGGGTTTTCGAGTTTGTACGTACCACTTGAAAAGGGGCGCTCTTTGTCGTTCGGACAATAATCGAGGGGTGGTGATTGTCCCACCCGCTTGGTCAAATCACTGTGAAAAAATAAATTAATAAAAATAAGGAATTATGTTCTATAATACACTGCCATGCTAAGGAAAAACGCCCTATGAGCCTTTAGACGTTGCCACATTCCCTTCGATAAAAACCGAATTTACTGGGAAAATTCTGAATATTTTTCTTCCACTTTTTCAGACAATTTTGTTCGCATTTTAATCTCGAATATCTGTGAATTTCAAGTAAAAATATACATAACTTTCCCTAAAAATAAATACTTTACAAGAGAAGATTTTGCACCGTCTAAAGACTCGTGCGGCGTTTTTCCTTAGGACGGAAGTGCAGTCATAACGAATCCGAGCCGATCAAGCGGGACACGTTAAGCAGAAAGGAATCAAGCCACATCAACTATTGCCAGATTTAACGACGCATTTTAATTTTTTACATGAAAACGGTTGTGCGAATTTTCGTGCAAATTTCGGCGAATTTTTTGTATGGTACAAAGCGAATTCCTTAAAGGTTTTAAAGAAATCCGCACAGACGTTCTCTTGTAAAAAATTAAATTTCACTATTAAATTTGGCAATAGATGATGCGGCTCACTGGAAAATAAAAACACACTGGATTTAGAGTCCAGACTCTTGAAAACATTGACAAGAAAAATACCCTTGATTCAATCAGATTTAAACTTAAATCAAAAGGAAATCCTCTCAAATTAAGAGGCTGGGTCCTTGAATTAAGCTTAAATCTGATTGAATCAAGAGTTTTTTTCTTGTCGATGTCTTTAAGAGTCTGGACTTTAAATCCAATGTGTTTTTTTTTCCAGTGCTTGGTTCCTTCCTGCTAAACGCGGTCTAAGTACTGAGTAGCGTATCGAGTTTCGAGGGTTGAAAATGTCCTCTCATGAGAAGCCTGTATTACTAGTTTTATTAAGGGGTGTTCGGAGGTCCTCGTTTATTTCAAACTCTCGAAAAACATCTCTATTAAACCCTAAAGTTGTTTATCCCTGAATTTTTTCTGATTCTCTCCGAATCACAACATCGGTTTTCTGCTCAACGGTAAGTTCTCGGATCACATTTCACAACCGCGAGCAGTGGCAAGAAAAATGATGGATAGTAACGCAGCGGGGAATATAAATCGTCTTTTGAGTGATGTGGCCAAGATCTCTGCCCCACGGATATGAGGTAGCACTGTGTAGGTCAGTACGGAATTCGTTATTGATGATTGGTGAGAGATGACAGATGCAAATCCAGGTGCATGTTCCACTAGCGCAATGTTGCGGAAAAGTCTCGAACTTTGTTGCCAAGTTTTATTTGCAGAGGAAAGTTCACTTTACAGTTTATGTTGTCCAAATTGTTTAAACAATACCTATAACAAACAGGAGATAAGCACTGGGAAAAAAACAAAACAAAAAAAAAAACACATTGGATCTAGAGTCCAGACTCTTGAAAACATTGACAAATACTCTTGATTCAATCGGATTTTTGCTTGAATCAAAACGAAATCCGCTTAAATTAAGAAGCTTGGTTCTTGATTTAAGCTAGATTCTGATTGAATCAAGAGTACTTTTTCTTGCCGATGTTTTTAAGAGTCTGGACTCTAGATCCAATGTGTTTTTTTCCAGTGAGCCAGCTGAAACTGACCGTTTTGGTGAGTGGAACATTGTACTATGTTGGTGCCAACATGATAGCAAAATGGTACCAATTTGATAAAATTGACCAGCCGTGATCAATATGATACAAACATGACACCAACATAGAACAATGTTGAGAACAATTTACATCCGTGTTGGCGTTAACATGGTACTATGTTTTACCCACCAAAATGGTCGCATGAGACTACTGAGGCACATGTAAGTACCTTCCAACGGACTACGAGGAACCGATTGTTTCAATAAATGTCTACCAGGCGGCAAAGTTCTCCGTAGGTGTATCTTAATTCTTATATGAGCCATGTTTTCCATATAGATCTTTGCTTTCTGAGGCTCACGCGGAAATCGAATTACGCTCTTACGACAGAAAAGTGACGATTTATCTTCCGCAAAAAGGACTGAACGTTATAAGTGTATTTCTTCCATATTTTCAAGAAGTACCCGCTGCTGCAGTTTAGGGATCTTCCGATTCTCCGGATTAAACATGTATTTTTGACGAATTTTATTCATATTTTCCCTTGAAATTTTCGGATATTTTATATTGAGTTGCGAACAAAATAGTTTAAAAAATTTGAAGGGGAATATTTAAAGCCTCCCAATAAATTCGTATTTTACGAAAGGAAATTTGGCAATGCCTGAAGGTTCATACGGAGTTTCTCCTTAGAACGGCAATTTAGTAATTTGGTCAGACTTTGAGTCATCAATTAACAAAAATCACTGAGGACTAAAATTACATAGGTATGAGTGTGCGTAATAACAAGTATTTTAGGCATAACAAAAATGCAGTGCATTTCGCAGAAAACAAGAGCAAATAAGGGGCGCCGCTAACATATTTGCCGAACAGACATGCCGAATACTATACGAAAAATTGCCGTTTTTAAGATGAACGCATATAAAGGAGGCCTCCCAAATTTCTTATTAAATAAACAATACCCAAAAAACTGGCAACATTGGTCGAAAGGGTCATACGCATCACACTCTACAGGAAAGACTGCAAATCTTTGCGGCTGCATCAGCTCGATGTTGCCATAGATATTACAATATTCACCACTTTACTCTCGCTCCATCAAAAATGAGATATTTTCCGGACGCATGGCACTTGGGTGTATTAGATATTGATTCAGCAATTAATTCTCGGAAACGGTGGCGCGGCGCTTGTGTATTTCCTCGTCCATTGCGCCGGCCCTAATTCGGAAAGACGTGGAAGAATTCCCGGAGGAATTTAATCCAATGAATAAGACCCGCCGCACGGTGGATCGAGTCAATAGGAGAGGTCGGACAAAATTTGGAAACTTTGAAAGCTTCCCACTCCAGGGTGACAAAATGTCATGAAAAGTGAAATCTTGAAACTTCTTGTGAAATATTCCATGAAATTCCAGAATTTTATGACAGATATTGAAAAATACCGGTTCCTCTTAATGCTTCGCAAAATGTAAAAATTGTGATTTTCTACTATTTCTGGGTGTCTAAGTGCGGGTTGCATACTTTAGCCCCTGAAAAATATGAAATATTTCACAGCCTCGTGAAATTTCATGAAATATTTCACTGAAATATACAATATTTCATTTCTTTCTTACGTTTCATGCCACCCTGTCCAACTCCGTTTATACACAATTTTGAAGTTCTAAAAGAGGTTTCATTTGTTTTCTCGGGAAATTCTTTGCTACCAGCACCCCTTGAACTTTAATTTGTGACGAAATAAACATCAGAATTCGCAGTTTTTGTCAAAAATTTCATGTCCGACCTCTTTAATTGACTCTATACACTGTGCGTCGTAACGCCACCGGCTTCAGGCGTTGAGTATGACAAGGCGGGCTTTGTGTTGCTTCGAAGCTTTCTTCCATGGAGGCAAATTGAATTTTTGGCACAAGAAACATTGAATTCGTCGTTTTCCGGAAGAAAAAACGTAACTCCATTCCAAGGTTGCAAAATCGACCCGAAAAATTCCGTTTTTTACAATAATTTACCCGTCCAATTGCTGTTGAAAATTTGTCTGATTTTTGCGTGAGATCAGAAGAAAAAAAATCGTGAAATATTCAGTTAAAAATGCCCGAGATCTCCCCCGTAAAAATGCAATTTGCTAGAAGACATTTGGCAACATCGCAATGCATTTACGTTCTTTCGTGGGGAAAACGACGGATTATCCGAAGTGTTGCGATGATTGGCCGATGCGGATAAAAAGTTTCGATGACTCGGAAGGAGGGTATGGATTTGATCGGCATGAATCGATCGAAAAATAAAAACGTGAACCGATCGACGCGATTTGAACGACACCGATTCGATCGACAACCGTAAATCTTTAGACAACACCGTCAATCGATAGACAGCACCGTAAATCGATCGAAGTTTTTCGAATCAATGAGGCAAGAAATAGCATTGATCTCGGACCTTACTTTTACAACTTACTTTACACTTACTTTACAACATCCGATTCCAGTGCTTTGTGAGTAGGGAAACTCACCGGAAATGTGGGAGACTTGAACGCAGCGTTAGTAAAAGTAAACTATTTGATCAAGAGGCAACTCTCTATTCGTCTAGTTCGGTTGGGCATGATACCCTCGGTAAAAAATATTTGCTTCTGGATCACTTTTATCAAGAAATACATATACAAGAAAGCCTGGAGACTTAAACGCAGCGTTACAAAAGTAAGCTATTTCATGCCGTGAAAACTTCCTATTCGTACAGTTCAGTTGGCCATGATATAGACTTACTGAAAAACATTCTTAAATGCTGAACACCTTTAATGAACGTGGAAATGCGTAGTTGAGCTGGAGACTTAAATGCAGCGTTAGAAAAGTAAACTGTTTCATTAAGTGGGAACTCCCTAAATATTCGTTCAGTCCAGTTGGCCATGATAGCCATTGTTAGAAACATTTTCCTTTGCAACCTTTCAAATTAATCAATGTGGGGTTTCTAGAGTATGTAGTTTTTAGTAGTATACTATTTGAGGCGAAAAATTAAAAATGAGATATTTTCTTCCGCAAAATTTGAAGGTAAAAGAGAAATTTTGACTTCCTCCATGTACCCATCGTCAGCCATTTTTGTCGAGGAAAAACTTTTGTTTTTAGCTCTAGCTGAAGTTTGCAACAAACCCATTCCGATTTCACAACAACGCAACTTTGAAACTATTAACAGCTTTCACTTCTGAAAAACTTTTGCTCGGTATATGAAGGTCCGCCATTTCTGCTGGCTACATATGAGGGGCTTGGAGGGCATTGCGCATTAGTGCAGTTTTTGCGATTTTGAGAAATACATGTTTGAAGTTTCGAAATCACATGGATTCTTACGGCGGAAATAAAGTTCAATCTGACTTTTTGTTGCTTAAAAATTGAAACTTGAGAACAAATTTTCACATAATATGAATTAAGACTATAGTTTTACTTGAAATCATTATTATCTCAATTTTTCAAAAGCTGCACTTACGCGCCTTGTCCTCCTAGCCCCTCATACGTTGTTTTAAAAATACTTCCATCCAAGCTCATCAATACTGTCCAAACGAGGAAAGAATAAGCGTCATTGCGCAATCAAAGAACGCCTAAGTCGGAAAAACGGAGGAAAGAAGGAAAGACGGGAAACAAATAGAGCAGTGGCAGGCGCGAATGATCGATTATCGATATTTCCCCTTTGAAGCTATGGTAAAGGATCGATTTTTAAGGTGTTCGTTGCGAACATTCAGTCTATCGATCCTTTCCGTAGGTTTAAAAGGCAGATCAATCGATACATCGCAAAGCACCGCGCGCCACTGAAATAAGAAATAAAGTCAAAGGACTAGGGAAAATATGTCGGGAAGAGACAAAAGACCTACAATGACTACTTACAAAAAAATGAGAAAGAAGAGACATTCCAGCCCACGGATGCAAGTCCTGCGCGTTTAACGCCCACGGCCATCGGCGCCAACCTGCAAAATTTTTCAAGCTCAATCGTCAGGAAAATGCGAGGATTTTTCACAAGACTTGGCAGCAGTGAAAATGACGTTGTCAGAGTTTTAATAATTTTTCAATATTTTAAATATACAGGGTGATCTAGAATTAAAAGTTCCATGATCGCGGGGGTCAGTTTTACACCTTTCAAAATTATTAGTTTTCTGAGAACTTTAAGACATCAAATCTACCCTAAATAAAAAGGGAAAATAAAAAGGGTTGAATTATTTTTAGAGGATCGTTGGTGAAAATGACCCCTAAGTGTAAAAAAGACCAGGGTAACATTTCAAAATTGTCTTCGGCCTCTTCTGGGAAAGGGAAGGGCTCGCCTCACCCAGAGTATTATTGCTCTAACTACGCCTAATGGAGATGTTGCATGTGTGAGGAATTTGCAATTTGACTGTTGATTCTAATGTAAAAGTTCCCAAAAAACACGATGGTGCCACTGGTTTTCTCTGAAATCAACTCCCAAGCTCAAAAAAGCTCTCAACTTGGGCCCAAAGTGGAGGGGATATCCCACGCTATTCTGAGAGTCCACCTCTACATCAAAACAAACTCTCCATGCAAAGATAGGGAGCAAATACATTGACAGGGCTGCCACTTTATTTGGGGACTCTAAAACTGAAAACACGGCATCACTGCTAGTGTATTTGCTCCCTATCTTTGCATGGAGAGTTTGTCTTAATGTAGAGGTGGACTCTCAGGATAGCGTGGGATATCCCCTCCATTTTGGCCTCAACTTGAGAGCTTATTTTGAGCTTGGAAGTTGATTTCAGAGAAAACCAGTGGCATCATCGTGTTTCTCGCGAACTTTTATTTAAGAATCAATAGTCAGACGGCAAATTCCTCACACATGCAACATCTCCATTTGGACGTCCCATCAGGTCCAGTTACACGATCAAATTGAGCCATCAAATTGGGCCTCTCATTGGTCGCATCCTCACCTCAGGTCTTTTTCCACCAATCAGAGCTTCAGTTTGATGGCTTAATTTGATCGGGTAACTGAACCTTTCCATTAATAAGATCACTCCATAATCTCTTGGCTCCTTCATCGAACGTCACGTCCATCAATTTCAATAATCAGCCGGCTGATTCACCCCGTAGTGGAAGCGGAGCGCGGAGGCTTTTAAAAGAGGATGAGGCAGCGTGGCGTCGGGCGAGAGGTAGACGAGTCTCCATGTTGCTGCGGAGCCGGACGAGGTATGATTTAAAATTCAAGACGGGTGATACTTGACAAGAGAACATAATTAAGAGGGCACCGGCGAGGAAAAACTGGTTGCTGGGAGGAGACGCTCATTTGCGCGCGTGTGCTTACATCACAATTACGCGGCGGGGACTCAAGTGTTCGCCGTTGAGTGTTGATTGGTGAGCCGGTGACCGGTGGAGCCGCGGACGCGCCGCGCCGCCGGCCGCAATGCAGGATGCATTGCGACCTGTCTCGGGTTTACGCGGCCAACAGGCTAGCTCTGGCTCTTTCGCGTTGGGTTTCAATTAGAGCCCTTCGGCGGGTTGATTCTTGGGTTGATGGGAGAAGCTATAGACGAAGAGGACCAGAGGGATATGGAAGGATCCTATGGAGAAGTTGCATGTGTGAGGAATTTGCGATTTGACTGTAGGTTGTTATGTAAAAGTGCTCGAGAAACACGATGGTCCCACTGGTTTTCTCTGAAATCAACTCCCAAGCTCAAAAAAACTCTCAAGTTGAGGCCAAAGTGGAGGGGATATCCCACGCTATCCTGAGAGTCCACTTCTACATCAAGACAAACTCTCTATGCAAAGATAGGGAGCAAATACATTCCCGCCACTTCATTTGGGGACTCTAAAACTGAAAATACGACATCACTGCTAATGTATTTTGCTCCCTTTCTTTGCATGGAAAGTTTTTTTTGATGTAGAGGTGAACTCTCAGGATACAGTGGGATATCCCCTCCATTTTGGCCTCAACTTGAGCGCTTTTTTTGAGCATAGGAGTTGATTTCAGAGAAAACCAGTGGCACCATCGTGTTTCTCACGAACTTTAACATAGGAATGAACAGTCAAATCGCAAATTCCTCACACATGCAACATCAAAGATGGACAGAGGGGCACTATCACCTCCTTGATAATAGGCTCACCTCTGCACCCACCATGGAGTATTTTTAGAGGCTCTTCTCCACCACAGAAAAAGTGGTGATAGGATGCGCTCAATCCATCTATGTCAGCCCTGAAGTTGCATATGTGTGCATGGAGGTAGGTGATAGACTAACCGATGACAACCCACGAACGACCCTATCAGCCCGCAGTGGGTCGATTGTTGGGATTGATGGGCAAAGCGATAGACAAAGAGGATACAAAATGGAGCGATGTAATTGGTGGAGGCGGGTGGTTGCGATAAAAAAAAGGCACAGGCGAATCAAAGGGTGGGACGAAGGGGCGTAGGGGACGTATGAACCCCCTTTTTCGTTCACAGGTTAAAAAAGAAGACGAAAAATGGAAGAAAAAAAGGACAAAGGAACGGAGGATGGAAGAAGGAAGGATATTTGGTAATTGTTCGAGACGAATTGTCTCGTATTGCATTCTTCAAAATTTTGAAAATTTTCAGGGGGAAGCCTCTCGGACCCCCTTACCGCCTCCCCCGCGTTCAAAACGTCCAGATCCGCCTATGAAAAAATGAGGTGAATTAATAGACTAACCGACGGCAACCCACGAGAGACCGAGAGACCCCATAAGGCGAATTTCCGCGGTCAGGTTGGGTCAACTTTTTTAACCAGATTGACTAGACAAAGATTTGAACAATGAGAGATGAGTTTACAAAATCTGAATTTTCTTTCAAATTTTTCGCGACAGCTGAAACAATACGAACGGAACGGATCGTGCTCTTCGGTCTCGGGTGCTTGAATAAGGGAAAATTATTTGTAGACCCTCATTTCACTTACCTTGCTAAAACTCGCCCAGTTAAGTGCTCACCCCGATATTCAGCAGTCAGCAGTTATCGTTGGATGATTTTTTTTTTCGAGCTTAACAAGTTGCTTATCCATCATCGTAAACCAAAACGTAGCGTTAATTTTCGAACTTAACTTTTGCGTCACCCAATTAAATTCACTGGTCTGGCGTGCTTTGCAATATATCGATTGATCTACACTGGAAAAAAAAAAAAACACATTGGATCTAGAATCCAGACTCTTAAAAACATTTAAAAGAAAAAGGACTCTTGATTCAATTAGAGTTAAGCTTAAATCAAAAGGAAATCCGCTCAGATTAAGAGGCTTGGTTCTTGATTTAAGCTTAAATCTGATTGAATCAAGAGTATTTTTTCCTGTCGACGTTTTCAAGAGTCAGGACTCTAGATCCAATGTGTTTTTTTTCCAGTGTACCATTTAAACGTATGGAAAAATATCGATAAACAAGGTGTCTGCAATGAACACCTTAATAATCGATCTTTTACCATGGCTTTAAATGGGGAAATATCGATAGTCAGTCAATCATTCACGCCTCACCGCTGAGTGCGTTTCTTCAATTCCTAGTACAGGGTTTCTGTTACATATTGACTCTGCACCTAATCAACGATTACCCGATTGTGCTGACTCCTCATCATGCAGCAGTTTTCGATTTATTCTGATCCAGACGACTCCGTCAGAAAAAAGACAGAGGTATCATCAACTTCAATTTGCCTGAACGAACACGTAATGGCTCAGCAGAAAAACCGCAATTTAATAAGTTATTTCCATAAGAAGATCTTTCAGCTTTTGTGAGAGCCTTGCAGTGCATGAAAATACTCGCAAAATAGGGTCCATCGAACAATGGAGTTGTTCTTTTTTGGAATCAACGGATTAAATTATAATCATCTCCCTCGGTTTAAGTGGACCATTTCCAAGATGACCCATGATTCCTTACTTCCGTCACCAGCTTTGTGACAGTTGAGGGTCACTGAGTCCACGGGTGATTCGATACTATCGAACCTTTCGATTATTCCATCGTTCTCCCGCAAAAGACCGCAACTGCATTTCAATGTTGCCAAATTTTCCCTCACAAATTGTATTTTTACCAGGATAATCTTGGGCATTTTTCCCTGAAAATTTCACCAATAATTCCTCCGATCTCACGCAAAAATCAGAAAAATTTCGGAGAAAAATTGCCGAGGTACATTCGTGTACAAAATCGAATTATTTGAGTCGATTTTGAAACCTTGGAATTGAGTCACGTTCCTTCGTCCGGGAAACGACAATTGGATGTATTTCTACCAAACGGAACTATGTGCATTAAGACATGAGCCCTGAGGCCCATAAGAATATGTGCATAACAGGGCTCATGTCATAATGCACATAGTTCTGTTTGATTGAAATACGTCCAATTTGAGTCGCCGAGGAAGGGTATCGGGAAAAATACCGGAAAGCGCGTCAGGAGGGCGGGGGGGGGGCTGATTGAAAAGAGGATTTCCCACCAACTTTAAAGCGCGTCCGGAGGAGTGAGAGGTGGGGGCGATGGTCGTGGAAAATGAACTCATCACCTGACTATGCCTTGCCGTCTGCATTCGTAACGCCCCTGAGGCTTCACTCCTGAGCTCTTCATCAGGACTCCTTCCGATGTTGCCGGATGTGGGAGTAGATTACGGGAAAATATTAATATTTTTCCCCCGCCAGTGAAGATTTTTAGAATGAAGTTTTCTTTCAGACGTTTCCCGACCAACGGACCACTAGACACGGTTAGATACCTATCACGGTTCTCTATCTTACGGTTAGGTACACTGAAAAAAAATTCTCGGCGTTTTTAACAAAGGTCCGTTAGTACCTTCACCATCTCATTTTTTTTACCAATTATTGGTAATTTTACCAAGACAGACTAGTAAGCTTACCTGAAAGGTAAGAATACCAATTTTATTGGTAATCAATTCCCGGTAACTTTGCCATTTTATCTCGGTAATTCTACCACAGTCGATAAAAAATATTGGCGTTTTTACCAAGGTCCAGTAAAATTACCGAGAAAGGTCAATGATTTTACCGAGATTTCTCGGTAAAATTACCAATTCCATAAATGGTAATTTTACCAAAAAAACTGGGATCAAATAGAACCCTGAATTCTTGGTAATTTTACCCTTTTCTTAGTACATACACCGATATTTTTTTTTCAGTGTACCTACATCGTCACCTTCCGGCCAAAGTATCACAAGCACCATGCGACGTTTAAAAATTTTCGCCGCCATTTTATTTTTTTACAGAGCAGTTGTTCAACGAAGCTGTCCGAAAATTTCACTGAGTTTTCGTTGTGCTGCCGATAAAATTCAGTGAAATTTTCAAAAAGATTCAACCGACAGTTTCTCTGTAAAAAAATAAAATGGCGTCGGGAATTTTTAACGTCGCATGGAGCTTGTGATACTTTGGCTGGGAGGTCCGATGTGGAGAGAGTGCGGACCAAAGGGAAAACAAGAGCCCCAGTATATATTGCTTGTCGGGTGGCACGATGGCACCCCCTACTTTAACGAGTCGTCTCTGATTGGCCAATCCGCCTGGTGTGGTGCCCAATCTCTGGGGCCCTTTTGGAAAATAACACGGGGTCCATTTTTCATCGGCAATATCTCGAAGAATAGGAAAAATGTATGGGTCGGAGATTTTAGAAATCGATTCTTCTGATTTTTTTGAAGAGATTTTCTTTCACACTGGTAGCTTTTACGACAAATCCAACCCACCTCCGGAGGTGTGTCGAGAAGTGGATGTATGCAAACGTTGGCCAAAAATTGTCAAGTGACTGAATTTCAGCCGCAAAAAATGACTTCAGCCGAGCGAGCGATATTCTCCTCTGGGCTGCAACCCTGCCGAGCTAGTTAAAAAAGTCGACCCAATCTTCTCGGGAAAACTCGCCTTCAGTTGAATTCTGGTCAGTTCGAAAACGACCCATTACGCTTTTCCAACACACGACAAAGCGGCATCAATCAGGAACTTTCGAGACGCGACAACAGCGCTCCCTGGCGGCTGTCCCGCGCGCTACCTTGGGATAGGCCCGTCTTCCCTGGACCATAAAACCGGGGAGTTAATCAGAAGACTGGCGAGTACAAAGAGCTTTTCCCGTCGGCCGACGCTGCACCACTGCCGTGCTAAGGAAAAACGCCGTATGAACATTGCAGAGTTGCCAAATTTCCTCGGATAAACCACGTATTTTTAAGGAAAGTTACTCATATTTTTCCTTGAAATTTTCAGATAGTTTAGATTATATTACGTTTCAATATTATTCGAAAATTGAGAGGGAAAATATTCACATATTTTCTAGAAAATTCGTATATTATCTAAAGAAATTTGGCAACGCCTGAAGGTTTATACGGCGTTTTTCCTCAGCGCGGCAGACCGCTGCATCCACCGACGACTTGCAGCTCCAGAACAATTTGTGTGTACACAGCCATGACAGAGGTAATGAAATTACGTCGGTTAACCGGGAGGACAGGGGAGGGGCGGGGGAGGGGCGGGGAGGTGCAGGGGAGGCGCAGGGCTGGTGCAGGGGAGGTGAGGGGGAGGGTCCGTGGCCCCGCAAAGCGTGACAAGTGTTACATTATCCTGAGTGAGGAGAGCTCATCTAATTAGTTCGGGGTATAATAATGTCACTAAACTTCGTCAACTCAACACTCGAAGCGTTGCCATGCCGAAGTGAAAACGGAACTCGTTAACCGAAGGGGATTCCATTCACGTGGAAACAGGGGCTTTATCTATATCGACTCACGGAGCAGAATTTCAAGATTGATAGTGATGAAGAAGCTATTTATGGTAAATTTATCGCTAATTAATCGCTATGAGATCATCAATTTTGACAACTATTTTTGACTACTTTCATCATCCAATTTTTGACTTTCAAATAGCCTCACTGGAAAAAAAAACACATTGGTTCTAGAGTCCAGACTTTTGAAAACATTGACAAGAAAAGGAATCTTGATTCAATCAGATTTAAGCTTAAATCAAAAGGAAATCCGCTCAAATTAAGAGGCTTGGTTCTTGATTTAAGCTTTAATCTGATGGAATCAAGAGTATTTTCTCTTGTCGATGTTTTTAAGGGTCTGGACTCTAGATCCAATGTGTTTTTTTTCCAGTGCTCTTAATTTTCATTTATTACTATCAAATACCTATTTTTGAAAACTCTCGTGCATGGGTAGGGACGTAATGTTGAATAGTGTGGAGGCACTGAAAGCGGCAATTTTCTCCATATCCTACTCCTGTTTTTTCTTCTTCCTTTCCTTCTGTTTTTCGTATTTTTATCCCTGTACTTCTTTTATCTTGTATTCTGCCTCCTCCCATCCTTCCTCGTTCTTTTTTCAGCATTTTTTCCCTCTTCCTTTTCTTCTTTTTCTTCATTTCCATCTTTCTCTACTTCCTCTCCGGCTGTACAGGTACGTTCAACGATGGGGTGTGAATTGTTATATTTGTACAGTTTGTCAACACTGGTCCCAACGTTTCTGGTTTTTTGTTCACCCTCCGGTGGTGGCGGTCCCTTTAGAAAATTGTTTCTCTATGGAGCTCTTCCGTCTTTTCTATGAAAGTGATTTTTTCATGTGCCTGTTTAAGTTGAGTTGACGTTCGAAAAACCGTATCGATTTGGTCAAATTTTGAGTAGACATTGAAGTTACTCTATAAAAAAGAAACAATTGCCTTTGCCTGTGATTTTTTTTCAATGATGTCTAGAGCTTGTCAAGTGCTGAAGTACGTTGCTTGTATTAATAAAACAAAAGAAAACAAACACGATATGGGAATAGAGCAAAGGAAAGAATGACGGCGCAGAGATACAACTATTCGTACTTGATGGGTGTCCGTATTGCATGTGTAAAATTGAAGGCGCGATGAGGCGAGGCGTGAACTCGCGATGTTCCGCTCTAAGCTGCTAGAGATGTCGTCAGATAAGTTGACATTTGTTTACTTCCGGTTTGCAAGCGCAGCTGACGAATTAAGGTCTCTTTACAGACCGTCGTTCGCTACTATCCACCTCAAAAACATCCGTCTCATGATCGTCTCATGAAAAAAGAACTTATCAGTTATGATCCGCGACTTTTATGTAGTTGTGATTTCTGTGCGGCTAAGAATTTAAGCGTTACAAGGTTTGAAAGTATTAATAAACCTATACAAGCTTGTGTTCTTGCTTCTGCGAGAGTCGGATGTTTTCATGTAGGTATTAGTGACGCGAAAACGCTTGCAAATCGGAAGGAAACGAATACCAACTTATCTAACGACATCGGGAGAAAGGTTAAAAAACGATGCCTCTATTACGTTTCTCCGATCTACGGCAGTATTGTTTAAGCAGCCTTTGAAGCTCCACTGCGAATAAAACAAATGGAAACAAACGAGACATGGAGATAGAGCATGGAAAAGGAATCACTTTAATGACGGCGCAAAGATACAACTATTCGTACTTGATAGATGTCCGTGTTGCGGATGCAAAATTGAAGGCGCGATGGCGCGAGGCATGCACTCGCAATGCTCTGCTCTATTTCTCTCGGGATGTGTCGTTCCTATTCGAGAGAAGATTTAAAAAGAGGAGACTGAACTACGTCTCTTCTATCTTCGGCTGTGCTGCTCACGTAGTCCTTGAAGCACCACCGCAAATAAAACAAATGGAAACAAACACAATTTGGAAATAAGCAAAGTAAAGGAGGCACTTTGATGACGGCGCAGAGATACAACTATTCGCACTTGATTGATGTCCATGTTGCATGTGCAAAATTGAAGGCGCGATGGCGCGAGGCATGCACTCTCAATGCTCTGCTCTATTTCACTCGGGAGGTGTCGATCCTATTCGGGAGAGGATTTAAAAAGACGAGACTGAACTACGTCTCTTCTATCTTCGGCTGTGCTGCTCACGTAGTCCTTGAAGCACCACCGCAAATATAACAAATGGAAACAAACACAATTTGGAAATAAAGCAAAGTAAAGGAGGCGCTTTGATGACGGCGCAGAGATACAACTATTCGTACTTGATGGATGTCCATGTTGCATGTGCAAAATTGAAGGCGCGATGGCGCGATGCGTAAACTCCCAATCATCCGCTCTCTGCTACCAATTAGGTGTCGGTTAGATTCGAGAAAACTTTTTAAAAACGGAGACAGATTACATCTCTCCTATCTTTGGCTGCGTTGCTCACATAGCATGTGAGGCTTCACTTCAAACAAATCCGCAATCAGTATAAAAATTCGACAAACCGATGAAAAAGAAAGTATTCTATTATCCTTGAAAGAAGGAGCCGGTTTTGTGCCCATCTATGCATGATGCAAAACTAACTTTACATGAACAAAAACCAAAACCCTTAACATGCCATTATCGGGTTGTCTTACTTTTTCCTTCATAATCAACAAAGCCATACTTCCAAGGTCGAGTGATGGAGATGTAGAAGTAGAAGAATCCTTCATTTTCTCTCTATTCTTTCTCTTATTCTCCTCCTCCTAATCTTTTCCTTGTCTTAATTCTTCTCCTTTCAATTTCTAATTGACTGAGGTATATCATTTTAATTGTGTTAATGAACTAAATTAAATTGAAAAAAAAAAACTTGTAAGAAACAACATAGCGTGTAAAGGCAAGACTTTCTTCTTCAATTTAATTTCAATTTCTGTTGCATCCTAATGGGGCACATTTTAGGAGTCTTGCGATCTGAGTATCAGGCTAAGTTTAACCAAGTAAATATGACATCCTTGTTGAGACCGGTGCATGCGCTCACCGTCTCCTATACGGAACGCATAAATCGCGGTGCAGTTTATCAAAATCGTTGCAACAGATACCGGAAGTATCACAAGATCATTTTGCCGCCTGCCAGCGCCAGCCACAGACACAAGCCGCAGAGGGGACTTGGGTATCCTCGCCGCTATTTTTCACGCCTCTGAACAGGAGTGTTGCCGTTTTGGGGGTGGAAATTTACAAATCAACCAAGGATCGCGTCGGTTAATTATAGTGGAACCTTGCAGTTATCCCCTAGCGTGGCACGACTAAAAATAAAGGGGAAGCAGTTATGGTTGAAAATCTTGAATAGACAACTATTGCAGCACTTGGGATGCTTTCTGGCCTACCTCAAAAGTAGGCTGAGCAATAAAAAGAGCTATTTCTCGTAGAAAATGCTCAAAAATCACGATGAGCGCATCCGGAAAGTCTGAAATATACTCCTACTTTCACAACCTGCGTAAGTAATATTATTTTTCTGAGCAGCTCGCTTCAAAAACGATCCTACGACACAGGTGAGCATTTCGCAAAACAAGTCGTTCCATCCAACCCTTGCGAACTATAGGATGCTACCTCGGTATTCACCGAGTTTCATGTTGAGTAATCAGTGCAAATGTGCGTCACACCGACTGATGAAAGCAAGGTGGAAGAAACCAAAGGCGTCACTACCGCGGTGGATGACGTCATAAACCGCGTTTTTCAAAGGGCGATAACTCGGATAATATTGAACGTAGAGAGTTAATGTGTGGACGGATCTTATTATTTTTGGCTGACCTACGAGATACCTACGCTCACCGCGATATTCATCATGTGGAGAATTTTATTTCATTTTTGGCGCAACAAGTTGCTCATCAACAATCATCGGACGAAATTAACGGATCCAGCGATTTGGCAACATTGCCTTTTCTCCATTTAAACTTATGGAAACGTATCGATTCTCGGGGAGCCCGGTACTCCGACAAGAATCGATCATTCAGCATAGGTTTGAATGGAGCAAATCCGGTGTCGCCAAATTGCTGGATCCACCTCTGCTCGATTACATTGCTTGAATTGTCAGCGCGGGGTCTCTGAAATATATTGTCGCTGGTAAGGACATCGAGATTGAAGAGTGGAAACGAAAAAAAAAGGAATTTATGGGAATCGCGGTTAGGTCAGGTTAACATTAATTACTGTTCCGAGGAACAAGTTGTTAAAAATTTTACGTATTCCACGACGCGATTCGAGATTCGAGATTCGATGCGTCCGCGCAGATAAAGCAAACGGCTGCGACGGAGCCGTACGTCAGGCTCTGTGACACATAAAATACTCGAAAGAACAAATGGACGTATTTCTGTCAAACGGAACTAAGTGCATTATGACGTGAGCCCTGTTATTCATGTATGCTTATGAGTCTCAGGGCTCATGTTTTAATGCACATAGTTCTGTTTGATAGAAATACGTCCAAATGAAATTATAAAGTCGTCGCTGGATGAGTGAAGGGGAGGGGGACGCATTCCTGGCGAGTGGGTAATTTGACGTGGATATTTATTATTTTATTTGAAGAAAGCAGGAGGAGACAACAATCAACGAAAACAAAAGCACGCGGGAGCGAGCCCCCGATGGCGACGTTGCCTGATTTCCTGAAAAAAATTGATCTAATTACCAGTTTTCCTGGTAATTAAAACAATTGGCGCGGGACTTTCCGGTGATTTTTTTGTGTCCAAGTTACATTTGTGTCTATATGTTTATGATGTTGAAACTGGGAGCTTTTTGTGGAGGGTCATGTAGGAAGGGTGCTTCATCAACACTGGAGAAAAAAAACACATTGGATCTAGAGTCCAGAATCTTGAAAACATTGACAAGAAAAAATACTCTTAATTCAATCGGATTTTTGCTTGAATCAAAACGAAATCCGCTTACATTAAGAGGCTTGGTTCTTGATTTAAGCTAGATTCTGATTAATACAAGAGTACTTTTTCTTATCGATGTTTTTAAGAGTCTGGACTCTAGATCCAATGTGTTTTTTTTCCAGCGAGGGGTGTCTGGGGGTACAAAAAGACACCCTATCGGAGGGGGTCTAAATGTTTCCAGCAGCTTTAAAAAAGGGGGCTCGGAGGGACTTTTTTTTACAGAATAAAGATTATAGATAGACCTTTGGTCTTAGCGTTTGTTATCCTGCCAATGGTTTAGTTGCGCCGGTCACATAATCATGTTTTGATGCTTGATTCTCGTAGATCAGCCATAAATAATAAGGTCCGTTCACACATCAACTTTCTGCGTTCAATATTAACCGAGATATCGCCCTTTGAAAAACGCAGTTTATGACGTCATCCACCGCGGTAGTGACACCCTTGCTTGGTTTCTACCACTTTGCTTTTATCAGTCGCTGTCACGCAAAGCACTGGTTACTCAACTTGAAACTCGGTTGAAAGCAAGGTGGAAGAAACCAAAGGTGTCACTACCGCGGTGGATGACGTCAAAAATAGATTTATTCAATGTCTCGGTTTATATTGAACGTAGAAAGTTGCTGTTTTAATAGATCGTCTTATTTTTTGGTGATCTACAAGAATCAAGCATCCAAACACAATTTTGTAACGAGCGCAACTGACCTATTAAAGAAACTAACATTCACTTGGTTCCGGAATTTGGATTATCTCACCCTATGACTTGACGGTCTGTATAGTAAGTTTATAATATTTTTGATGATTTCGCCGTATTTTCGGTGATTTTATCGAATGTGCGGTAATTTTACCAGTGTTCTAAAATACATTGTCTCTGCTCGTCCGGCAACGTGCGGAACCGGAGCCATTGTTTAACAGTAAATCCGAGGGCTATATCGGGTCCAAGATCAGTCAGAGGCCGATTGTGAGATGGAACCTGCCGGGAACGGCCTTTCCGACGCTTGAGTCGAGAACCGCTTTGTCGGCGGCCACCGCTCCTCCGGCAGCCGACCTCCACCAACCACCGTCGCGCTTCGCGAGGGATCGATCGATCTTCCATTTAACCCGTGGAAAAATATCGATTATCAAGAGATCGATTCTTGATCATAGCTTCAAATGGGCAAACATCGATAGCAGATGATTCAAGCCATTCACTGAGCCACCGGCCGCGGACCACCGAAAGATCACCGATGACCAACCGAGTCTCACCGGTGCGACATCGCGACCGCCATCTCTGTGACAGCCCCGCGACTCTTTTTTTATCACCTCTCCGCTCGATTTTAATGGCCTCTCAGGCTAATTGGCCTATCCGTGCACGGGTGGATGGGTGTCCTCACGTCTCATCGGCTGGTTACCGTCCGTCGTTTATGAATTCTTCCAGCGGCTGTCACCATTGGCTCCGAGGGATGTAACGAGCAGGAAATGGTTTCTAAATAGTTGGTTAACGAGCAAGAGAGCGGGTGAAGCACGGGGTGTAACTATTGTTTAGACTCTTTGAATCAGCGAGCCGATGAAAACAGTGCTGTCGTGTAAAATGCCACCCTCTCTTGCCGATTTCTAACCTGAAAATGTGTTTATCGTTTGTCCAAAACGACACACTGTAAAAAAGAACACATTCGATCTGGAGTCCAGACTCTTAAAAACATCGTCAAGAAAAAATACTCTTGATTCAATCAGATTTAAGCTTAAATCAAGAACCAAGCATCTTAATTTGAGCGGATTTCCTTTTGATTAAAACTTAAATCTGATTCAATCAAGAGTCTTTTTTTTTTTTTGTCAATGTTTGTCAATGGCAACTCTCGAATGTTCATACGGCGTTTTTCCTTAGCACGGCAGATAACGTAGAAAACAACTCACCTTTGAATAGAGTCTACAGTATGCAATATGCGATACACACCTCGGAGACTTAAAAGCAGAGATAGAAAAGTAAACCAGCCAATAATGTTGGAATGATGTGTGGGTGAGTGTAATGCGCAATATAGGTGATGTTTATCGAAGTGACACTCAACCTTATCTAAAGTTAAGTGAAATAATAAACGACTATATTAACGCTCAATAATTTCTCTTGATTTAAGCTTAAATCTGATTGAATCAAGAGTCCTTTTTCTTGTCAATGTTTTCAAGAGTCTGGGCTCTATGTGGATAATTTTAATAGTTTATGAAAAACGGTTATTTTGTAATTCAATGAAATCTCTTTAGGTTTAAAATATCAGTGAAAATACAGTTATTTCTAATTTCTGAAATTAGTATTCTATTTTAAATTATTTACAGATTGAAATTATTGACTTTTGCACTCTCTTCTATATGGCTCTCTTCAGCAGTATGGGAAGAATCTATTTAAGAAACTACTTTGAAAGAGACCCTGAGAGCTATTTTCGGTGGTCAATAATGATTTTTCAACCTCGAACCCACCTTCATTACGGTAAGAGCAACAATTTATTCTTAGACTTGATACTCTTCTGTATAGACTTGATGCGAGTGCCCAGTCCTCTAGAGATCGCATTCCTCGGCTCTATCTGGCATCGCAGACTATTGACTCTCCGGAGAAGCTTAACAAGGCTCGGTTACTTAGTAACATTCAGATGACCAGCTCATCAGCCCAATTACCATTTTTTATCATCCTTCGGCACAGCGCGGACACCTTTTATACCTCTTTCGACGCTTCCAAACACCTATCGCCGATCGGTAACGAACCAACTCCATCAAGAAACCGGGTGGCCCCATAGCACCCGGAGAGTTCGACCCTCTTCAACACGCTTTTGAGACGAAGGTATGAAATAATCATAGCAATTTCGGTGAATTTTTATGAATGTAGGCTCGGTGTTCTGCCGAACTAAGCAAGAGCGCCTTAAATCCATCGAGATTCTCCCTCGTTTTTTGGAACTTAACACTTCATAAAATATAAACCGTTTTACCCATGCACCTCAAATTTTCAGGTTAGGATTTTGATAGTATTTGCAAAAGAATTCTGTAAAACCACTGTCCCAAGGTACACAAGTCTTTCTGCTATGATCCATTGTTTCCAAAAAATGTAAAATGGCGTTTACGGCGTTTTTGCTTTGCACGGCAGTATTGTTCAAAAGTTTTTGGTGCTGACGTCATGGTATAACTCGATCGCTATGCCACAATTCTTACAATTGCCAAATATGGTGTCATTCAATACGGTGTTGCAAGGCCGCATTCATAGTCGCTCCACAAGCAGTTCCTTTCGTGAAATGGACATATTTCTGCTAAACGGAACTATGTGCATTATGACGTGAGCCCTGTTACGCATATATTCTTATGGGTGCCAGGGCTCATCTCTCAATGCACATAGTTCCGTTTGGCAGAGATACTTCAATTAATATACCCCTCGCTCTCACCCACATGGTTTATACCGTGATCATAGGAGACTTTAGGAGATCCTTGACTTCGCATCATAAAATAGACAATTTTCGAAAATTCTCGAATAAAATTAATGGTTCGTATCTTTTCAATGGATTACAACAATTAACCTTTGCGAACTTTTAAAATACAGAAGAAAATTTTCTACAGGTTTTGATAATTTTATAGTTTTACCCACCTTAAAGTTTGTAAAAATCAAAGTTTTTTTTGTTTTTTTGTGGCAAATCAATGTTATCGCTCGAAAGGGTCTGCTTTCGAAGTTTTATACCTTATGTTGAATTTTACTAAGGTTTGGTTAAAATTCTCCTTTTCGGAATTCATCATGAGAATGTCCTGGCACCTGCTGCGATGACAATGGAAAACATAGAAAGGGGCGAGGATGAAAAAGGAAAGAAAGAATAGGAGAGTGACGAAGAAATGAATGAAGGAAAAAGATGAGGAGGAAGAAAACGAAGAATAAGAAGTTGTCAAGGATCTCTTACGTGTAGCTCCTTAAGCGTAACCTCCCTTAAGCGTAACCTGCCTTAAGGTGATTCGATGGACGCCATATTTTGTGTCAGAACGGCATGCGATATATCGCATCAATTGGCTCCATTTTTTCAGCTACTCGTCATTTTTCTCCAATTTTGAGATCGCAATTCTGTTGTCAGGAGACTAAAGCACTCACTTACCAATTTTAACAAAGAAATTCATCGTGGCGTAGTTTTTTCAGAGAGAAAACATCACATTCGATACTGATGTCGAAACTGCACTCGAATGCGATATTTTTCTCTCTAAAAAACCACGCCTTCATTAAGTTGAATTTCTTTGGTAAAATTGGTAAGTGAGTGCTTTAGTCTCCTGACAACAGAATTGCGATCTCAAAATTGGAGAAAAATGACGAGTAGCTGAAAAAATGGAACCAATTGACGCGATATATCGCATGCCGTTCTGACACAAGATATGGCGTCCATCGAATCACCTAAAGCGTAACCTCCCTTAAGCGTAACCTCCCTTAAACGTAACCTCCCTTAAGTGTAACCTCCCGTTAGTGTATATGTAACCACCCTTAGGTTTAAAACGTATGGGTATGGTTTTAGCTTCACGGCCATGAGAGAGAAGAAGAACTGCAAAAGTCGGCAACGACGACCCGGCACTAAGCCCCGAAAAGCAATTCCAGAATTGACAATTCGCCACAGTGCCGTATCACGATAAATCCAACCAATTTAGGAACACTTCTAATTAAATCATTATCCGTCCGCGGTGATGATCCCAATCATGCGCGAACAAGCCACAACAAATTTATATCCCTCGTCACAATCCCCCCGTCGCCCCCCCATTAACCCCCCTTCCCCCTCCGCCAACCCTTTTACCACTAATCCCCCGAGCACCGTGGGTCCAGCACCAGCGGCCCATTCACAGCCCGACTCGTCGTAAAAATCACGGGAGGGGGG
>NW_017547330.1:729027-749602 GCF_001854935.1 Bemisia tabaci | reverse complement strand
GGGGGGGGGGGGGGGGCGGCGGCGGCGGGAAAACACCTTAATAACTGAATCTGAAAACACCGATGGTCGTAAAAAACAGGTTACCGAAAGAGCGACGATGCCGGACTTGTCCGGAAAACACTTAGGTTTCTTGAGTCTTGACCTGAGACATCGCACAGAGAGAAACAACACAAAAGTTCGGTCGACACGGAAAGAAAGTAACAAAATAAACCCAGACTTCGGTTGAAGATTTCGATAGAAAATGCCAGCTAGTTCTCTTGAAGAGATTTAATATAAAACGAGAGGTTAATGCCAGCGTCGCAATCGGAGGCATGCGTTTTCCCAGTCTCTCCATTGTTTTCTGCGCTGAATTCACCGCAAAAAGTACCTACAGTAACGCGAAATTTGTGTTGGTTCGTGTTTCACTTCCTATATTAACCAAAAGTGACACAAGAACACAGATATTGTTATCAGTGTAACCTCGCAATTATAAGGACACCACTGAGGGAGACTAGGTTTATGAGTGTTCGACAAATCCACTTCTAGGTAAGATTGACATTTTTTAATCCGTACCTTATCTATCAGGAAGGTACCACGTCACATGGGGGGAGGGAGTGAGTTTTCCACACTTTCGATAAAAAGGCTTGATTTAAAAAGATTTTTGCAGCCAAGGAGAAATCCGTCGATCAAGAGCATTATAGTTTCGTGAATATTGGGGCAAAAAATGATTTTCTTTTTACCCTTTTTTCCGATACGGCATCAATGTCCCCTAACGTGGCAGCCAACTGAGGTGGATTAATGAGATGGTCTCGAAATTTGTAGGAAAATCACGGGCAGTTAATATAAGGAAGGTGTCAGGCTCATCTCGTCTTCAACTAGTCATTCACTGAAGTGTTTTCCTCGCTCCTTCATTGAATGTTTTCGAGCCCTGCGGGAGGGCTCCGGGCGCGGAACGTTTTCGAAATCAATAGGCTGAAGTTTCAATCTCAGTCCGGCTTAACTCAAGAATTGCCTACCTAATTTTGAAGGGGAAATCATCAGCTTGACAAGGTTTAGGGGTATGGAGGACAAGGCGCATAAGTGCAGTTTTTGCTATTTCCAGGAATATGTGTTTGAATTTTCGAATGCAAATAGACTTATCGAAGTCTTGAAAAATTGAATTTAGATGGTGAAACTACCAGACCACGTATCTTGGTTTGCGACGTTGTAAACTTCCAGTCATACTTCATTTTTTAATGAAAAACTGATTAATGAGAGCTCTTGAAATCTTCCGTGATTTTTTTTTCTCTGCACCAAAAACAGTGAAAATCGCTTCCAGGACTTTTTGTTCACCTACCTTTCGTCCATTAAATAAATGTTCACCGCTATTTATGTCCACTAAACGTTAAGTCCAGTCTTTATTAAGTCCACATGATTTAATGTCCAACCATGTATATGTCCAAAATTGTCCAAATTGTGGACATGTTATGTCCACATTTTTTTCTTCTCATTTAAATGACAGGAACCACCTCAAAAATAAATGCATACTACTACTAGTTAGTTAGTTAGTATATTTTAAGACGTTTTAACGTCTTTACAGAGAATTTGAAAATGGGAGTATATACGAAAATTTGGATTTTTAAATTAAGAGAGGTGAAGAGTTCCTTCATTCTTAAAAACATTTCATTCATGAATCAAGTCATGAAAGAGAACAGACTCTAAGAGCAGATAAAAACATATGTTCATGTGCACACTGTGCGGATATGATAAGATGAAAACCAAAGCGGGAGCCTATAAACGCTCCAATGTCAAATTAAACATTTTTCAGTAACAGATGCAGTCAAAATTGAAAGTCCTCTTTAACTAGTTATTTCGTGCGCCTTCAATCTTGTAGGATACTGTGCAACGCCTCTGACGCGAAATAGTTGCTTAAAGCGTTGCGGCGCGGCAGGCAACCAGCGCAGCGTGACACGCGCATAGGCGCCTACAAACCTAACTGGATACTTCACGCGTCGCGCAATGCGTGAAGTATCCCGTTAGGTTTGTAGGCGCCAGTGCGCGTTCTGCGCTGATAAAAATTGTGGACGAAAAGTCTGTGGACGTAAAAAAAGTGGACATATGTCCGTGTACCGTGAAAATCTCCAGGAATATATTTATTTGTTCTCTTTTAAAAAAATGAAATGGTAGGGGAGCTTTTTAAACACCGCAAACGAGATACCTGGTCTGGTTGTTTCGCCATCGATATGTAAGTGAAATAAATGTCAATGATTCTAGTCGGTGCACGAATACACTCTTCTATTTGATACAGTACGGTTCCTCAGCAGAAAATTTGAAGTGGGAAGTTAATGAATGCAAAAATCCCAGTAATATTGTCAAAGCTTGAGGTTGAAGTGAAACTGCATTTAAGTTTGTCCTCATAATTGGGCGCGCAAATTGATGAGGATTTAAGCTCGACCGAGCAAATAAATGTCGCGGGTTATTAAAACATCAAGATTCGCCTAGTGATAACGTTTTGATGGACGTCATTTTTGTAGATACTTGAAATTCTGCAAATTTATTGCAGCCGTTCCCCAAGTAGAAAATAAATTGTGCTAATGAATAAATTATGCATTTAAATATGCGGTGGTGGCGAGTCAAATCGCACCACTGACTGGATCTCTCGGCGCACGGTGGGAAAATCAAAGACCTCTTGGGAGAAAAAACCCATTTATTAAAAGGCCGTCAAGAGGGTAAGTACTCACCCATGTAATTGAATATGCAATTGAAATTTCCCGTAATAGACGATTTTAGTGGTGACGTCACGGAGCGATATTGGTGGTTCGATATCTCGAAAGTCGAAATGTGCCCCAACAAACAAACATAACCTCCAAAATGAACAATTGAGAAATAATGCTAAAACTAGCCTGAAACCAAACAAGTAATCCATGGGACTTTAAAATTATGAAAGCTACTCATTTACCAAAACGTTTGAGATCACAATCACAAGAATTGATTGTAAAATAAACTCGTAATATCATAGACAGCCATCGAGCGAATTCCCCTACCCCCCTGCATATATCCCTCAGATTCCTCCATGTTCGTTTGTTGGGGCACGTTTCGACTTTCGAGGTATCGAAATTATAACGAGATGTGACGTCACACTAAATGCGTCTATCAATGAGACCTTAATTGAGTCATGACCTGTCAATGACTGAATTTTAATGAATTAATTAACACGATCAACTCACAAAGAATTTTTCATGAGGTTATGTTAGAATATATTATTTGTTTTAGTTCGAAGTTTATAGGAGGTCGATACTATATCGAATGACGTAGTCACTAAATCAATCTATTGAGGGAATACATTTGAGAACAAAAAACAAAAAATTGAAAAATTACGGCGTTTGCGCTCCACGTGAGTGCGTATATTTTTCATGCTCCTCGCGACGGGCCTGATCCAAAGGTGAAGCGTGAATGCTCGAACATCGATATTTGCCCATTTGAAGCCATGGTAAAAAATCGATTATTGAGGTGTTCGTTGCGAACACCCTGTTGATCGATCCTTTTCCATTGGTTTAAATGGCAGATAAATCGATTCATAGCAAAGCACGCTACACACTCAAGATCCACCACAAGATATCCTCGTATCCACTTCGTCCCTCCCACTGTGCATCAAAGTGGCGATGATTTGCAAATTTAATGTCTTTTCGCCTTTTTCGCTGCATCTCGTCTCGCCCGCGATTTTGCCCGACTTTCATCAACGATCGTTGGACCCCGTCCAGCTCCTGACGACCATTGCTAAGGAAAAACGTCGTAGGGGCATTCGAATGTTGCCAAATCGCCTCTCGGAAACTAATAATTTCTGAAAACAGTAATGCATATTTTTCATTGAAATTTTCAGAAACTTTAGGTCAAATCACGAACAAAATCCCCCAAAATATTGGAGGACAAAAGTTTACTTATACTACCGAAAATTCGAGATTTCTAGGAGGAGATTTGGCAACGCCTGAAGGCTCATACGGCGTTCTTCCTTAGCTCGGCAGCGTTGACCACTGGGGGCTCCTCGAAACGAGACGGGAAAAACGGAGGGCGCGATATGAGTTTTACATGGAGGAATTGCGCATCAAAGCGAGACTCCTTTGTAAATCAAGCGACAAATTGCTACTTGACAGGCCGAATGTCACCGGGTCCATTCCGCTGCCTTTCATGGATTCGCGCATGCAAACCTACAACCTACAACCCACAACGGTGCTTTACGTTTAATTCAGGAGAGATTGTATGACTTATTCTCCCTACTCCGACGCTCGTATTCCTTTTGGCCTTTTTGAAGTGACAATGGCTTGAACGACCCTGTCGGGATATGTTTTCTACTTCAGTAGAAACAAATTGAGGGTAATACTGGATGGCTCAAATGGCTGCAGGGCCGGAGTAAGGGGGTGGCCACATGGGCCGCGGCCCATGGCGGCAAAATTTAGGGCGCGGCAAATTTTGCAATCTTTTTGAATGTGGATATCAAAAAAAGAGAGAAAAAAATCAGATTCAGAAAATAAATTACAAACGAGAAAAGACGACAAAATCTCTCATTTCCTCAAAGTAATAGTATAGTAATTTCTAATTTTGTCGTCTTTCGATGATACAAGAGACAGCACCTTTAATTAGTCGAGTTAAGTGAGAAACCAAACACGCAATTTGACCTGGAACGGAGCGGCGGTCGGCTTGAAACGCATAGCGCCTACAAGACTACATGAATACTTCACGCATTGCGTCAATACAGTGCGGTCGGCGCGGCGGTGGAAGTTAAAATTTTTGACTACATTTATGTTCGTTCTTCCATGATTTTTTCGTTCTTTTTTATATTTGGAAGGCCTTGTCCAAACAGGGAAAAGGTTTACGGAACCGAACTTTTGCTAACTCTAAAATCTTACTCTACATTATGAAATCACAAGAGTGACGCATGCGCACAGCCCTGAGGGAGGTCGGACTGTAACGCGGTCAGGGGGCGAAACCCTTGGGATTAATAAATGAAGAGATGAAGAGGAGTGATTTAATAATATTCAAGTGCTGATAACAGGCTTATTAGTACAGCTCTTAAACATTGAAAAATATTGAGATGAAGGGAAGTGATTCAATCGTTTTAAAGATTTTAGAGTGTCCGATAAATGGATTGAAATGACGTCCATCAAAGCGTTATCACCATGGTTTCATAACTGGCGCAATGAATTTGTTTGGTTGAGTTTAAATTTTCAACAAATTGAGCGCCCAAATAAAAGTAAAACTTCAACATAGTGCAGTGGCGTTGCGTGAACGATCGATCTGTCGATCCCTCATTTGAAGCTGTGGTAGAGAATCGATCATTAAAGTGTTCGTTGCGAACAACCTCCTTAAAGATCCTTTTCCGTAGGTTCAAATAGCAGATCAATCGATATATAGCAAAGCACGCCACGCCACTAACGCAGTGTTACCGCAAACTTTGACAAAAAGTCACCTAAAGCTTGTTGCTATGTTACAGTATTCGCTTCTGAGGAAACGTAAGTCATCCAATAGAGGGTGCATAAAAAATTTAAGATCCTTTTCCGTTGATTCAAATAGCAGATCAATCGATATATCGCAAAGCACGCCACGCCACTAACGCAGTGTTACCGCAAACTTTGACAAAAACGTCACTTATAGCTTGAGCTTGTACCTTGCTATGTTACACTTTCAGTATTCGCTTCTGAGGAAACGTAAGTCATCGAATAGAAGGTGCATGAAAAATGAACTTTTCATCGAAAAAATCGTCGAGATTTTCTTGAGATAATTTAATTTTTTAAGACTTTAATTTATGTGCTTGCATAAAAACTTTTTGAACACAGAATAGACGAGGCTTACTTTCGTAGATTCGTGCATCCAACTCGGCTCATAGCATTGGCGGATCCGGCAAATCGGCAACACCGTTTTTCTCCATTTAATCCTTTGTTAAATGATCGATTCTTGTCGGGGCACCTGACCCCTCCAAGAATCGATTATTTAACAAAGGTTTAAATGGAGGGAATCCGTTGTTGCCAAATTGCTGGATCCGCCCCTGGCTAATAGCCCGTTTAAGCTATTCGACTTAAATGAATTAGGAACAAATTATGTTATAACATAGTTATGACATCAGCGCCAGCCCCAACCACCTATAGTATATTAAAATACCAAAGGCTCAAATTGTCAGTTTTGTCAGTTAGGCGCTGTTCCGACCTTAACTGTGACAAAGTGTTCCGACGGCTTCAATCGCAATTATTACTGAAATGTTTCGCACGAGTACTCGCATAAAACTCTCGTCCATAATCCCTCTGAGAGCCGAAAAATAAAGTCATGCGATACTCTAAAATCTCTTAACTCTTATTTACTCACGGTCTGCTCGGTTTTCAAACAGATGAAGACGTTTTGCAAGCCACACAGTGGATCGAGTCAATGGGCGAAGTCGGACAAAATTTGAGAAGTTTCAAAGCAGATAACTCCGTTTATACGAAAATTTGAGGTTCTAAAAGTGGTTTCATGTGTTTCCTCGTGAAATTTTCTGCTTTTATTACCAAATAAAATTTAAAATGTGACAAAATAACATAAAAATTTCCAGTTATAGCCAGGAATTTCATGTCCGATCTCTCTCATTAATTCGATCCACTGTGCGCCACTGCCAACCACTGTAGTGCCTTGGCTAATACAACAGGCCTTTGACTCAATTCGTCACCAGCTCTGCCCAATCTCGCGCCAAAACGTCTAGTCTCAATCTTCTTTTCCACTGCACTTTGGAAATTCTTTCCAAAATGACAACAATGGTCGTGGACAGGGGTTACCTCTTTTACTCGATGCTCGCTGGGGAGCAGAGCCTGCTGATAGTGCACCTTACCGTCTGAACCGCCTGTGCGTAGCGGTCAAATTGCATTCGAAATGTCAAATTTTGCGCTTAGTTCAGTAGACCTGCTTTCGAAAATCGACCTGCTGGAAACTTTGTTGTTGGAAATGCATTTATTCAAACTCTTTAAATGTAATCTTGCCTGCTCAATATAATGAAGGCAAAACGTGCACCTTACATGAACAGATAAAAAACTACAACCCATTCAAACGAAACTCAAACGTACAACTATTTTAACTCCGAAGGTGTATTTTTGCCTACACGATGAAATGAAGGCGAACAGTCAAACTAAACTAACCCATAAATAAGAGAACGAATATGCTCCAAATTTTTGCCATTCAAACGAAACTCAATCCTACAACTATTTCTACCCTTCGAATGTAAACTTGCCCACACAATATATTGATCTATATTTATCCTCCTAATATGAGCCTCTTACCTACACACAGATTATGAACTGCAGCCCATTCAAAGAAACTCGAAGATACAAATATTTTAATGAAATGCAGGCGGACTGCAGTTCAAGGAAGCGTACCCAGCTTTAAGTGAGAGAACAAATCTGCTACAAGTCTTTGCCGCAATATGACGGGAAAAAATTTCCCTGAAAGAAAATGGCTCAAAAATCACAACGAGTGCATCAGGAAGCAGGACCGGATTTACCTACTTGCTGCCCATGGGCGGCCTGTATTTTGCAGCCCCCTTCTCATTCGTTTTAAAACATCAATAAAAATCATCAAAATTATGCAAGAACAAACATAAATGTGGTTTAATAATTTTAACATCCACCGCCGCGCCACGCTGACCGCACTGTGTTTGGTGCAATGCGTGAAGTATCCCTACAGTCCTGAAGGCGCCATGCGTTTCACGCCGACCGCCCCTGACCGCACTGTGATTGACGCAATGCTTAAAGTGTTCAAGAAGTCTAGTAGGCGCTATGCGTTTCACGCTGCCTGCACTGCTTCAGACGCAATGCGTGAAGTATTCACGCGGTCTTATAGGTGCTATGTGTTTCACGTCAACCGCTGCTGACCGCACTAAAAATAAGTTTGACGCAATGCGTGAAGTATTCATGCAGTCTTGCAGGTGCTACTATGTTTGACATGCCGACCGCCGCAATAAGGGCTTTCGATTGAAAAATTGGGACTTACGACGAGAGATCCTGTATTTTAGAAATGTTTTACTGCTATCTTCCCAGTAGCGTGAAAGTTACCTTCGGAGATCTACGCTTAAATTTGCCTAGTGATGACGAACAACCAAAGTGTTGAGCAGTTGGTGTTGCAATCAATCCCAACCTAATTTTCAAAAACTCGTCTATGGAAGTGCTCACCACAATATGCATCAGCCATCATTAGTCAACTTTTACTTGATTTTTCGTTCAAGAAGTTGCTCACCAAAGGTTTGCAACAAAATAAATTCCCGTCAAACTGGAAACGCAGAGAACTGCACTTTGGAGGAAAAGGAAGGGGAGGGGGGGAGTTGGGTGCAAATCCTGGTTGGCTGGGCCCGGCTCAGGAAGGGGCCCGGGCCCGTGCAACTGCTGGGGCCCAAGGCCCCCTGGTTCGCCACGGGTGGCAGATTGGGTGTGAAACCCGCGTATTTGCAGTCGCAGCAAGTGGATTGCTAGGTTATTTTTCCGGTCTGTTTCGCGGCTGTTGGGTCCGGTGCGCACTGCGCAGGCGTCTGGACTTTGGTGCCTTGCGCCTTCTGATTGGTCGGGAGCGGTGAGCAGTGGGTAAAATTTCAGCTCGAATCGAGAGAAGTTTCCGTGCGCAGAGTTCGTTTTCTCCTCATGAAAAAGTAAGCACTTGTTTTACGCCATGGCAAATTTTGAATTTTTGCGATAATTTAGAGAGACCCAGAGACTGTGTGTAACAGGATCTATAAAAAGGGACATCATTTCCTCCGAAACACAAAGAAGAAAGACCTTAAGCTTTTACAACGTTTCAGGAAGGTTTGGGCATTCTTATATTTAAAAAAAAACCCTCGAAGTTTTTCAGAGTTTATTTCTTCGCTTCTGCAATGGAACATATGTTAATCTCTTGCAACAATCTATTATCACGGTTATACTTTTGAATTTTACGCAAAATCTTTTCACATGGTTCCTCTTATGATAGGTTGACATCCGTTTAAAACTCCTCTCCTCACAGTAAACTTTTCTAAGAAAAGAGGCTCCTTATGGAGCTTATAGCACAGGGGAAAGAAATGAGGAAGCAGAAAAAGAGAAGAGGAAATGAAATGGAGAAAAAAAGGAAGAATAAGAATAGGAAGAGGCAGAATATGAGATAAAAGAAATATGAGAAAAAGGCTCATACGGCGTTTTTCCTTAGCACGGCAGTACAGATACTATATGCAGGAATTGACTGAAAACGAAGGATTGAAAGTAGACTCGTAGACTTGTAAGTTGCGCCTTTTGTGCGGAGAGAAGCTTAAAGCACCTCGGAGTGGCGCGCACACCCAGAGGAGCAGTAAAAACAGCTAATAATGATCTGGCTCATTTTTTACAGGTTTTTACGGTCGAGGTCCCTTTGCAAATATTTGCAATCGTATTTTACCTCTGCAGCTCGCGTTTTTATGCCAGGTCATGGAGCAACCCCCAGACGCCGGCCCCTGGTCATCTACGTCCTCGTAGCCCGATACTCCTGATAAAATACTCGTAAACTCGAACAAATAGCACTACCAGCATTGAAATTGGTCCGACCGTATAGCTAGGCTGCCGTGCTAAGAAAAAACGTCGTATGAACCTTTAGGCATTGCCATATTTATTTGTATAAATACGAATTTTTAAGAAAATATGTGAATGTTTTTCCTCCGAATTTTTGAACAATTCTGAACGCAATTTAATTTAAATTAACTGGAAATTTCAAAATGCGTGTTTTATCAGAGGATATTTGGCAACTCTCGAATGTTCATACGGCGTTTTTCCTTAGCAGCGTAGCTAAGTGCAAGGCGAACTTACGCGATACAGAAATCTCGTTCTTTTCAAAACTCAGATACGTGGCTGTTATCACCCAGTGGCGATTCTTGACGTTTTTTCCTCTTCTTCCTTCTCCTTTTTTCCTCATCTTCCACCATTTCTTCTGTTTATATCCATTTTCCTCCTCCTCCTTCTCTTTCCCTCATAGTTTCTTCATTTACCTCACCGAAAGAAAAATGATGTTGATTTAACATTCTGGATGTAAAAAGTGTGCAAAAACTCACAAAACACTGAATTAACCGCTACAACTGTTACTTTAGCAATGTCAAGATGTAAAACTAACTTCTGTGGTGGTTACCTCAGCGTTTTGTGAGTTCTTGCGCAATTTTCTACATCCAGAATGTGAAATAAACATCCTTCTTTTTAGGTGTTCTTCATTGCGTCCTACAACAGCATACTACATATGACGGTCGGTACGATAGTTGTTAATCGTGACCAGTGACCAGTAGTGGCGTGGCGTGCTTTGCGATGTATCAATTGATCTGCCATTTAAACCTATGGAAAAGGATCGATAGACAGGGTGTTCGCAACGAACACTTTAATAATCGATTCTTTACCATAGCCTCAAATGAGGAAATATCGATAATCGATCATTCACGCCTCGCCACTGATCGTGACGAGTACAGCCCTGTGTCCACTAGTCAAAATGGCGACAAAATGGAAGCTCAAAGTGAATCGATAAATACGATCTGTTCACGATTGTTGATCACAAAAGAGTCACGCCGCTCTATTTTGAGTTGGAACACTCATCAATCGCATCAAGCCCCGACTTTGAGCCACTTATCGTTGAAATCGACCCACTTTGAGCTTCCATTTTGGTGCCATTTTGACGAGTGGAGACAGCGCTTACCTCTTGGAGTATTCTTTTGATCAGTTTGTTTGGGGACACCTTGTAGGTGCACCGGGTATTACAGCTGTTCATTCATGTAAATGTTTCTCACTGCGACACACGCAGAACGAGCGTGTCGTTTCTCACGGCATGACGACGACAGTTCGCCTCCAACTCGTCTCGTTTTCCTCCTCAATTTGAATGCAAAAAACAATTTGTGCAGACTTATAGAGTTGCTTGAATTAATTCACCATCGGCACCGCCGATAAACTACGCTGGATGAGTGTGAGCTGATTTTCCTCTGAATTAGACAGGCAGTTCCTGCAGCACCTGTAGAACTTATTTTTACAAACGAGAGGTAGATTATGTCGGAGAGTGATGTGATGCGCGCAAAATCATGGGAATATAAGATGTCAGCTTCTGTGATCCTCGATACTGGTGTGAAAACTAGTTCATGTAATATTTACTTCTATTTTATAAATTTCAACTTTTTCAAACCTTTCCAATAAGACGCACGTTCTCTTAAGGTGATTCGATGGGCGCCATATTTTGTGTCAGAACGGCAGTCGATAATTCGCATCAATTGGTTCCATTTTTTCAGCTACTCGTCATTTTTCTCCAATTTTGAGATCGCGATTCTGTTGTCAGGAGACTAAAGCATTCACTTACCAATTTTAACAAAGAAATTCAACGTAATGGAGGCTTGGTTTTTAAGAGAGAAAATATCGCATTCGGGTGCAGTTTCGATATCAGTATCGAATGCGATGTTTTCTCTCTGAAAAAACCACGCCTTTATTACGTTGAATTTCATTGTTAAAATTGGTAGGTGAGTGCTTTAGTCTCCTGACAACAGAATTGCGATCTCAAAATTGGAGAAAAATGACGAGTAGCTGAAAAAATGGAACCAATTGATGCGATATATCGCATGCCGTTCTGACACAAAATACGGCGTCCATCGAATCACCTTAAGACGTACTATTGCCGACTAAGAGAACGCTGCGTTATGATATTATTCCAATAAAAGATCTTTTGTTGTCCTTTTTCTTTTTCTTTTTCTTTGTCACGTAGAGGGGATGTAGTCGGCTGAAAATACCCAAGTCGGGATCAACAAGAGTGTTTTACTTTCGTCTTACTAAGTCCTCATGGTAACGGGCTAGAGCACAACTTCAATAAGTTGGAGCATGAGTAGAACCCTAAAAAGTCGGTGTACAACTCCAATAAGATGGTGTTACATTTCCAGTAAGTTGGATATACAGTTAACAGTATCGAAATCTCCTAAAAACGCTTGTTTTTTTTTTTTATTTTCATGTGCTTGATGTATGTAAATACATACGAGGTGTGATCAAAAAGTTCCCGGACTGGTGCCGCCCTGGGCTGAAAAATGGTCCAAACGAGCTAAACTTAGGCTCGTTTGAAAGCTTATACTCTCACGAGTACACTCCTTTTTAGTTTTTGAAAAAATATTTATTAGTTTTCGCACAGCGTCAATTTTACGAAGACGTGTTTGCGCCGTGCGGCGATTTTGTCTGCGAACGAGAAATGACCAACATCCTTTTCCAACTTTGAGGTGGCTGATAAGACAGGTGCATCCAGCGATCACGCTGATATGAGTCTATCCTACCTCTGGTGTACTTGCACAAGATAAACCACTATTTTTTACCTGAAATGTGTCACTTGGAACGCATCAAGATGCAATTTTTCGGGAAAAAAACGAAAAACTCGAAAAATTGCATCTTGATGCGTTCCAAGTGACACATTTCAGGTAAAAAATAGTGGTTTATCTTGTGCAAGTACACCAGAGGTAGGATAGACTCATATCAGCGTGATCGCTGGATGCACCTGTCTTATCAGCCACCTCAAAGTTGGAAAAGGATGTTGGTCATTTCTCGTTCGCAGACAAAATCGCCGCACGGCGCAAACACGTTTCCCTAAAATTGACGCTGTGCAAAAACTAAGAAATATTTTTTCAAAAACTAGAAAGTAGTGTACTCGTGAGAGTATAAGATTTCAAACGAGCCTAAGTTTAGCTCGTTTGGACCATTTTTCAGCCCTTTTCAAAATTTATTTTTTTGAATTAAAAAAATCGCCATGCGACGCAAACACGTCTCCGTAAAATTGACACTGTGCAAAAACCAATTGATATTTTTTCAAAAACTAAAAAAGGAGTGTACTCGTGAGAGTATAAGCTTTTAGACGAGCCTAAATTTAGCTCGTTTGGCCTCTTTTTCAGCCCAGGGCGGCACCAGTCCGGGAACTTTTTGATCACACCTCGTATATGTGCATGAGCCTAACTAGCATTGATCGCGATAAGTTGCGATTTGATCCGAGAATGCATCGCGATTTTACCGACGGCGCTTCATCGCAATATTATCGAACAAAAAATCGTGATTAACTGAAATAAAATTTCGATCATATCGAACGCAATTTTACAGAGACGATTGAATTTCGACAAGATCGAGTAAAATCGCTCAGATGTTGATGATTTTAGCGATTTTATCGCCAAAAAATTGTGAAAAATCGCAACCTAATTTCAAAATATTTCTGTTGAAAAATTTTACTTGGGTAAGTGTACGAATGAATATTTTGAGAGCCATGCTCATGGTTTTGTTTCAATAGGCAAATAATGTGCTGGGTTCCTCAAATAGGTGTCTAGTCGCCCTACATGTATGTATAAAGCCGCTTTTATAGCGCTCTCTGGCGCTCTGCGACGCCTAGTCGCCAAAGTCCCCTATCCTCCCAAAGCTCCTCAGGGAGTTGGCAAACCCTCATTTCTTCTAAGCCCCCCTGTCGCCACCCTTTCACCGGGCGTCCCCTTCGTCTCCTCCCAGGAGGAATCCAATCAAGCAGCTTCTATCGCACTCAGAGACAAGAGACCCTCCACTAGTATCTTGGCCATTGTGGAAGCTTTTACTTTCGGGACTTCAGCATTCTACTGTTTACTTACCTACATGGTTGATGTTCAACAACGTGTTGGCACTTTCGTTTTGCAAACAAGCCGAAAATGGCCGACGTTTGGGAAACTTGTTTGGCTCATGACGTCATCCGAAGCTCATCATCGACCATGTAGGTAAGTCAACAGTCGAAACTAGGGTGATGACTGATGTTCCCTAATAATAATTGTCCATCAGGAATTGTTGAAACCCCGAAAGTATCAGCTTCCACCTGTCGCTATGAGGCCAGTGGAGGGTCTCTTGTCTCTGATCGCACTTCAGTCGCCCATTATAACCACACTTTTAAGCCAAGGATGAGACAGGGAACGTGATTTTATTGTATTTCAAAAAGTCACAAAATTCTGGGCTTTCACGTTGATTTTCCTGTTTATCTCCATGGCAACGCAGGGGATGGTTCATATTGCTACTGCTGGGAGTACCCGCACGCTCATTGTAGGTAATATCTTCATTAATATTCCGCAACAAGGCCCCATGCTGGAAGACCGAGAGTGCAAGAGCGCAATTGAGAACCGTGTTGCCATATTGCCGCACGTCTTGATAAGTTTCCATTTACGTGGCAAAATTGTTTTATTTTTGCGAAGATGGCATCGGTGCGCTCTTCCAGCCATTGGAGCCCAGGGAGGCAGGGCGATCGATCGCTGTACCCATCTTCCACCTTCATAGGTGTAATCTGCGTCCGAGGCTGTCAAATTTTACGTAATAATAAGATTAAATTAGTTGGTGAAATTTTTGGCAATTTCAACCTTTTGAATGGATTCGGTGGCGGTTTCTGCGTGAACATTGTTTCTCCGAGGTTATTTGTGATTGAATTACTCTTTTCACATAACAAATATAGATAGAGGATAGAATTTGAATATAAAAACACTGATCTGAAATTAAAATCGTATATCTCTCAAAAATTTAACACACTTTACCTACAGACAAGATTCCATGCGACAATTCGATATAAATCCATGTGTAGATAACTTTTCTATACGGAGGATGTTTTGTGGCCTAGCTCGAAAACTGAAGCACTTGTGTCATTTCTACTTTCTGAATGTTAAATACAGTCAGAAAACTCCACTGAACCAACGGCCCAATACTTGAATGCGGACAAGTCCAATCTTCGAAAAAATTCGACTGAAATTTTTTTAATTCATTTTGACTCGCAGTTAACTTGGGATTTTTCAAAATTAATCATCTCGTTGTAGCATTTTGTTGTAGCATCGTTGTAGCATTGTAAATCGTCAATTTTGAAATGATTGACTTCGGTTCGTTTCTGTCAATTTTCCTTTATTCTTGTTTTTTGCCTAACCTCTAATCTTCGTGAGAAAATGCTTAACAGTAATAGACTAACTAACGGCAACTCACGAGAGAGCCTTTAGTTACAGTCCATCATTTTCTCCCATATTCTATGAGAACCACCCAAATTAAACGATAGGATCGCTTAAAACTAAAGTGTTACATTTTGCCTCGATGCAAAAATCGCTTTTATAAATTAATGTAAATTAATGCACTTTAATTTTACAAATTAAAGTATGAACAAGAGAGTCGGACCTCTTTACTCTTTTCCGCCTGCCTTCCCAGACAACGGATGCCTTCGTGAATGCGTAATGGACGGTCTGTCCGACAGCCAACCGCCAATATCTCGTCCAACAATATAATAAATGCATAAACATGCGGCCCAAAAATTACCTCCAAAAAAAATGAAACTATGGTCGGGGCGGGGAGGGCACCAATTTGCGTTCCTAATGGGTCCACGGAGCCCATAAACTCGTCGTGATGTTCGGAGTCCGCCGCACAGGGGATCGTGTCAACGAGACAGGTCGGACATGAAATTTTTGGCCAAAACTGCAAATTTTAATGTTGATTTGGTCACATCAAGGGGTGCTAATGGAGATGTTGCATGTGCGAGGAATTTGTGCTTTGACTGCTGATTCTTATGTAAAAGTTCGCGAGAAACACGATGGTGCCCGGTTTTCTCTGAAATTAACTCCCAAGCTCAAAAAAGCTCTTAAGTTGAGGCCAAAATGGAGGGGATATCCCACGCTATCCTGAGAGTCCACCTCTACATGAAGACAAACTCTCCATGCAAAGATAGGGAGCAAATACATTGACAGGGCTGCCACTTTATTTGGGGACTCTAAAATTGAAAACACAGCAACCCTGCTAATGTATTTGCACCCTATCTTTGCATGCAGAGTTTGTCTTGATGTAGAGGTGGACTCTCAGGATAGCGTGGGATATCCCCTCCATTTTGGCCTCAACTTCAAAGCTTTTTTTGAGCTTGGGAATTGATTTCAGAGAAAACCAGCAGCACCATCGTGTTTCTCGCGAACTGTTGCATAAGAATCAATAGTCAAATCGCAAATTCCTCACACATGCAACATCTCCATTGAAGAAAAGTTCACGAGAAAACCTATAGAACCACTTTTAGATCCTCAAAGGTTTGTATAAACGGAGTTATAAGCGTTTAAAGTTTCCACATTTTGTCCGACCTCTCCCATTGACTCGATCCACTGTGCGCCGTGAAAGTAAATTGATTCGGACGTGGACAAAAAAGAGGCAAGATTCATACAGACATTCGATGCATGCAGGCCATTCGATGGACGTTGAACTTGTACGGGGTGGAAACAATTAATATGAAGCGAAATTGATGAAGCGCTATTGCCTGGTTGCCGCGGTGCCCGGCGCTTGAAGGAATCCGAACGGTTTGCAAGCACTGTTGCTTTGGCGTACGGATCCTATTCTCTGCCGTGATATCGAAGAGAGCAGTTAGTGCAAACATGAAGTTTTGAGAAAACGGGCTCAGAAGCTTCTGACCGGAAAATTGTATTAATAGAAGCTTCCGTTCATCGTCAAATTGTCACTAATCGTCCGAAAGACTCTGAGAAATCGTTTGGATGATTGAAAATCGACTGATTCTAAATCAACTACATAAGCAGAATATTCTCCCGACAGAGATGAAAATCGAGGAAATTTGCAAGAAATTACATTGACTAGTTTTTTAAAAATGAAATGAAAAAGTTCGATAGGAACTCTGCAGTGTCGCACAGGGAGATTCGTGGATTCGTGCTTGGGCTATCGATATGCAAATACAGTGAAGAAAATTCGTTTGATTTTGGATAGTTTTTTTTTTTTTTTTTTTTTTTTTTTTTTTTTTTTTTTTTTTTTTTTTTTTTTTTTTTTNTTTTTTTTTTTTTTTTTTTTTTTTTATCGGAGTAAATGAAAAATAGTCCAGACAGAGTGTACCTATGCAAAAAACTTGAAAATGTTGCGTTGAAAAGTGCTGCGCCAGTTCGAATGATCGTGGTAAACGGTGCGCGGTGCGGTCGGTGCGGAAAGCATGTTAGCGCCTGCAAGGCTGCATGAATATTTCACGCATTGCGCGTTCTCCACGGCAGCGCGGCGCGCGTTGTTAGTGCCTGCAAGACCGCGAGGATACTTCACGCATTGCGAGTGCGCCACGGTTCGCGTTTTACTCGTCGCGTCTCCCCGTTTCCCGTCCTATTTCGTTTAAAATGTAAACAACGAGGAACACTGCCGTGATAGCGAAGAGAGCAGTAAGTGCAAGATTGAAGTTTTGAGAAAACGGGCTCAGAGGCTTCTGACCGGAAAACTTTATTGAACGAAACCTCCGTTCTTTGTCAGATAGCCACTAATCGTCCGAAAGACTCATAGAAATTGTTTGGATGATTAAAAATCGACTGATTTTATCTCAATTATATAAAAAGGGTATTCTTCATTTTCATGCCAGATTATTGTTAGGCAAGACAGCCGTAAGTGCTATTCTCCGCAAGCTGTCGTGGCTGCGTTTTTGACATACAACACACGTTTTTACCGGTTAGAAATTCGCAGAGGAGGGCGGCAGTTTACTTGAAAGCACTGTTTTCATTGGCTGTCTGGAGGAATATCGTCACTTACTGCTGTGTTGCCGAAAACTACATTATTTCTATGCACCTACGACTTTCTCATGTGTCTCGTTTTGATACAACTAGGATGAATTTTGCTGTTTCAGCTATTTCAGTGCTTTCATCTAAAAGAGTTTAGACAAATTTTGAAGGAAACACGATTTCGAAAATTTGACACTTACTAAGAACTCTCTTCACTATCACGGCAGTTCTGCTAAGCTAGGGAATAACGCCTTATGTGCCATCAGGCGTTGCCAAATTTCTTTCGAAAAGTCACGAATTGCCAGGAAAATTTGTAAATGTTTCTCTTCCGATTTTTCAAAGGATGTTCGTTATTTGATCTAAGAGTCTGAAAATCTAAGGAAAAATATTCATAACTCATTTAAAAAATATACATTTTCTGCGAAGAAATTCGGCAATATTCGAATGCTCATACGGCGTTTCTACTTAGCACGGCAGTATTGTATGCACCGTTTCGTGTACATCTACAGGGTGTCCACACTGAAAAAAAAATCTCGATGTATTTACTAAGAAAAGGGTAAAAGTATCAAGAATTTAGGGTTCTATTTGATCCCAGTTTTTTCTTGGTGAAATTGCCATTTATGGAATTGGTAATTTTACCGAGAAATCTCGGTAAAATTATTGAACTTTCTCGGTAATTTTACTGGACCTTGGTAAAAACGCCAATATTTTTTATCGACTGTGGTAGAATTACCGAGATAAAATGGCAAAGTTACCGGGAATTGATTACCAATAAAAGTGGTATTCTTACCTGAAAAAAAAAAAACAGTAAAAATACTGGTTTTTAGGTAAGCTTACCAGTCTGTCTTGGTAAAATTACCAATAATTGGTAAAAAAAAAGTGAGATGGTAAAGCTACCAACGGACCGTGGTAAAAACGCTGAGAATTTTTTTTCAGTGCAGAGTCAAATGAAAATTATTGTAGAATCGATTTTTGGAATCAAAATACTCTTTTTTGCAGTTGTATGACGTTGAAGAAAGGAAGAAAGGAAGAAAGGAAAAACAGCGTTGCCAACATTCAGGAGTCGCTCCTGCCTCCTCTCGTGACGCTGTGCTTATTTTGTAATTTTATGGCGTATTTACATTGAATCCCCGTAATTGACGCCGTCCCGAGTGATAAGTGCCTCGGACAAATCCGCCGAGCTTAGTAAGAACCGCGTACAATCAGCCGCAAAGCACGGATTATCGGCATTTTCCCATAAGAAGCTATGACAAAGAATCGACTGTCGATGTGCTCGTTGCGGACACCTTGAGAATCGATCCTTTCGTATTGGTTTAAATGGCAGCTCAATCGATTCATCGCAAAGAGATCTCTTGTAGATGCGTGGTTCTTCTAATCCGTCTCCGCGTTTCAATTAGAATTCCATTGTTTTAATCAACTCCACTCTGCGCCTCTTCCTTTTTCGTTTAACATCCGTTGCTACTCTGCTAGTGCTACACTAAAGAAAAACGCTGTATGAACGGTTCAAGTTTGCCATGTTTTATTGAGTGTAATTCGCATTCTCTGGAAATCTGGAATGACTTTCGAAAAACGTTCATCTTAATCAAAAAGTAGGGCGTGAAAAACAAATTTTTAAGTTACACTGGGAAAAAAACACATTGGATCTAGAGTCCAGACTCTTGAAAACATTGACAAGAAAAAATAATCTTGATTCAATCGGATTTTTGCTTGAATCAAAACGAAATCCGCTTAAATTAAGAGGCTTGGGTCTTGATTTAAGCTAGATTCTGATTGAATCAAGAGTACTTTTTCTTGTCGATGTTTTTAAGAGTCTGGACTCCAGATTCAATGTGTTTTTTTTCCCCAGTGTAAAGCTTTTTTATTTTTTCAATTTTTTTCTTAATGAGAGCCGCTGTCTCAAGAAATTTTTTTAATGATTAAAAAAATTAAAGCAGACATCTATGACATGGTTACATATCGCTGAATCGAATAAAATAATTTAATTTGAATTTAAAAAAGTCCATTTTTCATTAAAAATTAAGGAAAAAGCCAATGTCAGGAAAAGCAATTTTTATTTTGTTTAATAAAACTTTAAGAAAAAAATGCCTTTAAATTAAAGACAATCGATCTTAACATTGATGGAAAGTCACCTTGTGGGTAAATTCATTTTTATCGAGGTTTTGATAAGATGAGAGAAATTGTAAGCTAGCCGTTTAGCCTCTGTCACTATTTTTCTCATACAGATAAAGTAAAATCATCATTTTTTTAATGATAACCAGTTGATTCATGTTGGAAAATTTCAGAGAATTTTATCCGGAAGAAATTCATTGGATAAACGTGTAAGGCGATGAATTCAAAATTATTCTTCAAAAAACATATTTGATCGGTTAAATTTGGCGACAGTCGAATGCCCGTAAGACGTTTTTCCTTAGAGTCCCTTTATACTGAGAGTCAAGACAACACCCCCTCATGGAGTCACAAACGGCAATAAATATTATAGAAATTGAACGTTTTTCGTAATCTTTGATCGGTCCAATCTCAAATTCCTTTCTCCGTTCCTTCTCCCATTCCGTTTGTTCCTTGCCGAACCCGTAATTCCCCGGTCCGTTCCAGATTATAATCTTTGCAATCGGTGAAAATATAATCTTCATTCCCGTTTGTGACGCTGTGAAGGCCTAAAATACGGGAACCAATCAGAAATGGATTCACATTGTCTTGACTCTCAGTATAAAGGGACTCTATTTTTCCTTAGCACGGCAGCACTGTGAACTCTTTCCCAGCTGCCTCAACTCCAGAGATTATTACTTTAACTACCGCAGCAGCCGTAAAGAGATGAAGCACTGTTACGCTCTTCCGCTGGACGCTCTAAGAGATAACTTGTCTTTTTCCCGCTCATTCCCGTTATTACCACTCTTAAGTCTTAACGTTTCAAAATGAGAAAAGCGTTTGCAACTCAATCTCGCTTATTCGTCTTCTGGCGGAAAGTCCTTGACCGAATGTACGGGTCGAGATGCTTCGCTAGAAATGATTTGACAATAGAAAAACAAGGGGGAAAACGGGAAACAAGGCTAAAATACACATTCTAAAAAAAAAAAAAAAAAAAAAAAAAAAAAAAAAAAAAAAAAAAAAAAAAAAAAAAAAAAAAAAAAAAAAAAA
>NW_017547330.1:692626-729005 GCF_001854935.1 Bemisia tabaci | reverse complement strand
TCCTTCATTTTCTATAGTTACCATTGTCTCGAGCTGCTCTATAAAAATTTGAACCAATGGAATGATTTATAGAATCGTATTCGATAGCAATTCGATGTATCGTTTGTTTCAAAACAATAGAGCATGACCTCAAAGCAAAATTTAAGGATATTTGGCAGAAAAGCTGCAATTGAGAAATTTTGTTGCAATTTCACTACTCTAGGCCAATTAGTACTCATACGAATCAATAATCTATCACAAAAAACCCGTTTCGTCAGATTACTCTGTTGACTTTTGAGGCTATGTTTATGTTTTGAACCAATCGACATAGATTTGTCGCAGAAAATTAGCAATCGCCGGCAATTCACAATCCAGTGGTGAATAAATATAGAAAATCATAAAATTCAAAAATAAAAGAACTAGATTAGAGTGTTGATTATGTTGCCTATAACGTAAATAGACGCTTTTCCATCCTTAAAAACATGGCAGAAATATGCACATTCAGAAAAGCGTGTAGTGAACTCTTTGACATTAGTTGGGTTGAGATCGGGCAGGCAACTAAACTAACATCGTGACAAAGCGTAGAGTATCACAAAAAATGAAGGCGCTTCAAGCCGAGCTCATAATTTTGAAGACAATAACCCTAAAACATTTTATAATGCCGATGCGCACCATTGCGATTTACTGAAACAACGTGTGAACCGCTTGCAAATTGCCTGCCACAGATACGATTTCACCCGTTTGATGTGTTGAATACGATATATAATTGCTCTCTTCATCTCCATCTTCGTCTTATGTTTTCTTGTCTTCACCGACGGAAACAGTCTAACTTATTATGTAGGGGGATGATACCACTATTCGACCACGTTTGCGCTCGTGTTGCCTACACTAAAAATCGAAGGCAAAATGACATGTAATACGCATCTCTTTCCGTTTAGTAAAAAAAAAAATCGTATTTGTGTATTACGGGTTTGTTTACATTGGTCCAGCTTTGGAGCTCCATGATTGCCTAAAGCTGATGAACCAATCAGAGAGCGGCACAGAGATGGCAATACTCTCCCGTATACAGGTGCTCTAGCGATTCCATCCGACACAACAAATCCGTACTGCCGAACCTTTCCGTGATTGCCTGCATTGAAAGTTTGACCCTTTCTTTCTTCTCATTTTTCTTCCTGCAAAACAGCTCGGCAACATCGCTTCAGTCGCGCGATCCAAGAATATCCCTCAACTCGCCCCTCCCAGAGAGCGAGAGACCACAAGAGTGATTGAATGAAGACGTTCAGATAAATTGGAAATGCAAATTTCGGTTGGCAGCAGTTTACGACCTTGCAGCTCGCGAAAGAGTAAATTCAGAGAGGAAACTCAACACGGACCCATCCGTTTGTGTGTAAACAGCAAAAAACACGACAAGGAGCCGAATTTGAATACTCCGTGAATACCAATACAATTTACCAATACAGTTTGGCAAGACCCGAGATCAATCACAATTAATCTGGCTGAGATAATTTTGTTGCTGTTTATGAGTCAACTCTGCCGTGCTAAGGAAAAACGCCGTAAAAACCTTCAGGCGTTGCCAAATTTCTGTACATAAAATCCGAATTTTCGAGAAAATATGTGAATATTTTTCCTCCGAATTTTCGAACAATTTTGAACGCAATTTAATCGAATTTATCTGAAAATTTCGAGGAAAAATATGATCAACTCTCCTTAAAAATACTTGTTTTATTCGAGGAAATGGTGGTAACTCTTGAATGTTCATACGACGTTTTTCCTTAGCACAGCAGAGCTGGCTGCAGATTGAAATTTGTTCTAATCCCACGGAGGTTTATTAGCGCACACTGGTGGATAGGCGTCCAAGATGAGATTAAAAGAGGAGATAATGATAAAAGGAGCCAAAACAAATTCGTTTCCGAGTACAAGAATAGCATCATCGGGCATCGCTCAGCAAACGCAGCCATCTACATGACATTTCTGAAAAAAGACCCATTTGCTCATGCATTTCCATACCCAGACAAGCGCTTTTACGAAACTTCCTGTGGAGATGAATCTTGCGTGCTTAAGGATGTCCAATTAAGAGAGGGAAAATGGATCAGGTGCGAATGCCTTATTGCCAAATATCATGAAAATGTAAGAGGAAAATGTCGAAATTTAGGCAGCATTAAAAAAAAACCAGGGTTCAAGATAGAAATTGGGTAGGAAAAATAATATTGGATTACTGGCACAAAATTAGACGAAAATGGTGGTTTCTTGTCTTCAGTTGTATTTCCACTGGTATCAGTTGGACTGTGTTTTGCAGTTAAGAGCTGTAATCAGGTTCAGTTTAGAGACAACGTACCCACTGGAAAAAAAAAGAAAAAGAAAAAAAAAAAAAAAAAAAAAAAAAAAAAAAAAAAAAAAAAAAAACCACATTGGATCTAGAGTCCAGACTCTTGAAAACATTGACAAGAAAAAGGACTCTTGATTCAATCAGATTTAAGCTTAAATCAAAAGGAAACCCGCTCAAATTAAGAGGTTTGGTTCTTGATTTAAGCTAGATTCTGATTGAATTAAGATAATTTTTCCTTGTCGATGTTTTTAAGAGTCTGGAATCTAGATCCAATGTGTTTTTTTTTCCAGTGTGTATCATTAGTTTTCTTATGCATTTGATGTGCGTTTTTACTGTTGAGCTATAAATCGTAGATCCCGACTGCAAAATGTAGTTCCCAATTGCAATAATTTGGCGTGAGTTCGCTTCTTTCTGCTTAATAGATACGTTAGGGCTGTTATTACGGCGCTCTCTGGCGCTCTGCAATACCTACCCGCCACGCAGTGTCTTATTCTTTAATGGTCCTCATGGGAGTTGGCATTCCCTCATTTCTCGCAAAACTCCCTGTCGCCTTTCTTTTACCCGGCGTCCCTTGTGTCTCCTCCCAGGAGAGCCTAATCTAGAATCCTCTTTGGCAGTCATTTCTGCTTAACGCAGTCCATATGTAAATTCGAGAACTTCCAACATAACTAAGACAGGAATCGATCGTATTCGAAACAGGTGAAATTGTATCGATATCAATTGGTTCAACATGTATTGTAAACATAGCCTCAAAAGTCAATTGAGTGATCTGAGGGAACGGGTTTCTAGAGATAGTTTCTTCATTCTTATGCGTGTTTAATAGTAATGGAAAGTAAAATTGTAGGGAATTTTCTCATTTTTAGATTTTCCTATTCAAATCATAAAATTTTTGTTTGAGGTCATGTGCTATTTTCTTGAACCAAATGATACATCGACCCCCTAACGAATACATTGCGTGGGAACCCAATATTACTACCAAAATTCTGAAACTCTTCACCTCTCTTAATTTAAAAATCTAAATTTTCGTATGTACTCCCATTTTAAAAATTATCTGTAAAGACGTTAATAGCCTGAGACGCTGACTGTCTTAAAATTATACTAACTAACTAACTAAAAAGGCTTCTATATGCTCCCTTTAAATGTAGATATGGCAGCAGAGAGAAGGTTGGTGAGTGTTCGAGCGGCCGAAGCACTATTTTAGGAAGCATAGGGACGTGGTGAACCTACGTGGTGGCGAATACACGGGAATTAATGGCGAATTCCATTCGGCAATAAACACTAACCAGGAGACTCCTCAGTGGGAATACGGCTCGCGAGTGAGGCCATCTGACTTGTTAATTGGCCCGAGAAAATTTCGGCTCGCGCACACCTTCCAAAATAAAAGTAAAAGAAGGTAGACGTTTGATGGTGCCAAATTTGGTGTGAAATTCCCAAGTTCTGATACCTAACTCTGCCGCATGGGATGTTTGTATGCTCTCTTGTTGGAAAATTGACACCATCTTCGATAAAGAGCCAAAGGCATGTAGCACTGCTAAATGTTTGCAATCACCGAAAAAAAAAAAAAAACACATTGGATCTATAGTCCAGACTCTTGAAAACATTGACAAGAAAAAATACTCTTGATTCAATCGGACTTTTGCTTGAATCAAAACGAAATCCGCTTAAATTAAGAGGCTTGGTTCTTGACTTAAGCTAGATTCTGATTGAATCAACAGTACTTTTTCTTGTCAATGTTTTTAAGAGTCTGGGCTCTAGATCCAATGTGTTTTTTTCCAGTGAAAAACTTTTTAAAAAGGACTACACACGAATAATGTATTAACTATCAATATTTTCAATTAAGGTTTTTTTGCATGTGACAGAGTATATTTATTTTCATAAGAAATGTAGACGCTCGAGTGAGTCTTTTTAAAAACAATGATAACTATTATAATTTTGTAACTTAGTTCTTTATTCGCTATTAACCTGTCCTAAACCTCTCCTATGCATTTTTCCATAGATGAGCTCTGAATTTTCCCCCATTTTTCTGTGAAAATACTTTGACTGTAAAATAATCCATTTTCCTGCAAACAATTCGTGAGACTTCACAATCGTAACCCCATTGCAAGCCCTATAGGTCCTTCTACCGATGCCTCAATTTTTAGAGCGATTCTGTTGGTTGGAATATGTGGTTCTAATAGACTAAAGGGGTAAATGATGGACTAACTATAAGGTCTCTCGTGGGTTGCCGTTAGTTAGTCTACCATTACCTACCTCCTTTGTCCATTGAAACCACCCGCTTTTACTAATAGGATCCCGACATATCCCTTCTGGCCCCTTTGCCTATAGCTTTGTCTATCAATTTGTTCAATCAGTCCGCTAGGAGCCAAATGAAGCCAGAAATTTAGTTGCCACAGTCATCCTTTTCAATCTGTTCATAAGATCAAGAATTGAACTAATGCAGGTCGATTTTGCTCTTGCATATCTAAAAACATCTCGCATTCTGTGAGGACAGATCATGCCGGCAACAGTGCAGAAGATTAATTTGTTATGCAATCAAGAGCAGTCTGACGAAGGGGTCCCAGAATCGAACATTCAACAGCAAATGGAGGGAAGCGACAGAAGTTCGGTTAATTAGGTGGATTGCAGGTTTGGGATTTGATCTGCATCCGATCTCGACAGTCTCTGTGATTTATCTTCCGAACGTTTATTGGCCGTCTAACTCTCCGTGTTCAACTTTTTTTAGTGACCGTAGCCCCGAGACTAAGGGGAATATCGGGCTGATTGTTGTAATTGATAGACAAAGCTTTAGACAAAAAAGGACAAAAGGGGTATGTGCGGATTCTATTGGTGGAAGCGGGTGGTTGCACTGGACAAAGGAGGTATGTAATAGATTAACTAACGGTGACCCACGAGAGACCCTTTAGTTGGTCAATCAATTTTTCCCTTAGACTATTAGAACCACCAGTTTCAACCAATAGGATCGCTCCATACTCTTCATGTCCTCTTTGTGTATAGCTTCGTCTATCAATTTCAACGATCAGTCCGCACGGTAGACAAATGAATTGGCATGGATGCACGAAGAGTAGTAAAAAGGAAGATTTAATCGTTGTACTAATTTTTATAAAGGTCTAAATTAACTTTTTAAAAATCAATATTTACCATAAATAATCTTAAATAGACTACTAGATAGGGTCGAAAATGAAGTTTGAACACTCCAGCTGCTGTGAATGTAAATAATAAACTCTATTTTAAGGAATGTTGTTTTCCGCATGTTGCATCTATATGTGATCAAAACTAAGCTTAGGAGTTTCCAAAGATGCACTTTTATTTTATCACCAATTTATAAGACTATTTATGCATTTTAGGTGAGGTACTCCTTAAAGGATCTAACTGGCGCGATGCTCACTTTATCAAAAATTTTTAAAGTCTCTCTTAAGTCTCTTAAGTTTTTTAAGTCGTCCTTGTCTCTCTGTTACATTGCGAGTTGAGTTCCTTTCATATTGGAGGTATCAAGAAAAGAACGAAATTCTATGTATCCAAAAAAAATGTCAAGGAATCCAAGCTCTAACCTTCTAATATCCCACGGTAATTCATCACACTTTTAATGATTGCTCGAATCACCTTGGATGTTAATTACACATCCCTAATTTTTGTGATCAATTAATCACACCTATTCGGTGAAGATTTTACCGCATAGTCCGAACGAGACTATACCAGGAATTCCATTAAAACTATCCAGACGTTGTTATAGAGCGATTTTGATGGATGACGTGAAACATCTCGAGGAATTCTACCAAAATAGCCAGATGATTATGACTCAACTGCACGTGAAAACAAAAATCAAAGCTCTTGGGTTACATATACTTCTTTGGATGGAACAAACTCATGAATAGAAGTAAGTAGACCCAGGGCCGGATTAAGAAGGTGGCCACATGGGCCGCGGCCCATGACGGCAAATCTAGGAGGAAGCAAATTTTGCAATTTTTTCGAATGCAGGTATAAAAAAAATCGGATTTAGAAAAAAATTACAAACAAAATCTCTCATCTCCTGAGAGTATAGTAATTTCTAATTTTGTCGTCTTTCGGTAATATAAGAGACAGCACCTTTAATTCATCGAGTTTAGAGAGAGACCAAACACGTAATTTGGCCAGGAACGGCGCGACTGAGAAGGAAATGATGACGAGGACTTGAGATGAAAAGGAGAAGCCCTCGGCGCGGCGGTCGGCATGTAACACATATTAGCGCCTATATTTCTACAAGACTGCACGAATACTTCACGCATTGCATCAAACACAGTGCGGTTACTACGGTCAGCGTGAAACGGAAAGCGCCTACAAAAATGCATGAATACTTCGCGCATTGCGCCAAACACAGTGCGGTCAGCGTGAAACGCATAGCGCCTACAAGACTGCGTGAATACTTCACGCATTGCGTCAAACACAGTGCGTTCAGCAGCGGTCGTCGGCGTGAAACTCATAGCGCCTACAAAACTGTCGGAATACTTCACGCATTGCTCCAAACACGGTGCGGTCTGCGCGGCGCGGCGGCGGAAGTTAAAATCATGAAACCACATTTATGTTTGTTCTTTCATAATTTTTTCGTTCATTTCTTATGAGTGGAAGGCCTTGTCCACGCAGAGATAGGTTTACGATACTTAACGTTCGCGCAAAGTTCGGTGAATTTTTGCTAGTAGTGTTGACAGGGCTTTCCCAAAAAATGTTTCCAACACGAGTAAACGCGACTATAAATTCTAGCTTAGTTTAGAAACAACGCATGTATCATTAATTTCCCTATGCACATAAGTGTTTTCACGGATGAGCCAGAAATTGTAGTTCCCAATTGCAAAATGTAGTCCAAATGTTAGCAGTCCAACACTCTTCCGTTGAGGATTTTTTGCTTAAAGTACATCCTATGAGGGTTCGAGGGGGTGGCTGGGGGCGGGGTTAATTAATGTGCTCACCGTGATATCAGCCGCTTTCAATAAAAATAGATACAAAAAAATATTCAATTCAATTTGCTTCAAAGTTTGCGACTGACTCATTATCTGCTTTTACCACTTGAAGCTCTGAGACACCCACTCAAAACAGCGCCGACAGATCATTATGAATAAGTGGATTAGGATATGAAGCGTTGACTGCCAAATTCACGAAGTTAGGTGAACTCGTCACGTTCTATTCATCCTCGAGTTATACATATTTATGCTAAAAGGAACTATTTTACACGCACACCCAATGCACACTGCTCCTTCTAGCATAAAAGCTTTAAAAACCGCATGCGAACGCTCGAAGGAAAATCGGGTTGGGTCGCGCAGCGGCCAGGGGGCGCACCCTCAAGTAAAATAAAACTCTTTTCGTCACGAGTTAAGCAGTCTTTGAGGCAAGCAAGACATTCAACTATTCATTTTCTCTAGGAAAGTTATTGGGAGGAAATTCGGATGAAAACAAGTAGGGTGAACCCCTGGACACCTCATGCCCCCCTCCCCCCCCGCCCAATCGCGACCACACCTCTGCCCGGACCTAATCAGCGAAGGCATCCATAATTGAAAAGCGCTAGGCGACTGGTCCGTCGTGTTTGCTAAACACCAATCTGCAGCTTCGAGCCGTGTATTATTAATTTACGACACGGATGCCACGCATAAATAAAGAGATGACCGCTCGCGCGATCTCTGGCGGCGACACGGCGAAATGAGCCGGGATCGCGGCCAAAACCCTCGGCATATTACTACCGTGTCAGGGAAAAACACCGTATGTGCATTCGGATGCTGTCAAATTTCTCGTCGTTAAAAACCGTCCTTACCCGAACGAAAAAACGTAACTGAGTTTCAACGTAGCGGATCGTGCAATAATTTCTGCTTGCAAATTTTGACTTTTTAACTGAGCAGTTTACAGATTTTTCTTGTGCATACACGCGTGAAAATCAGGAAAATTGTGTGCTTACTTTGCCTAATCGCACGTTTGTGAAAGAAATTGTATTTTCTAGGTCAATTTTGCGACTGCGGAATGGAGTTACATTCATTTGTCTAGCGAAGGACAAAACAACATCAGGGACAACAAGGACAACAAGGACAACATCTTCAGAATTTGCTGCGCACAATGAGGTAAAATCGCAGAGGATTTTAAAGAATGACGACGAGTAGTGCTCCATTCAAAAAGTAAATTTTTTAAAGTGTTGATGTGCGACATTATGGTAGTATTGGTAGTAGCACTTTAAGTGACTTCTACAACCTAACTTTAACACGGCCGAAAAGCTTCGACTAATTAAATTAAAATTTCATTTTTATTTTAATGTTAATTAACAACTTCATTTTAATCTAGAGCACTGGCTACCCATCAAAACAAAAAGTAAAAAATAAAGTATGTTAGGAAGACCGACGCAACGTCGCAAACCGAGATACATGGTTTTGGAGTTGAGTCTCAACGTCGATATGTGTTTTTTCGATACAGCCTATGTAGGTTGAGTAGTTAAATTCCAATTCCATCCAATTTTAGCGGGCCGGGTCTAAAACATCCGCGAGGCGGTAAGATTGAGTTCAAACTGCGAGGGATATTATTTGTTTCAAAAACGGAAAATCTTTGAAAAAACTGTATTATATGATAGGAAACTCGGCAAAGTCGAAGTGTTCATACGGCGTTCTTCCCTCAGCCCGGCGGGACAGGGGGACAGGTTGAGATTAAATCGATAAATCTTGCTCACAGAGAACTTGTTAAAACTTAGACGACGGCGGCAATTTAGAACCCGTTGTTGACTTAATGTATTCAAATTATAAATATTACTTAATAAAGATTTAGATAAATCGGGAGGCTCACCCCCTCGCCCCCCTCTCCGGGGGGACCGCGCGTCAAGGAGCTCGGCATAATCTTGTAATTTGATACTATTTGCGTGTTAAACGCACCAGTCGAGCCAATTTAGCTCATTGTCAACCGTGTAATCTTCTTCTTTTACCTCTCACTCCATCTCCAATCGGCGCGGACATGCACGGTTTTTTTTCTTTCTCTCTCTCTCTTTTTTCTCAACTCCTTATTTCCCCGCGCCTCCTTTTTTATAATGCTGATCGACTACCCTTCACATTGACCGTTTAACTACTTCGTCTACCTCTATCCTCGTTAGACTTCTTCTTTTGGGTCGATCGTTGAATCAATAAAATGACCCTTAAGGGTTACCGATCAGGGTCATTCGATAGCGATTAATAACAATACAGCGGGTTGATTTTTGAAACTGATGGACGAAGCGATAGTCAAAGAAGACGAAGGGAAAATAGAGCAATCCTATTGGTTGGAGCGAGTGGTTGTTGTAGAGTGAGGGGGAAAATAATGGACTTGGTTATGGAGTCTCTCGTGGGTTGCTCTTGGTTAGTCCATTACTTACCCTTCTCTGACTATTGCAACCACTCGCCTTTACCAATAGGATCGCTCCGTTTTCTTCTTGTCTTCTTCATTTATCGTTTTTCTTTGTCAGTTTCAATTATCAGCTCGCAATTCATGGGCAAAGCTCCGGAGGAGTCATAGCGTTACCCTCTCCTTAGGAATGTAAAATAGCTTCATCTCCGCTCTCTTCAAAAACCCCTAACAATAGAGAATATCCTTAAACTGGTACTTTTTCTCTCATTATTGCAGATGTGGAGTTGTTTTTAGAGGATTGTTGACCAAAAGACCAGTTCCGTAGACCTATCTCTGTGTGGACGATGCCTTTCATTTATAAGAAAAGAACGAAAAAATTATGAATAAGAATAAACATGAATGTGGTCTAATGATCTTAATTTCCGCCACCGCGCCAACCGCACTGTGTTTGACGCAATGCGTGAAGTATCCATACAGTCTTGTAGGCGCTATGCGTTTCACGCTGACCGCTGCTGACCAAGTGACCGCACTGTTTTTGACGCAATGCGTGAAGGATTCATGCAGTCTTGTAGGCACTATGAGTTTCACGCCAACCGCTGCTGACCGCACTACGTTTGACGCGATGCGTGAAGTATTCATGGAGTCTTGTAGGCGCTAATCCAACTATTCATGCAGAGATACAGCTGCATATTTCAGGTAGTAGAGACGCTATGATGCTTGACTGTTGGCAGAGCAACTAAAAGTCTGTGTTAAAAGTATACCTCGCCAAAAGTCTTGTAAGGCCTGATCAGAGCAATTTTTTTGCATTGTATTAAGGTGATTCGATGAACGCTACATTTTGTGTCAGAACGGCATGCGATATATCGCATCAATTGGTTCCATTTTTTCAGCTACTCGTCATTTTTCTCCAATTTTGAGATCGCAATTCTGTTGTCAGGAGACTAAAGCACTCATTTACCAACTTTACAAAGAAATTCAACGGAATAAAGGCATGGTTTTTTCAGAGAGAAAACATCGCATTCGATACTGATATCGAAACTGCACTCGAATGCGATATTTTCTCTCTGAAAAAGCCACGCCTTTATTACGTTGAATTTCTTTGTTAAAATTGGTAAGTGAGTGCTTTAGTCTCCTGACAACAGAATTGCGATCTCAAAATTGGAGAAAAATGACGAGTAGCTGAAAAAATGGAACCAATTATTGCGATACATCGCATGCCGTTCTGACGCAAAATATGCCGTCCATCGAATGACCTTAAGGTGATTCGATAGAGGCCATTTTTTGTGTCAAAGCGTCGTGCGATACATCGCATCGATTTGTTCATCGCATAATTTCAGCTACTTGTCATTTTTTTCGATTTTTTAGATCGCACTTCTGTTGTCATGAGACTGAAGAACTCATGTACCAAATTTGACAAAGAAATTCAACGTAATAAAGGCGTGGTTTTTTTAGAGGGAAAATATCTCATTCGAGTGAAGTTTCGATATCAGTATCGAGTGCGATATTTATCCTCTAAAAAAACCACGCCTTTAATACGTTGAATTTCTTTGTCAAATTTGGTAAGTGAGTGCTTTAGTCTCCTGACAACAGAATTGCGATCTCAAAATTGGAGAAAAATGACTAGTAGCCGAAAAAATGGAACTAATAGATGCGAAATATAGCATGCCGTTCTGACACAAAATATGGCGTCCATCGAATCACCTTACTATGAATGCGGGCTTGTGACTCCGAATAAGAGTGGCGAACATTGTTAATAGTGCAAAGTCTGGGATCGGGTCGGGTCTGCGTGAAAAGTGAGCAGCAAAAGCGGCCATCGCGGCTGCAAACTTACTCCTCCCGGGGTCGTGACGCTAATGGCCACTCGGGATTGCGGAAAGCTTTAACGGGGGCCGCGGGTTGGAATCGCAATACCCTCGCGCTATTTGCTCTGTTGCTCGGCCAGTTTATTCCGAATAAATGCTCGCCAGTCATGCAAACTTGTGCATTTCCACTATCCAACTTCTTTTAGTTTTCATTTTTCATTTTCTGAACTGTTCGAGCTGATTTTCATCACGAAACTCACCTTTGAGTTTAAGGAGCCATGCGGCGCATCAAGCCCGATATTTGGCGCCATTGAAGATTTTTCAGGGGCCAAATTGACTTTTCTCCCATATATTATAGCGCATTTAGCAAAAAGTTAGACGCAAGATGTTTTCGTAACAGAATTGGTAAGTAGCTGTAACTTGGGGAAGACAAAAGCACAAATGATGAAATCGTGAAGAATAGAAAAAGCCTCCACTTATAGTGCTGAAAATTCTGAGTTTTTTTAATTCAGTAGATTTGTTTATCTTTCTTTATGTGACTGCCTATGAAAATCCAGATGCGCATTTGGCAAGTTGGCGCCTGTGAGTTTCGATCACTGATCACAACGCATATCGATGGCCAAAGTGCGAAACCACATTGGAGGAGCTTGAAGGACAAGGCGCATAAGTGCAGTTTTTGCTATTTCGAGAAATATGTGTCCGAAGTTTCGAAATTACATGGATCCTTATGGCGGAAAGAGAGTTCAAACTGACATTTAGATGCTTAAAAATTGGAATTTGGGAGCGAATTTTTCACAGAATATTTATTAGGGTTAGTTTCACTTGAAATCGTCAATATCTCGATTTTTTCAAAAACTGCACTTATGCGCCTTGTCCTCCAAGCCCCTCATTTCTCCATTAGGATGTTATAAAATTCCTACTCGTGTTCTATTTTTGGAAGACAAAGAAGCCAATTTAAAGCTAAAACTAAATTGATTTTATTAGCCCCAATAAAGACCTAAAATTCCAAAAACAGGAAATATTGGAAGGTGATCCTATACATCTACAAAAAATATATCAATCCGACTTCGCTATGGAATAGAAACATGCATGTAAATTAAATTTTTTTAAATTATGAAGAGGCAACATTTTTACAGCACTTTAGTAGCGCCGGTTCCTTTTCTCCAAATGTGATTCAATTCTTTTTCTTTAATATGATCATTAGTCGGCGGCGCGACATTTTTTGTCATCAATTACAACTCATAAAAAGAAAATAATTTTTTTCAAGTCGTAACATTGGCAGCCCTGGATCCATATCATGCTGAAAACAAACACAAACGGCTAGAAACAAGTCTAATGGAAATCGTGCACTAGAATTCGCAAAGATCTCTGCGACCCTTTGCGACTCCTATCTTAGCATAGTATGCTTAGCGAATACATTTGCAGCGGTGTTGTCATATTGTCACCACGAACAGTCATTAGTAACTCAAAATTTTCGCACAAATTTGACCTTTGCTGAAGAATTTGCATTCCGGGTTTTTGTTTTATTTCTCAGGGAAAAATGACCCAGTTTGTGGTCCAAAACCCCCTGATCAAAGACGAGAACAAGTTATAACAAATAGGGTTAATACATGTATTTTGTAGTTCTCCACATATTTAATAAAGAAAAAAAAGACGAGAAATGGCACGAATCGGATCGATTATACCAAAAGTGTAACAAGTAAAATTTGTACCGAGAAAAGACCGTTTGAAGTTCTATTCCTCCATTAGACTTAATGTCATGGACAAAGTTTAAAGACTTTTAAAGGTTCAAAATATCTTCTTTCGACTTAGATTTTTGGCGGGAGAAAATTTGCGACTGATTAAATTCAAAGCGATTCCCGATTCATTTTTCAAAATGCAACTTGGTGCGTTTTCGTTAAAACCGGTCAAATCATCAAGCATTAAAGTATCACAGCTGAGTGGAACAATATGATAGTTCTTGTGCTTTTCAATCTCTGACTTTTCCACTAGTCCGCTCTGCGTGTCTTGCAATTGACAATATAATAAATATAATAATAATTAAATATAATAATTAATAAGAATTTACGATTTCTGGCTCATTTTAGCAACAACATACGTGTCACTATTTTCGCTATGCAGATAGGTGCTTTCATTGATGAGCAGAAAATCATGCAACTTCTTTTCCGCAAAAAATACAAATGTTTGTACAATAATACAATCTACACGATCGTTTTTCAATAAAATTAAGAATTTTTTGGTGGAGAAACCAAAACTTTTTGCTATTCTTAGCTTGGTTTTAGATACACATGAAGATGAATGATTTTTACAACATTGTAATCGAGTTGGTTCCCTTCTAGTAAATGCGATACAGTTATGATGTGAAGCTCAGTGGCGTGGCGTGCTTTGCGATATATCGATTGTTATGCCATTTAAACCTATGGAAAAGGATCGATTATCAGGGTGTTCGCAGCGAACACCTTAATAATCGATTCTTTAAAATGTCAGAACAATCGATATATCGCTAAGCACGCCATGTTACTGCTCTGGATCTCTAATTGAACTGTTTTCAGCGTACGGAAATTTCATATATTTTTCGGAATGCTCTGAAATGCAAATCGAAATGTTTTCAGTGAATGGGAACCTGATTTCTCGGAGTGAAACGGGTTTTTTTCGTAGAAAGTGGTAAATACAGTCACTAATTGATCAATGTTCGACGAAATTTTAATTTTCAAAACCTGTAATATACCTCCTCTTAATTAAACCGCTGGAATATTGGATTTGTAACGAGAATGGCATGATTCACTCAAATACACACTAACACTTCTGTTACACTGATAAAGATATAACGTCATATGAGCATTATGAGCAAAACTCTTGGATCGTCAAAAAGTCGTCCAGAATGGTCGTAACTAATGGTGCATCAAACAGCGTATGCTTTGACGGAAAATTGTGCTTGAATGAGTTTTTTCCTTCTGTATCACGATTTTCAATTTTCTGAAATGTTACGCACATGGCTACACTTCCAATTGATGCTGTTTGTTGATATATTTTTGATCATTTCATATTAGGACAGGTAACTGAACTGATTCCATCTATTCTTTAGGCGCTGAACTTGGGCATGACGTCCAAATAATTCTACCGGATCATGAATTTCCGAAAAATTATAGCATTTCCCCCCAAAGAAGAACGTTTCCGAGAAAAAATCAATTTCCCGGTGAAATGGTGCATGACGGGAAACGATTATATTTGCGTGCTAGAAAAAAAGTGACAGGATTGAGAGCGAAGTATCGACCCAATACTCGTATGCAAAAAATGAAACGGTAAAAACTCAGTTGCACGTCAAATCCTGTAAAGTATACCAGACGCGTTTTTACAATCCAGGCGTGCAAGGGCGTTTTTATCGTTATATTTTTTACTCATTTCGAAATTGTTTTACTATTCAATTTTATTCTGCAGTAGTGGGATAGCGCTGCCCCTTTGACTATGCCCAAGAGGTCCTGGGTTCAACTCCCGGCGAAATGACCTGATGGTTGATGGTTCGATGATTTCAGGCAGAGGTCACCTGGGGCCGGGGCACTAAACGTAGGATTAGCCCTACTGACCTGGTTACACGCTCAAATTTTCGTCAAATTCCGATCAAAATGATGACCAAGATGGCGGTCGAGAGTTATCTAGATTGATGAGTAAAATTAATTAAAACAGCGTGTTGATTGAAATAAGCATGAAATAAGCACGCTTGTGTGGAAATCAGATGAAGGGTGAGCCCCACAGCTCCATCATCTACCATCAATTTTTTGCAGGCCGCAGTTTGATGGTAGATGGTGTGCACCAGTCACCATTTGATCGGAAATTGATGGAAATTAGAGCGTGTAACTAGCACATACGGGCTATTTGGAAATTGGCAAAAAAAACCAAAAAAAGTTCATCAAAAAATTCCAACGATTATTCTCATTACTCTTCCTTCTCGCATGGGAAAGTTGGCAATATTCGGATGTTCTTACGGCGTTCTTCCTGTGCATCGCAGTATATCTAGTTACAATGCCCGCTTCTTTTCGAGTGTTTCATGCTTAACCATCGCCTCTAATCGGATCGGAGTGTCTCTAGGTGTTCATTTCGCCTGGACATTTCGCCTTCTCGCTTTGCGTGTTCGCGCTTTACGTCTCCTTTCTCTCTCTTTCTTTTCAATTGCGGAGTAATGCTGAGAAGTGTAATAGTGCAGTCCCGCCCCTTCTCTCTCTACCGTGATTCGAGTTGAGTTTTCCTTCCTTGAGTTGACTTCTCTGTTACCTCCTCGATCCTCGATGCACTGGACGAGATAAGTCAAATGTATGTATCTGAGGAACAGTGGCGTGGCGTGAATTGCGATAAATCGATGGTTATGCCATTTAAGAGTCGATTATTAAGGTGTTCGCTGCGAACACCCTGTTTATCGATCCTTTTCCATGGTGTAAATGCCATAACAATCGATATATCGCAAAGCACGCCACGCCACTGGAAGGGAGGGTAACAAGCCCTTTTGCGTGAGTTTGGTTTTTGCTGCGGGTTGATTTTGGTGTCGGTGCCCTTAATCCTACAACAAGAGGAGGAATCTCTTATGAGACATAATTGAAAGCGTAAGAAGGACAAAGTCAACCTTGATTTAATTCAAGTTTTCCAGGTTCCATTGGTCGTATTCATGCAAAAATTATCTGTACGAATGAATATAAAAAAAATTCTAGTTCATCCTCTTTTACACCTGGTTTCCCCCTTATTCCTCCTTTTCTTTTCCTTCATCATATTTCATCCATCACCTTTCCTTGTTAGTTTCTCCTTCTTAATTTTCTTCTATTCCGTTTTCTTCTTGCCTCTGCTTCCTCATCTACATCTCCGTATTCCTCTTATCTAGTATCTTTTCCCTACTTTTCGTCATAAGAGGCTCCTTCTTTTTCCTTTTTTGTATCCCTTATTCTTTTCACCCTCTTTTTCGCTATCTTCTTTTTCATCTTTCATACTTCTCTTCTTTTTCTCCCTCTCTTCGTCTTTTTATCTGCTCCCGATTTCTCGGCGTTTTCTTTTATTTCTCTTCATCTTCTCCCAATTGTATTTATCCATCTTCTTCTTCTTCATTTTCTTCCCCTCATCCTTCTCTCTCATTTTCCTCGTTTAATTTTATCCTCTCCTTCATCTTTCTCTCTCGTCCTCTTCCTCTCTCTACATTTCTTTTTCTTTCTCTTCGTGTTCTTCCTCTATTCCTCCAAACCCTTCATTGTATCTTCTGCTTCCTCTTTCTCCTCATCTTCCTGTCTCGATTTTTCTTCTCCGTCTTCTTATTTTTCGTTTTCTTCTTCTCATCACTCCTCCTCTACATATGTTTCCTCTACTTCTCCTCTTCTTTCCCTTTTCTCGTTTACTCCTTTGTCTTCTCTTCTTCTTTTTAATTTCCTTTTCTGCTGTTTTTTTTTTCTTTTGCAGTGTACCTACCTCCTTTTCTTATTTTCGTCCTTTCAATCTCTAATGCGTCTCCATCTACCATATGTCAGGAGTCTTGCGACCTGACTCCATCAGACCGGGGTTGAAGTGCCTCCAACGACCGTGCACTCACCGAATCGCGCTGTCAGCCGTCGCACAGTAGAACATTTTTTTCCATAAACACCATATTTTTAGACAAAATAATTTGTTGCTCCTGTAAGAAAGAATTCTTTGTAAAAATATGCAGCACTTAATAGTTTATCAAACGATTTTAAGATCCTGATACGCACATTTATCGTGACCCTTTCAGAACTTCATAAAACATAGAATTTTTAAAATTTTAACATTTAAATGTACTAAAGGCAAGTAAGAAGGAAGGAACAAGGGGAATTCGTGAATTTGAAGAGTTAATCTTCCCAAAATATTAAAAACCCGTGAACCTCTCGCCATAAATTTCCCAGAATTCCGTAACCTGCCAAAATTTGACCACCGGCCTAGGCATTTGATAAAATGCCTGATTTGACAAATTGTCTTCGACAGAACCACTTTCAAGCCTCTCCTATGTTTTGTATAAACAAATAAAAGGTTTAAAATTTTTCTTATCGTGTCCAGCTTCTCCAACTTACCCTCTCTATTGTGCGGTGCGGCACCGACAATCGGGTCCTGATTGAGCCGGAAAGCCGTCATTGACAAATGGAGAAAAAGGAGGGAAAAAACCGACGGACGAATCAATGAAATGCGGTTTGATGCACCGCCGCCGCCCGGAAAACGTGTTCCCGGCTTCGCAAGGGGGGCACGTCAAAAGAGGGGGGGGGGCTGTTCTTCTGATTTCTGCTCTGCACCGGCAAATGATTTACTGCCAAGGACACTCAGTCTCATCGCGTTCACTTTGAACCTTGTTGCCAGATTCCATTCCTAAAAAAAGGTGATTTTTACCTCTTTTTACCTCGCTCTTTTATGTGTTTGCTGGAGAACTCTGATGCAAAAAAGAGAACAAAAGAAATTCGGGACTGAATTATTAATTTTTGTCACCAATCGCGGTTATTCAAAGGTACACTGTTAAAAATCAATGATTTACTCTGAATAAGGGCCGGATTAAGAAGGTGGCCGCCACATGGGCCGCGGCCCATGGCGGCAAATTTAGGGGGCGGCAAATGTTGTAATTTTTTCAAATGTAGGTATCAAGAAAAAAATCTGATTCAGAAAAAAAATCACAAATAAGGAAAGGCGAAAAAATCTCTCATATCCTGAGAGTTAAAGTATCGTAATTTCTAATTTGTTCGTCTTTCTGTGATACAAGAGACAGCGCCTTTCATTAGTCTAGTTGAGAGAGAAACCAAACACGCAATTTGGCCTGGAGCGGCACGGCGCAGAGAGCAATGATGGCGAGAACTTGAGATGGAAAGGAGAAGCCCTATCGGCGCACCGGTCAGCATGAAACACATATTAGCGCCGACAAGAATGCATAAATACTTCAAGCATTGCATCAAACACAGTGCGGTCACTGTGATCTGCGTGAAACGCATGGCGCCTACAAGAATGTATGAATACTTCACGCATTGCGTCAAACACAGTGCGTTCAGTAGCGGCGCAGCGGCGGAAGTTAAAATCATTAAACCACATTTATGTTTATTCTTATTCATAATTTTCCGTTCTTTTCTTACAAATGAAAGGCATCGTCCACACAGAAATAGGTCTACGGAACTTAATTTTCGAGCAAAGCTCCGTGAACTTTTCCTAGGTATCATAACACAATGGAGATGTTACATGTGTGAGGAATTTGCAATTTGACTGTTGATTCTTACGTAAAAGTTTGCGAGAAACACGGTGGTGCCACTAGTTTACTCTGAAATCAACTCCCAAGCTCAAAAAAGCTCTCAAGTTGAGGCCAAAATGGAGGGGATATCCCACGCTATCCTGAGAGTCCACCTCTACATCAAGACAAACTCTCCATGCAAAGATAGGGAGCAAATACATTAGCAGTGATGCCGTGATTTCAGTTTTAAAGTCCCCAAATTAGGTGGCAGCCCTGTAAATGTATTTGCTCCCTATCTTTGCATGGAGAGTTTGTCTTGATGTAGGAATGGACTCTCAGGATAGCGTGGGATATCTCGTCCATTTCGGCTTCAACTTAAAAGCTTAGTTTGAGCTTGGGAGTTGATTTCAGTGAAAACCAATGGTACCATCGTGTTTCTCGCGAACTTTTACATAAGATGCAATAGTCAAATCGTAAATTCCTCACACATGCAACATCTCCATTTACTCCTAGGCAAGATCCGTAAACAACACTAGCCGCACAGGCGCACAACCTGGAGGCGATAACTATTGCCACGCGAAAGTTGCTATGTAGCCTACCTCAAATATTGAAGGCGAAATAGAAATTCAGGTAGATCCATTCTATATTGTGTCAACCCTGCTTTCTTTCAATTTTCAGCCGAGAAACGCCACTGCAGGGGATGTGTTTCAGTCTCCCTAAAATTGAAGGAAAAATATCCCGATGTGCAAAAACCTTTTTCTGTAATTTTTCGTAACCAGTGCTGAAATAAGCGTTTATATCTTGGTTATGAGTTGATTTCAGCACTTCTAACCAGGTGAATCGTATTTTACCTAATAATTTGAGGAGGAAACTTGTCGCCGAACACTTAAATGCAGGGTCGGACTGACGCACCTCTGAGGGCGCAGACCCTTAGCCGGGAGAGGGGGCGCAATGTGATATTTCGCTCAGGAGTATGCAGGAACAATCCCCCCTCTCTCGGAGAGGCCGGAATTTTTTAAAAACCAAACTCTTCTAAGTAGAATTTTGACAGTAGTTTCAGGTTCAAAGTCGATTAATGTTACAGAGGAAAATTCTGGAATTGAATTGAGTTTCAAATGGCGAGGGTGTGTCATGACTTCAGATAAGGATTCTACGAAAAGAGTTGCGTAGAGTTGGTAGGGCGTATGGCCTGTTTGCTTCAATTTTTTCTCGCCCCTTATTTTCTCCAAAAATGCACGGCTTCTTATGGGGAAATGGGGTTCTTCAGTAATTACCTCCTATTAAAGCTTCTTTCGTTTACTTATAATTTTTAGGCATTTTTTCTTTACTTATTTTCTTTTCTCCTTGCTTTTTATTTAGTATCCTTTCCTTTTTCTCTTCTTTTTTCCTCTTTTTCTTCTGTTTTCTTTTTTTTCTTTGCTTCTTTTCTTCATTTTCTTTATTATTATTCAAGCGGCCGGAAGAGGGGGGCGCATCTGTCAATGGCAGATTGGCCTTATGGTCAGTCCGACCCTGCTTAAATTCGTACCACGTCTAGTGTTCCGTCGCAACAAAACCACCACCTCACAGAGGCACGAAACAAAAAAATAGATAAATAAAACAAGACGGGTTAATTTCAACATATTGACCAATATACTTGGGGCACATCAGTGTGCCAACATTTCACTCACCATTATTTATTGGCAGCAAATTAGAATATTCACATGGTAGGTGGCACTATTCAGCTCGTCAGTGCGGCTCCTTTCCGCTTAAAACCCTGTTCTTTTTCTTTTCTTTTTTCTATAACCCTCTTTTCGGGCTAATTTATCTCTCACCTCGTCCGCGAGCAGCTCGGCGGAAATGCTTCGGTTATCTTTATTGTTATTCGTTGCTGCCCAGTCCGGTCTGATCGCGCGCAGCCCGGCTATACAGGGTGTTCTAGGGTGTCCACTTGTCCAGGGCCCCTTTTCAGAAGCCAGTTCTGTGGCTCAAAGTATGACTTTTTTCTTTGAGGTTTTTTCGTTTCAAAAAGTGCTTACGCATCAGTGTTCATAACACACCTTTGAGTTTCAGGAACCATGTGGCGCAAAGAGCTCGATTTTAAGGGGCCATTGAAGATTTTTTAGGTTCCAGATTGACTTTTTGCCTATACATCACTGTGCATTTTTTTCCCTGCTGGTTTAATGGCTTCATGTCAAGCACCTTCAGCCTACTTCAGACAATGTTTAGTGTCCGTAGACATCGTGGGATCTCCAGGCTCCAGGCTTTTCCAATTTTCAGGGATTAGGGCCGAGGAGGATCTGATTCAGCACATCTACTCGTCAATTCCGTGAAAATTAGACGCCACCACCGGGATTCGAACCCGGGACCTATTGACCTAGAGTGAGACGCGCTGACCACTAGGCCAACCTGGCCGACCACTGTGCATTTAGTGAAACGTTAGACGCAAGATGTTTTAGTTACAGAACTAGTAACTGTAACTTGGGGGAAATTTCGAAAAATCACCAAACAGAAAAATTAGATTTTAGCGGCTCTGGTGCTTGCACTAGAGCTGCTATTCCGGACGGTCCCAGCTGGGGAGTATCAATGCAGCATGTTACATTGTAGAGACCGCGCGTTGGTTGATGGGAATCGGCGCCATTTTCGGCTATGTTCCTTGTCATGACTTTATTTTATTGCATACTGTTTTATTGTTAGTCAATGCTATGTTGTGTATTGTATTTTTGGAATCATGGTGATACAGTCAACAATTCAAAACTTGTTTGTGCTTTTATCTCGTGATGGAAAAAATGTACTTTACGTTCAAAATTTGAAAATTTGAATTTTAAAGTTTTCGCGGTTAAGGAAGCTTTAACTACTGGGTTGGAGCTTCCTAGTCATATTACTTGATATCAGCTGATAGCAAACAAAGGTTACCAGGGAAACCGTAAACGTCTAACAACTATCGTGGCCATTGGGGCGATTATTGAAATGATATCGACTGTATGTCGCCGCTTACGACAGGACATAGCCCTATCTTAACTGTGTAATATATCGCAATTCGATATTGTTTTGATTTTTAAAAGGAGCAATTCATTCATACAGTTCCGATTAGTTTTGGCGAACGGCCCCTTAACCTACGACACTCGGCTCATGGGAATTTTTTAACTTGTCCTGGACGGACTCGTCTGTAGCGCCTCGTTCTTCGTTGTGTGTGTGATTTCGTGAAGAAGTTTCTATGGCAATTTGCTTTTATTTGTGAGCTGTTTTTTCACGGAATTTTTGAATGTTCTGTACGAATAAATTCGGTGAGTACCTCATTTATCCCTCCTTCCAGTAAAATTATTTCAACTTTTCCTTCTCCCTCATTCTGGACCCACTCATGGGCTGATTATTTATGAAATTGATCTTCGAATACCTTTTGATGAGCTAGGGAAATGGAACCATCTGCATCTCATGGACAATAAATAGTTGCCGTAATCAAGGTCATCCCGTGATTAAGGTGCCGTGATTTAAGTCATAAATTCTTCATCTAATTCTTGATTCATCTCCAAAATGTCTGCTAAAGCTTTCATGCGCTTCTCCTTGTATGCATGAATGAGCAAATTGGGTATCGAACAAGCGGACACTTTTTGAAAATTTAGATGATTCTGGACAATATCGTACAGAAGTCCACGAGCTGCAGATAGAACCAGTACCTCTAGCTCATCAAAAGTTATTCGAAGATCATTCAACAACCTCTTTGACAAGTTGCAAAAACTTTTCGTTAACAATAGTGTCACACGGTACTAGGAATATTTACTATTTAACGAACCTTATATTTCCCTGACTCAGTCCTAAATTATAGAAGTATGCGTTACTTTTCCAGCAATCCAAAAAAACAATTATACAAAAAACCAATACCTACACTTTCAGATATAAAAATGCAAATTTTTTGCAGCCTCGCTAAACGACTTATCAACCAGAGATTTTTTAGGAAGCTGACCTCCAAAGAGCTTTCAAAATTAAAAGTATACAACAAGTGATAATGCCATGTATTTGCCATATCAAAGCCCAATACACATTTATACACCGGCTACGTAAATCTGCTAAGTTACAAAACATGAATCGACAGTTGTCGGATTGTACATCAATGACAAAATGTGTCTAGGCCCTCATTCTTGACTACAACTACTGCCCCCAGAGCCGCTCTCCGACGCCAATGCGTTGGAGCTTCCTGCTTGTTTTTTTTTATTTACTTCCCTTTCATCTCCTTTTTATCTCTTTTTCATTTCACCTCCTTTTCATCTCTTTTTCAAAAAATTACACCACCATGCGGTTGCTCTGACAGAAGATACTTTCAAAGTTGTTGGGAGGGAAAGCGCCTTATTTCGATCCCCAAAATACACTCCAGTAATCTGGAATCTGGTGGTTCAACCTTGGGACACCCTGTAAACCTTGTGGATCGGCCATTGGCGTCGTTAAAAATCTCGTTAAGTAGTCGGAAACTCCCGTGGTGGCTCATGTAGGGGGAAAAAAGGAAAAAAAAGGTGAAAAGAACGATACCAGAGAGGAGAGCCCTCATCATTCTGCTTATTGGCACAGGTGCGTGGATTTGTTGCTTATTAGCAGTTCGTAATGGATATGTTACTCTTGACCACTCCTCGCGGTGCGATGTTGACAAGCGTTAGGTTAATCAAAAGAAGGAATTTTTGCGAATGAAGTACGTCTGAAGGGCCAATTTCGAAAACGGAATTCTCACATATTTCTTTTTTTCATATGCACTACCTAATACATCAATTGCTAATGCCAAAAAAGCATTCAAGCATCAAAGCAGTTGCGTGGTGTGCTTTACGATGTATCGATTGATCTGCCATTTGAGCCTTTGGAAAATTCCTTGGTCCTGAGACTTGTCATTACGCTGCTGAAAGTGAACTGAACATCCCACCTACCACTACACTGAAAAAAAAAGTAGCTTGGATCAAGCATGATAATTCTTGAATTTGCCGCCAAGAATTTTCTTTATCTTGCTTTAAGCTGACTTTCTCTTGATTCAAGAAAAATAATGCTTGGGTTAAGCAAAAAAGTAGCTTATTTTAACCAGCGAAATTCTTGATTTAAGAAGAAATACTTCTTGGCGGTAAATTTAAGATTCTTTTTTTTCCAGTGTAGTCGTAATTTTAATGTTTCTTTAGTGGTTACAATTATTTTAGTCGCGGTAACAATGCTGATCGTGACGGCTTCTCTGTTGGGACCGAAATTGTCCGGAAATATCTCACGATTCCAAACTTCAGTCAAAAAGGGAACCATACCCGATCGTGAAAATTTGCCTCGGGAAATCAGACTCAGTCCTCGGTCAAAAACTGAAGAAAAAAAGGGGGCAAATAAATGCAGATTAAGTTCAAGTGGACTGCATTTTGCAAAAAGCAGCTAAAAGCATTGCTATGTTGCTGAGATTGTGCAACTTCATCCTTTCCAATAAAAGTGCTGAAATCGTGCAAATTACGAAATTCACATGTCAATTTTTGTCTTGGATTTCCGGTTTTTAGGGTGTAAAATAGAAACTTTTCATATTTTTTTTTATGTGATCAGGTTTTTCCCCCAAGATAAGGCAGGACAGCGGCGGATCCAAGAATTAGGCAACACCGGATTTCCTCCATTTAAACCTATCTTAAATAATCGATTCCTGTTGTAGCACCTGACCCCTCCTAGAAGCGATACATTTCCATAGGTTTAAATGGAGAAAAACAATGTTGCTCATTCGCTGGCTCCACAAATAAAAAAGGATCACAATCTTAGCAACATTGCAATGGTTTTGGTTCCTTTTTGCAAGACGCAGCCCATGCAATTTGTCTCCACCGAAGCGATAAAAATCTGTCGTATTAAAATGCCTGAAATCGTGCAAAAATATGAAATTTACATGGTATTTTCTGTCTTAAATTTACAGTTTGTAGGGTGTAGAATAAACATTTTTTATTGATGACCAGGTTTTCCTCCCAAGACAAAAGAAGTTGCACGATCTTAGTATCATTGCAATGCTCTTGGTTCATTTTTACAAAACGCACTGAAAGAAAATTCTCGGCTTTTTTACCAAGGTCCGTTGGCACCTTTACCATCTCACTTTTTTTACCAATTATCGGTAATTTTACCAAGACAGACTAGTAAGCTTACCTAAAAACCGGTATTTTTACTGTTTTTTTCAGGTAAGAATACCACTTTTATTGGTAATCAATTCCCGGTAACTTTGCCATTTTATCTCGGTAATTCCACCACAGTCGATAAAAAATATTGGCTTTTTTACCAAGGTCCAGTAAAATTACCGAGAAAGTTCAATAATTTTACCGAGATTTCTCGGTAAAATTACCAATTCCATTAATGGTAATTTTACCAAGAAAAAACCGGGATCAAATAGAACCCTGAATCTTGGTAATTTTACCCTTTTCATAGTAAATACACCGAGATTTTTTTCAGTGGGTGTAAAATAGAAAATTATTATTGATGACCAGGTTTTTCTCCCGAGACAAAAGAAGTTGCACAATCTTAGCATCATTGCAATGCTCTTGGTTCCTTTTTGCAAAACGCAGCCCAATTTGTCTCCCCCAGAGCAATAAAAATCCGTGCCCGGGACGTAAGTGATGGAGCAGGTGACAAAAACAACGCGCGTCGAGCACGGAGAACCTGTTGGAGAACGAGAGGAGAGATGAATAAAAATTAGAGCTGGAAATTAATTAAGTTACTTTATGTAAATAATTTTTTTTCTTATTACCCGCGCGTTTCCCTTAATTGCAGTCGACTTGCCGAGACGCGGCCTATAAAATGGCCCTGTCCGAGAAATAAGGAGCGAGAGTTGTCATGTTAAGGGAAAAACCACTTAACTGCAAATGGAGGGCGTCTGTGCGTACGCGGTTTTGTCACGGTGGGGGTTAGGGAGTGGCCGTACCTCTAAATTACCCGGCGCAAGTATTTCATTCGTTGCAGTTCTCTGCCGTGCTCCGGAGAAAGCGCGGACCTCCCTAGGGTTTGCATTGCAGTTAGGTGATTTTGTATTAGGAGAGTGGTTTTATTCATAATTGACTCAAAACAGGATCGGCCGCGAACCACGACGGGATTCAATTGGAATCAATTCGCGGTTCCGATACGGTGTCGCGAGGTTGCCAATTTGCCTCGATCCTTGAATGATTAAGGGTTTTCAATACTGCCGTGCTGAGGAAAAACGCCGTGTGAACATTCGAAAGTTGCCAAACTTCCTTCAATAAAATCATTTTTTTGAGGAAATTTATGAATTTTTCCCTCGAAATCTTCAGGAACTTTAGGTGAAATTGCGTACAAAATTATCTGAAAAATCTTCATAATTTTACGAGGAAATTCGTGTTTTATAAAAGGAAATTTGGCGACGCCTGGAGGCTTATACGGCGTTCTTCCTTAGCACGGCAGAAGAGTTTACCAATTGTTTCGGATCAACATCTATCTGCACAATGGTATATACTTTGTTTTATTCAGAAAAAAAGGTTTTTCTTCCAAATGTAGTCCATCATTAAAAATTGGCTTGATACAGATACAAGCCGAAAAATCCTTGAAATTTTCGCCGTTCATATGTTTTGGTGGATTGGCGTCGGCCATGTTAGTCATTGCGTAGCATCTTCCTGTGCAGGGGTTGGATGAAACGCCCCTTCTCTAAGAAAATTTTCACCTGTACCGTAGTACCGTTTTTGAAGCGAAGGGCTAAAAAAACCGCAAATTCCTTACAAAGATTGTGAGGTAAGGAGTGCATTTCAGACTTTGCCGATGCGCTCATTCTGATTTTTGAGAAATTTTCTGTAAGAAACAACTCTTATTTTTTCTCCGGCAAAAGTCTGCAATAGGCCAATTTTCAGATTATGTAAATACATTTTACAACTTGAATTTTGTAAGTTTTTATCAGGAGCTTTCAATTTAAATTTACGAGTTTTTTCCTTTTAATTATACTCATATTTTTAGTATCTTAAATATGCCTGTTGTATATAACACAATTGTATGCGTTTCCACTTTATAAAGACTAGTTGACCATATAGCGCCTTGATGCAAATATTCGTGTTCCACGCATGTGTGTGTTGCATACAGGGCCGGATTCAGGGGATGACCACATGGCCCACGGCCCATGGTGGCAAAATGTAGGGAGCGGCAAATTTTGCAATCTTTTTGAATGTAGGTATCAAAAAAAGAGAGAGAGAGAAATCGGATTCAGAAAATAAATTACAAACTAGAAAAGGCGACAAAATCACTCATTTCCTGAGAGTGAAAGTATAGTAATTTCTAATTTTGTCGTCTTTCGATGATACAAGAGAAAACACCTTTAATTAGTCGAGTTAAGAGAGAAACCAAACACGCAATTTGACCTGGAAGTCCTGGAACGGAGCGGTGCGGCGGTCGCGTCGGCATGAAACGCACTGCGCCTACAAGACTGCATGAATACTTCACGCATTGCGTCAAACACACTGCGGTTGGCAGCAGTTAGCGGTCGGCCTGAAACGCATAGCTCCTACAAGACTGCATGAATACTTCACGCATTGCGTCAAACACACTGCGGTCAGCAGCAGTTAGCGATCGGCATGAAACGCATAGCGCCTACAAGACAGCATGAGTACTTCACGCATTGCGCCAGCACACTGGTCGGGCAGCGGCGGAAGTTAAAATTATTACCCGCATTTATGTTACGAGTACTTGCTTTCAGGTACCAGAAATATTTTTCTTAGACTAACTTCTTCTCCTATAATAAGCAGTTTTGTGTGTGTCTTGATTAGTTCCATTTTTTCGAGTTGGTGTGTTTTCGTTCTCACTGATTCAAATTCTGTGTGATTAATCTTTGCTCTTTCAATCATATGCATGGAATATATTGGCTAGAAGCTCTTAGCGATATTTGTGGACTTGAAGGTTTTAAGTTTGGTTCAACTGATTTTCATTGCTATGAATAACTATCTAAAAATATGTGATTTTACATCAACATAAAAACAGGAAAAGAATAAATATAAAAAATGATATATGCTGCAATAAAACTTTTAATTATCTCAAATTGATTCTTACTACTAAAAACATCAATGTTGACTTTATTTGGTTACAATATAACATTTTGCAAGATTCCAAAGAATGTGAACGGGAGTAGACCAAATGCCCTTTTCGATGAGGAATGTTCCCTAAACTTAATATAATTCAAGGTTCAATTTTAGCCATCGAAAAGTTTACATCATACGGAACCCCTACTGTCCAAAATTTGCGATCTGCGTCTCCAGGGATTTGATTCTTCCATCAATCATCTTGACTTTGTCTCCAACTTCTTTGTCCGCCTGATTTTTCTCTTCAATCATCGCCATTATTCTTTCTCGCGCGTTGGCGGAATCGAGAGACTGACCCTTAAGTTCTTTCTTCAGTTGATCCGCTTTGTCTGTGAAAATCTTGAGAACCAATTTGAACATGTCTTCCTTCATTTTCTTCAAAGTTTCAATTTCTGCCTTCATCTCCTCCACGTTTGGGATACCTCTCGCCTGTAAGTTCTGTGATGTTCCCTGAAGCTGGCTGATTTTTGTCTCCAAGGCTTTGATTTCTCCATCAATCAGATTGGCCTTTTGGTTTATTTCTCTTTCTGCCTGATTTTTCTCTTCAACCATCGGCTTTATTTTTTCTTGCAGGCTGGCGAAGTCAAGGTTCTGGCCTTCGAGTTCCTTATCAAGCTGAGCCTTTTTGGCCTTGAACATAGAGCTGGCCGTTTCGAACATATCCTCCTTCATTTTCTTCAGAGTCTCGATGTATGCCTTCATCTCCTCCACGTTTAAGAAGCTTTTTGCCGGGAGCATCTGTGGTATTCCTTGAAGGTGGCCGATCTGCATCTCCAAGGCTTTGATTTCATTATCAATCAGATTGACCTTTTGCATCATTTCTTTTTCTGCCTGGTTCTTCTCTTCAACCATCGGCTTTATTTTTTCTTGCATGCTGGCGAAGTCAAGGTTCTGGCCTTCGAGTTCCTTATCAAGCTGAGCCTTTTTGGCCTTGAACATAGAGCTAGCTGTTTTGAACATGTCTTCTTTTATTTTCTTCAAAGTCTCAATTTGTGCCTTCAACGATTCCACGTTCGAGCAGCCCTTTGCCCATGACATAGGTGGTTTTCCCTGAAGTTGGCTGATTTCTGACTCTAAGCATTTGATTCGTCCATCAATTAGCTTGACCTTTGTTCCTACTTCTTGGTCAGCCTGGTTTTTCTCTTCAGCCGCTGCCTTTATTTTCTCTTGGACGTCGGCGGAGTCGAGATCCTGGTCTTTGCGCTCCTCCTTTAGTTTAGCTGCTTTGTCCGTGAAAATCGTGAGAATAGTTTTGAACATGTCCTCCTTCATTTTCTTCAAAGTCTCAATGTGTGCGGTTTTCTCCTTGATCTGATTCAGTGCAGTTGCTTCACCTCCTGAGATGCTGACATTGTACTGATTTGAGTCAGAGACGGATGGGGCAAAGTGTGCCTGGAAAAAATAAAACGCCCACTTAAAAAAACTTGCCTACAAGTTACGCGCAAGTTTGATTGCCACCGCAACTACATGCCCAGTGGCGAGGTGTGAATAATCGGTTATGGATATTTTCCCATTCAAAGCTATGGAAAAGAATCGATTATTAAGGTGTTTGTTGCGAACACCTTGTTTATCGATCCTTTTCCAAGCGTTTATATGGCAGGTGAATCGATGTATCGCAAAGCACGCCACGCCACTGCACGTGTCTAATCTCACAAAATATCTCATTTGTTTTTCTTTCGGCTAGATGTAGCAAATATGGACGTATTTCTATCAAACAGAACGATGTGCAGATGGAAAGATGGGGTGTGCTCGTTCGTTCGTGCTCGGGCCATAAGAATGAATGGGAAATATAAAGCGCCATATCTTGGTGTTTTTTTTCTCATATATGTCGGGGTCACTTAAGGTTTTGGTTGATTTAATCAAATTTTTGGTTGCTTCAGCTTAAAACTTGGTCGATCAAAAAGAAATAATTTAACCTAAATTAACCGAAAAGCAGAAATTTTTCATTGTGTAGGCGTTGTTTATGCCCAATTTTTCGTTTGCCGAACGAAAGAGCGTAACTCTATTCCAAGGTTGGAAAATTGACCAAACAATTCAATGTTTTAAAGAATGTACCCGTTCAATTTACGTTAAAAATTTGTCTGATTTTTGCATGAGATCAAAAGAAAAATCAATAAAATTTTCAGTAAAGGACTTCAAAGATTCTCCTGACGAAAATGCAATTTATAAGGGGAAAGGTAACAGTTATGAGGGAAACACGAATCGTCGAAATGAAAGCAAACAGCGCTTCTAGCCAAGGAATGTGGCTTAAACAGAGCGGCAGACCATGGTATGCCTTCATTTTGATCTGCTATGCAACTATTTCAACAAGGGAGTACTATTTTTGCCACATTCTCAAAATGAAGGAAATTTACCCATGTTTCTGTTTTGCAGGGACAAAGCCCTACAATAAAATGATGGATGCATCAGAAGACCTGTCCCCTCATCAAAATTTCCCTTAAAACATTTGGAACGAGTTAAAATTCCGAAACCAACTTAAATTTGAGACTTTAAAGCGTCATTGAGAAAATTATCGTTGCTTTTATGGAATTCGATTTCCTATCTACTTTCCTAGTCGTTGATACGATGTCATATCCATGTGGTAACAATTCTTCCGATCCACGCAACGATGGCGCATTGTAAACGGGACTCAAATAATCGTCAAAGTATCAGTGTGAGTACAAATACAACCAAAAAAGGAGGTAGAATATGGAATATAATACGTGCACCGTAAAAGCAACGACTCTTTTCTTCTCTATGCAATAAAATTCATAAAAATCAATAAATCCTCCCATCCATGATATTTACCAAAATCCAACAGCAAAGCGGTCATTAAAGAAAACTAATATTTGTATGAGTAACTAAAATTTAGTTTTACAAAAATTTAATTTTAAACAATTCTGAGAAACTTCTTTCACCATGAAACACCCTGAGAATCGATTTACTCCCGATTTAACTCGAGTGGACTTGAGTGTTTGCGCTGTCACGCACGTATTCATGTTCAAGTGGTCTCGGCAATTGAGAAGTCCTTAGATTTAAATAAAACAAATGAATCCCTATTTTTCGACGCTCAGAAGTTCAGAAAGTAAGATTAGAGAGATTAAAACGACTTTAAGTGCAGTTGTGGGCTACTTAAGTGTCTTTCTGATGTCCGTGATTTTCACCTAGAAGAGCCAAACCTCACTTTTACTCAAATCTTTGTAAGTGGTTTTGGCGCTTTTATTCTTATCAGAGTTCTATAATTATATACAACTTGTGCGCCTAGGTTAAAGATCAAAACAGTTACTACTTAAAAAACAACAGTAATCAAAACCAACGTTACTACTCCAAAATGGACGTATTCCTGCCGAACGGAACTATGTGCATTAAGACATGAGCCCTGAGACCCCTAAGAATATATCGACGGTGAAAGTCGGCAATCACATAACTCGTTTGCGGTGTCTGAAAATCTCCGCCTCTACGTCATTTTTTTAAAGGAGAACGAATTGATATTATTTCTTGAAGTTTTTGCAGAATTTTCTTCGCATTGAGAAAAAAAATCATGACAGTTTTAAAGAATTGCCGTTGAGTAGTTTTCCATTTTAAAAATAAAGTATGACAGAAGTCTGCGACGTCGCAAACCGAGTTATGTGATTGCCGACTTTCACCGTCGATATGCATAACAGAGCTCGCGTCATGATGCACATAGTTCCGTTAGGCAGAAATTCGTCCGAATGACGTTGCGAAAACGTTTATTTTGGAAGTAATGTTGTGACAACATTTTCTCTACCTTTTTCACCCAGAAACAAAGAAAAGCCCTCCACTGATCTCTTAGACTTGTGAAAACATTCCCTTTTCGGGATTCTACGCTTCTTCATTTAAAATTATATAAGGCAGCAATTGTCGTCATCCTCTTTTTGACTGCTGACCTACCTACCAGATGGATGATGAGCTTCCGAAAGTAATGATCCAAAAAAGTTTACAAAACTTCGGTTCACTTGCGAAACGAAATGCTCAACACGTTATTTAATATCCATTTAGTAGATAGCTCAACAGTTGAATGATGGGATTTTGTCTCTGTTTTTGCCGGGCAGCAGTGGCGTGGCGTGAATTGCGATGTATCGATTGTTATGCCATTTAAGCCTATGTAAAAGGATCGATTAACAGGGTGTTCGCAGCGAACACCTTAACAATCGATTCTTTACCGTACGTTTAAATGGCATAACAATCGATACATCGCAATTCACGCCTTGCCACTGCCGGGCGGGCTGCAATCCACTGAACTAGACACACTCTAAGTACGCTTAATGTGTGCTATAATGTGTCCTTTCAAACTAGGAGTTTGCACTTGGTATTTCTGACTATCAAACTTTAACAACTACCAACTATTTTTTAGTGCACTGAAAAAAAAAACTCCGGTCGTGGAAGCCGTACTTACGTGTTATACAGACATTCCGCCCACGTTCCGGACTCAGAGGCCGAAAGTTCCGGACGTAGCATCGGGAGCAATCTATGCCATGGCTCCAGCACCCGGAACTTTCAACCTCTTGAGGCCTGGACTAACGGTGTGTCTATATAGCCTGTAACTTCCTTTTTTCTAGCGTGACACGTGTTGAAGTCGGCGATTCTGATCAAGTTTTACGGATATGCTCAGCAAAAAAGGTTCAATCGAACACGTATGTTGAATTATTTCAACTATTAATAACCCTTCAAACGATAGGTGTTAAGTACGGAAAAGATGTGTATCAGTTTCACAGTAACAGGGATTGCATACGGAAGGAGGGAGTGTCAAATCCTTGAAGTGTCTAGGGAGGATAGGGAGACTGTGGCGGTTAGGCGCCGCAGAGCACTAGAGAGCATGCGGATTTTATATGTTCGAGAGCTTCAAGTAAATAGTAGCAAGACGTAAATGATCGACCATCGATATTTCCCCTTTTGAGACCATAGTAAAGAATCGATCATTAAGGTGTTCGTTGCGAACACCCGTTCATCGATCCTTTTCCATACACTGTTAAAAATGAATGATTTACACTGTGACTGAGTGAATAGCCGGCGTGAAAAAAAAATCCAGCGCGAATTTCGCGCCGCACTCTGAGTGAATAGATCAGAGCGTTAATATCACCAACGACAGACGAATTAGTTGAGGTACCTCAAGTAGCGTTATGAGTGCCGAATGGCAAAGTGGTAGCGCACTCGTCTATCACCGCCGCGACTCGAGTTCAGATCCATGCTGCGGCAGTTCCGTTTTACGTTTGCCTGTCAGATTTTCACTAGAGTACCTTTATAGCGAGAGTATGGACAGATCGCTTGATGGAGAGCTTAGGGCCCAAAAGTGCAGCCACCCTTCTGAACAACTTCTATCACACGAAATTTCACTGCCAGCCTACAGATTTCAATTCTAACCAGGGTGGCCAAGAATGTACATAAGTGAGCGTTCTTTCGCAAAAACAAGTAAAATTATGCAAAAAGTAAGCCAATCACATGCTTTATAAACGACGGTTCGTAACAATTGTATTTGTAAATCATTCTGGACATTTGAAATTCATAGGTTGGCTGCATTTCTGGGCCCTAACTTTATTCGCGGAGGCATCGGTGAAGGCCTGATGAATTTTCGGAGTTTCACATCTGTCTATACTCTCGCCTTACAGGTACTCTAATTTTCACTCCCGCCAGAGCGTGAAATTCGCGCCGAGCTTATTTCGCTCCGGATCCATGCATTCAGAGTAACAGGTGGTCAAAATAGCAACTGAATAAGCGTGAATTTTTAACAGTGTAGGTTTAAATGACAGATCAATCGATGTATCGCAAAGCACAGCAAGTGAAGTAACTCTTACCTGCTGAATAAAAGCGGCGAGGAAGAGGAGCGCCAGTGGTTTGTACCCGAAACCCATGGTTGCACACTTGGTTGTGAGTACCAATCCATGCTCCGCGTTCCTGTTTATAGGCCGATTTTCAGTTCCAACCAAAGGTTACCTTGTGCCTGGAAATAGGAAAAAATCCAATAATGAGAAAATATTTAAAAAGCTAGGCCTAAAAAGTGCAGCTTGCCGAGAATCAATCGGACGCATTTCTATCAAACGGAACTGTGTGCATTGTGGCGTAAGCCCTGTAATGCATACACTCTTACTGGTCGCAGGGCTCATGTCTTAATGCACATAGTTCCGTTTGACAGAAATATGTCCAATTATTGCCCTTGCACGTTCGATTACGCGTCACGCATATCGATCTACAGATTTTAAATAACACGTCCTCTTTCCAGGTAAGAATAACTGTGGGTGCTAACCTGTGGCAAATCTACGGATAAATCAACCATAAATCGTTCTGAAAGAATTCACTTTGATGTTCGAGCTGGAATCTCTGTTGAAAGTGACGCACTTGTTGACATGACCCAAGTCAACTTAATAAACATAGCACCCGGAAAATGAGCGTTAAATTGTGTTGTAGAGGAGGAATAGCAATTAATGCGGATATGATTGACGCAAAAGGATGTGCGAATTATTAAAAAATAGTTCCTGAAACACGACAAATTCGCGGTCTAACTAGATTTAAAACACTTCGTGGTGAGTATTACTCATTTGGTTCATTACCACTCAAGTACAACTTTGTGGTACTGGTGCAGGACTATAGCAATTAATGAGGGGTTGATTGACGCAAAGGACGTTGGAGTCATTAAAAAGGATAGTGCTCAAATGTGTTAATGCCCTGTGACTTATTCTTTTCATAGAAATTGAAACAGCTTTTAAAACACTCAGTTCCGTTGTGGGTTTCCGGGGAGTATGATTTTTATGATGAAAAAAGTCTATAGGTGATGTAGTAATGTCCGTGGTGAGAAAGCACCATGGAAAGAACCACGGTAAATTTTTAGCAGGAAAGCTACATGGAAAAATTCTTGAAAAGTTTGAATTTCCGTGCGCTAAAACTCGGACCGATTGGTCAACTAATCTCTTCAGACATGTTGGAATCTTCAATGATCAACTGATTTTATTAGAACAGTCATTTTTCTTAACGTATAATTATGTGCGTCGTGTAATAATACCCTAGATTCAATTTTTTTGCTTGATTTTCGTGTCAAGCTGAAAAAAACTTTGAAACTAACGAGAAAGTAATATTGTTCTGAGAACAAACCGAAAAACAAAAAAATTCGCAGAGGAACTAAATGGAAAACATTTCATTGTAAGTATTAATCATTTAGACCATGTTCACCCTCGTATAACCTTGAGGATAAGTTTTCAGAACATTTTTTGCATTTTCACTATTCTCCCTCTTTCCAGGAGCTTTTGTAGTAACCTCCAAAAATGGTCGACATTTAATACAATGGTCCAAAATCGATGTTTTTACTGAAATATCTTACGTTTGAAATAAATGAAATGGCAGGAGGCTGATACTGATGTACTCTACTTCAACTACTTATCGCTGTTCCTTCAGGAATGAAAAATTTTAAGTGATTAGCAACTTTGGATAGAATAAAGTTTAATAAGCTCACAATATTCATTATATTGATTTATTCAAAGGGATCAATATGCTACCCGTACTCCAAAACAAGAATTGCTGAAACAAAATTTTCTCCATTGAAATTGATAGTTCGAGTCTCCTTTTTTCATGTGGTCCCTCCTTGAAAGCAAAATGCCAAAAATAAATTAATCGAATTGACAATTAACGATTTGCGTGGTCAATCTCCGTTTTTAATATACATTTTTTCTTCTTCTAGATTTTTTAGGAGCATCCAGGAACAAGATTTTTTTAAATTTGAGCCTCCATAGGTGGTAATACACTGCTATGAATGAATAATCACCCTAGTCGTGACAGATTATCCAATGCACGATCTTATTTTTTACACCTTTTACATCTTCCATAAAATTTCGGCCAACCTGTCTTTCAAAATTTGGTTCGTCCGCAATTTGGATCCGTCATATTGATCTTGTATTTTTTATTGTCAATTCCTTTGACTTCAACTTTACACAAACTGCATTTTGATAAAATACGTACGTGTATCTGTTGGGAGACCTTTTGTGGTTAACAGAAAAATCCTGGCTTTCAAGCAATAGGTAATTTGTTCGTCCAATGAATTAACTTTACCAGCAATTACTATCACAGTTAATTTTATAAACTTTCTATGATAACTTTTCAATGGATATTAGAATCTTATGCGGGTTCACAAATTGATTTGCCTGCCATTTTTTTAATCCTTAAAAACATTTTCAAATTTCTGCTCTGCCTTTCCGACGAACATATGACAGAAGGCATCTTTGTTACTTTGTCTGTCAGGAATATTTTTATTTGTTCTCGTTCATTGAATTCATTTTCATTTCACTGCGTAAAAATTCTGTAAGAATTCAAGAAGAAGACAGAAAATACCTGATTTTATCCATTTTATTGTTTGTTTCATACTTGGACACTCTAATGTGGAGGCGAAGAAAATATTCAATGTTCATACATTGATGGTAAAATTGTGGACACACGTATCTTGATGTCGTCCTCTGTTGCGTTTTCCGTTTCCCCTCATTAGTAAATTTAAAACAAGCTGCTGGTTCCAACACTACTGTGTTGGAGAGCTCGCCTTTAGGAAACTATTAACAACTATTAATGATTTTTTCTGAAATTGTGTATGTATTAAATGAATCTTTACCCAATTATCAGAGGTTACATGCCGATGCAAAATGTTATGACGTAATTTCATATGACAAATTTTTCACATTACAATAAATAAAGAGAAATAAAGAGAGAGAAATGGAATTATCTTTTATGAATGTGATTTTGCGGCAAATGTTGCAATGGCTATTTTTGC
>NW_017547330.1:620179-692032 GCF_001854935.1 Bemisia tabaci | reverse complement strand
TCTAGTGTAGCAAACGAGGAACAATTAATCCTCAGTTGAATGAGGGAACGGAAATGTTCGACGGAGGAAAACTGTAACCCGCGAAAATTCAACTTTTAGACCTTGAAATCAATGGGATTTTGGCCGTTCCTCCGACGGCAACGAGAACCATCCATTCGTCGCCACGGACACTACCAATGCTAAAAGAAATCGATCGCAAAGAGCTCTCCCGAGTGGGCGAGCTCAAAACGAAAATTTCTTTGAGAAAACGTTACAAATCATGTTGAAGCGAAGTTGTCTGGATCATTCTGAACAGAAGAAAAATAAACACTTATTGTCTTTTTCCATGAGCAAAAATTAGTCATTCTTAAACCACTAAAATTATGGATAAAAATACAAAACTTAAACAAACAAACGAAAAAGGCTCGAAATCTGCGACGTCACGAACCACAAGTTTCACTATCTGTTTGGTCATGCTTGAATCAGTTTTGTGTAACGTAGTGTAAGCTCTCATGTGCATGTGTCACCCATCTTAAGATTATTTACTTCCTACAGACAAGTGTGGCGTGATTGCGATTGCAATGAAGCACTTGTTCCGAGATTAAATCCCATAGGGATACAGTTATAAGAACTGTCTCTTGCAATTTATATACAATCCGCAGATCAGCGATCACAGCCGGCACTTCCTGAGTTTCGATTCATGTTTATTATTATTACCCTCCAAGGTGCGTAAAATACTTCATCTTTCTTAAAGTATTGTATCGTGATACAAAAAAGTATCGAAAATAAAAGTTTGAAAAGCTTTTTCAATTTAAAAAAAAAAAAAAAAAAAATTCTCCGCAGTGAAGGTAATTTTTTTTTTTTTTAAATCCACGAGTAAAATTCATAGATGGCTATATATTGTTTACCAATATTTTTAACTTTTTCCAGCCATTTATTTTATTTTTTGGTTAAGCGCTGCTTTTTTTGAGAGTCTCGGTAGAGAAGAGCTCAGTGTGGGCAAAGAAATCAGATTTTTAGATTTAGCTTCTTGGATTGAAATTTCTATTTTTCAATTTTTTTTGTAGAATTGTTTGCCTCTGAAAAACTTTTATCGATTCGGATGAAATCGTTTCGACTTACCTTCTTCATTTTCTAGTTATCCGTGTGATTTTTTTTTAAATTAAAAAATGTAGCTGTGTCATTGCTGAGGCGTCTAATTTTTCCCTTTCCCTCCCTTTTGTTCAAAGTTTCTGCGAGTCGCACCTGATAATTAATAATTATCAAACATGCAAGATGGAGGTAGATAAATTCAAATCAAATTGAGAATATAAGCTAAAATATTTTAATTCATCATTACACGCATCGTAAGGAAAACAATATATTTAAGAAAAAAATTGTCTGGAAGATATTAACTAGCAATAAAAAAATGCATTTTCTCGTACTTACAGGTTGGGTGGAGGGGGGGGGGAGATGGGGGGAAGATTGGTTAAAAGACCAAAATTCCAAAGAACAAAATAAAATTAGACTTTAAAAAAAAGACCCCGGTAACAAAAGCTTTCAAGCCATTAAGATCAAGAAGGTTAAGGATAAGAAGAAACGTTTCACTTTACGAGTGATCTTTCAACGATCCCTGATTTTAGATGCTGATTCCTCATTTGGTAACATCTTTGTATCTGCTAGTAAGCGTTACCGCTTATGATGCCCCTCAAAAATGTGGATTATGGAATAGGGACGAGGAAATTTCGAGGATACTGGATGAATTTGCGACTAGACTACCACGCAAGGAGCACCTTACAGATATTAAATTCAAGACGTTGACGCAGAGGCTTGACCACTTTGCACCTTCCGTCATGGATACTTGGGAGCAGGTAAGCAATTCATATCAAAAATCGGAAAACTCAAGGTTCAAGTTACGGGTTAAAGTGCCATGTTCGCCATTCTCGGCCCTAACATTAAAAACATATGAACGGTTCGGATGTAAATCATTAAAATTTATTTACATTCTCCACGGTTTGTCTAGAGACTCATTAAAAATGATAAAATGAGCAAATCTTCTCTCGAAATTTAAGGCAGCTTCATGCGGAAAGAAATTTAATGTTAATTTAGCGTTTATAGTGTCAAACAAATGTGCGAAAAGTATCAAGTGCTGATTTTAAATCTAAAATATACTAACTCAACATTGAATTTGTTCATTTAATCGTGAACGTAGTTAGCGTAGCATTTTCTTATTGTAAAATCAGCATTTATAGTTGTCGCACGTTTTTCTAACATTATACAAATGCTGAAGCAACATTCAATTTTTTTCGTGTTCCCATTATCTTATTGTTGAGTTGTATGTTGTACCATTTTCATGCACCTATTTATTATATGTGCCTGTTTATTTTTACGTATTGGTGATGGATTGAAAACAAACAACGCTGACTATCAGGTGAACGCTATACAATTTTTTACAAGATTGATTTTGTTTTTATATTTTCTGTGTTTTTTCCAGCGGTATGCTGAAAATTTAGATCATTACAGAGGCAATAACTTGATCTTTTTAATGATAGGAGGTGCAGGTGCAATGAACGAACTTTGGCTAAAGCTTGGTCTGATGGCCAAGCAAGCGGAAAAATTCAAAGCTGCAACTTTTGTAATTGAGCACAGATTTTACGGCGAAAGTCGACCAGGACGGTAAGTTACCTTGATCGTCATCTTTTTTCTGAAATTATAGAAACACTTTGAAAACCGTATTACATGCATGGCTTTAAAATTATTCTTTTTTTTTAAAAAGACTGCAGTCCAATCGCCACATAGAAAATGAAATGTTAGATAGTGGCTATTATCGGTAACTTTACATCGATGGCTATAAAGTCGAAAAATGCGTATCTCAGAGTGCGACGTTGCAGAAATCCACTCGTGTTTAATTTTATTAAAGGATAATCAACCGAAAGTTTTTCGTGAATTTTCGTCCAGATCCTTAAAAAAAATCTCTTCATATTGCAAGGAAACATTTTGGTTACTTTTCATTGAAGAAATAAAACATATTTGGATATATTTAACGTTGCAATTGAGATACATATTTTTCGCATTCATAACTATTAATGATATGTGTCATTTAGATTATCCATGTAATCCAGCAAGAGAGGGCATAATACTAATCCCGCAAAAAAACACTGAAAAGAAGTTACGGGCTACATAGACACACCGTCCATTCCGGGCTCAGAGGCCTAAAGTTCTACTGGAAAAAAAACACATTGGATCTAGAGTCCAGACTCTCGAAAACATTGCCAAGAAAAAACACCCTTGATTCAATCGGATTTTTGCTTGAATCAAAACGAAATCCGCTTAAATTAAGAGGCTTGGTTCTTGATTCAAGCTAGACTCTGATTGAATCATGAGTACTTATTCTTGTCGATGTTTCTAAGAGTCTGGACTCTAGATCCAATGCGTTTTTTTTTCCAGTGTCTAAGTGCTGGAACCGTAGCTTAGATTGCTCTGGTGCCCGGAACTTTCGGCTTCTAGGCCCGGAACGTGCACGGTATGTCTGTGTAACCCGTAAGTACGGCTTCCACGGCTGGAGTTTTTTTTATCAGTGAAGATTTTGACTTCTGTTCACAGTGACTTGACAACAAAATCGTTGCAGTATTTGAGCAGCGACCAAGCATTAGCTGATTACGCGCATTTCATCACGCAAATGAACTTAGAGCATGGTTTCAAAAATCCAAAATGGATCGTTTTCGGAGCCTCGTACGGAGGATCTTTGGCAGCTTGGCTCAGGTACAAATATCCGCATTTGGTATATGCTGCCCTGTCCTCCAGTGGTTCCTTATTTGCGAAGGCCGACTTTCATGGTAAGTGTGGATTCTCTTCGAATAATTTAAAAATAACATCATTATTTTGGGAAAAAATTGACTAAGAAATAAGTGGTAATAAACTAAACTCTTGATAAAAAGTACAAAGTCAAAAAACAAAAATCACCTATATCCTCACATGGAGAAAAGAGACTCGTGCGTGGGACCCGAAGTTTAGGTCATATGGATCTCTGAAGTTTTCGGATTGAGCATCTGAACACTTTAGGTCTAGCTGTCGAGGTTCGGATCACACATATCTGAAACTTTAGTTCTTACACCTGAAGTACTTCGGATGTGAGAACCGAAGTTTTTCGGACGTGAGAACCGAAGTTTTTCGGATGTGAGAACCGAAGTACTTTAGATGTAAGAACTGAAGTTGCAGATGTGTGATCCGAACCTCGACAGCTAGACCTAAAGTGTTCAGATGCTCAATCCGAAAACTTCGGAGATCCATTTGACCTAAACTTCGGGTCCCACGCACGAGTTTTTTTTTCTCCGTGTACCATACTACCGTGCTAAGGAAGAACGCCCCATAAGCATTCCAGAGTTACCTAATTTCCCTTGATAGAACATGTATTTTCGACAACATTCGTGCACATGTTTCCTTGACATTTTCAAATATTTCAGATTAAATCGCGTATAAGCTTGTCTGAAACTTTTGGGAAAAAATATTCACCACCGAAAAAAAGTGAAGTTGATTTAACATTCTGGATGTAAAAAAAAGTGTGCGAGAACTTATAAAATGCTGAATTACCCGCTACAGCAGTTAATTTAGCAATGCCAAGATGTAAAACTATCTGCTATGGCGGGTAATTTAGCATTTAATGTTCTCGCACACTTTTTTTACATCCAGAATGTTGAATCAACTTCACTTTTTTTTTTCGGTACAATTTTCCTTGTAAATTCGGTTTTTATTGGAAGAAACTCGGCAACGTCTAAAGGTTCATACGGCGTTCTTTCCTAGTAAGGCAGCATACATGTTTAATTTTAGTATTACATTCTACCGCGTCCAGGAAGAACGCGGCATAAGCCTCCAGACTTCGTCGTTTCTTAAATAAAGGACGAGTTTTCAGTTTTTAACGATTTCCTTCCGATTTTTCAGATGATTTTTTTGCCAAATAGTATCTTAAGTATTTGAAAATTTTAAGGAAAAATTTTCATACATTTCCTCAAAAATAAATGTTTAATTGACCAGGAGTTTGGAACTTCGAGTGTTCACTCCAAGTTTTTCCTAAGCACGGCAGACTTGGATATTCTACTTATTACTAGTTGGTATAACTAAGCTTATTTCTCATTACAACCTTAATTATTTTTGTCAGGTATGTGTTGTGCATGAGGAAAGTTATTAATAACCGAGAAGTTTTATATTTTCTTATCTCCTTATTTTGTAGAATGGTTCGAAGTAATTACAAAATCATTGTCTACGTTAGGCGGTCCTAAGTGTGTGGATGCAATCAAGACCGCAAATAAAATCATGAGCGAGAATGTTCACAACAAGAAAAAACGAGAGTATTATCGGGATCTTTTTGAGTAAGTATACATAAGCATCCTCCGGAAAAAGACAAAGTAAAAATTATCACCGTACTAATGAACCCTGTAAGTGAATCATTTGAGAATTTCCGCTAACTAGTTTTCCATTTAAAAAATAAATTATATCAATAAGTCTGCAACGACGTAAACAGAGATACATAGTTTTGGGGTTTCACCGTTAATCTGTGAGAAAACAACTTACAGTATGTTATCACCCTCAGTATACAGGGTGACCCAGGGTTAAACGGTCAGACTGCAGTAGCGTGTTCTATGGGTAAAAACAAGACTTTTTTGTTGCGTAAAGTTTTTTTTCTCAAAGTACTCCTAGTCGGGGTCACGGTCCCCCAAAAATTTCGGAAAGTAAATCGTTTTTCCTGAATTTTGGCGGTGGTTGTGAACCAAATCTCATGAAAATGTGTAATCTTAAGTACTTTAATGCCCTAAATTCAATAATGATCTTTAAAATAACAAATTTCAATGCACTGGAAAAAAACCACATTGGATCTAGAGTCCAGACTCCTGAAAACATTGACAAGAAAAAATACTCTTGATTCAATCGGATTTTTGCTTGAATCAAAACAAAATCCGCTTAAATTAAGAGGCTTGGTTCTTGATTTAAGCTAGATTCTGTTTGAATCAAGAGCACTGTTTCTTGTCGATGTTTTTAAGAGTCTGGACTGTAGATCCAATGTGTTTTTTTTTCCAGTGTGTAAAGAGGGGGTTTAGGGGTATTTCGGCTCTTGCAGTCTGGCCGTTTAACTTTGAATCACCCTGTACTTGTTTGTGGAAAGCCCCTTATTTTATCTACATTGGTGATAAATATAAAATGAGCTCACTCCAGATGAATTTATTTTTCAGCCTTTGTGAACCGTTCGAGGGTGATAAAAAAGAAATCAGTAGCTTCTTCTGGAGTATGGCATTTCCTTTTTTTATACCCGCTCAGTCTCTGAATAAAAAAGAAATTGAAAAGGGCTGTGCAATTATGACGGACGAGTCGATTAAATCACCCGTAAGTATTAAATCAGAATGTTTAAGATTCCTGATTCAAAATTTTGTGCGGAAGGAGGGACGAATTTTCTGTACAGTAATTTTGGTATAAGGCTGCCTCGAAAAATCGGATTTGGAAATTTCGACGATAGACTGCTAAAAAAGTAACTTAACATTGCTACAGCACTAATGATTCAATTTTGCATCTTTCTGGGTCAATATCTCCTTGAAATCGTAAATAGTCACTTATGCTTCATACTCATCACACACTTACGAATGATAAGAAGTTAAGTTATTGATACATGCTAATATTCAGATACCCAGTTCTGCGGTTTACATGATTTGAGAGGCTTGGAGAACAAGGCGCACAAGTGCAGTTTTTTTTTAAAACATTGAGATATTAATGATTTCAAGTAAAGCTAGTCTTAATGCATATTCTGTGAAAAATTCGCTCCCGAATTCCAATTCTTAGCATCAAAAAGTCCGTTTAAACGTTTTTCCCGCCATAAGGGTCAAAGTAATTTCGAAACTTCAAATTCATGAAATAGCAAAAACTGCACTTATGCGCCTTGTCATTTTGACTTGATTGGTTTTAATACTTTTTGAAGAACTCTTACTCAGTAATTCGTTTTTTCTCTCTCTTTAAATTATTTCCTTCAAAATGTTTAAAGCAATCAAAAGAGGAGAAAATATACGTCACCGCACACCGCTGCACTCTCTGACGGAGACGAAAGATCAGATCGAGCATATTTTTTTATTTTTATTTTTTTTCTTGAAGCATTAATGCAATTTAACTATTTTCTTCTCAATAGGTAAATCGATATGCTAAATACAACGAACAATTTAGAGGGAACGAACTCTGCCAATCCATTAAATATTCAACCATTATCGGCACACTGAACGACACCGCATATGGGTGTGGCTGTGGAGGTGAGTTTTCCATAATCACATATTTGCAAATTCTTCAGCAGCATTTCTTGATTTCGGTGGCTAAGGAGAAGTTAAACCTTTTCATATTTTGAATACATTTTTATCCTAATGTTTCATTGGAAGAGAGTATAAGAGAAGCTTAAATGAACCCAGGAGAACGGCTCTAACCACACTTCATAATGTTTTAGTCACACTTTTTATGTTTAGTTGTGTTTGGTAAATGTGTTTTTCTTGTCTATTTTTATCTATGTTCTTGGGCTGCCATAATGTCCATTTATCAATACGTTTTAGTCTATATATCCAATGGCGTAGCTAAAAATGTTTCATGGAGGGGAATGGGAGCTACGGTCAAAACTTTAAGGGGTTCATAGGTAAAATATTCCCAACTATCATGAGATACATATAAAGTTTTTGAAAGAATATCGTGTTGTCTTGGGGGGCGAACCCCTTGGACGTTCGTCCTTTAGCTACGACACTAGAAACATCTCAAAGAATCCGTATAAACCGAAAATGATGTTCCGAAAAATCCATCAATGTTTATGCCACACATTGGACAAACAATGAAACAAACTGATCGAAAAAGGAGATCCGTTGAAAATTCTCGAGTTAGTTTTCGAAAAATTCCCTGATACGAATGCTGCAATCAGCAATGAAATTATTCATAAAACGGGTGGTTTTTGCCGAAAAAACTTCGCTTTCAAACGGGAGTGATACAATTCTCCGGCATGGTGCGATAAATCTCCAAATTATTTTTTGCCGCTAAGGCAAAAAATGAGCCTGATAGTTTTCCTCGCCATACGCAAGTTTTCTGGAATAAGTGTTTTCCTCCTGTTGTAAATCCGAAATTTTCGAGTTTCCGAAAAAGCACTGATGAGGGAATTTTTCGGGCAATTTCTCGAATTAGTGCTAATCTCGAAATTGAATCCGAAGCGAATTTCACCACGGAGCATTGGCGGATCCAGCAAATTGGCAACGTTGCTTTTCCCCATTTAAACCTACGGAAATGTATCGATTCTCAGAGGGGGCAAGTGCTTCGACAAGAATCGATTATTTAACATAGCTTTAAATGGAGAAAATCCAGTGTTGCCAAATTGCTGGATCCGCCTCTGCCGCGGAGCCTGTTTTGCCCCCAAATTACCGGAGTAATATGAAAGCAGAGTGGAATTCATACTTTATACAGAGGAAAGTGCGGTCTTGAGGATTGAATTTCACTCCTCATTCATACCACGCAGGTATTTTGGGTACAAAATAGATTTTGGAGTGAAATGCACTCCTTTTCACTTCGAGATTGGTGACAGTAAATTCATTAAAATTAATTAATCATCTCTGACAACGCAATATTTTCAAAATGTGCAGGATTGATCCTTTTCTTTGTTATTCGTCATTTTGGTCATCCTAATTTTTCAGGTCGCCAATGGTGGTACCAATGTTGCACTGAATTCGGTTGGTACATGACGTCCAACCGGAAGGACGACACGTTCGGAGACAAAATAGACCTCGACTTTTTCAACGGCATTTGCACGAAGGCATACGATATTAAGTAAGTGAAACCTTAATTGAACTGACAAAAGTCACACAAAATCAGGATATAATTTAAAATAGCGAACAAATTCCCATCTATAATGGAGTGAGAGTGACGACTTGAAATTCACAGTCTGATAAAGTAATTTCATGTTTTCTGATAAACTTTGGCAGAGTCTGAAATTATCTACAAGTATTCTCTTGAGTTTCTTATTGGGTAGCAATGTTTGGTGTCTCTTAGTTTTATCTGAGACCCTCTTCACTGGGCGGGACTATGGAAAAACAAGTTTGGCCTAGTTTTATTTTTTTCTTTCTCTAATTTTTCAAACTCTCCTTCTATGTAGACTCGTTCTACTCGCCAATCGTTGTTTATCTTAAAAATGTATATCTGTTCCCAGTTCTCTTGTCCACCAACATTTGTTTCATGAGTCTATGCATGTGAATACTAAACCGGAAAAAAATTTGAAAATACTCGTCAAGTTTTAGTTATTGAGTTGTTTGAGTGAAAATAATTTTATAAAAGAAGAGAAGAGAGGGAAAAGGGAGCACTGCAAAAACAGCTCAAATTTTTCACAGGACATTCAAGTATTCAACATTCTCTGGAGTCGACCTCCTGACTTCCAGCACTGGCGGATTCAGCAAAGTGGCAACATTGTTTTTCTCCATTTAAACGTATGTGAATGTATCGATTCTTGGAAGGGCTAGATGCTCCAACAAGATTCGATTATTTAACATAGGTCTAAACGGAGGAAATCCGGTATTGCCAAATTGCTGGATCCGCCTCTGACTCCCATGGCTCCGAGAATTTCCCTACCACCAAGGCCTCACCTAGCAAATAAGAGCACGGGGTTATTGGATGATATGGGCATTTCTAATTAATTGTAGTAGTACCCCAATTAATTGTGGTACTACCCCAATAAATTAGGTTAGCAACCTAGGTAAGTGTTGCGGTACTACCCCAACTTGAACTGCGGTACTGCCACAATTAATTGCAAATTCCCATATCATCCAACAAATTGGGGTAGCACTAAAATTTTAAGAGATAACTTCTAACACTTTTTTCCGCGACCCCTTGAAGGTGAGCTCCCCTCAGAAAAAATTCTCAGCTCTGTTCATGCTATCTTCCTCTACTTAAAACACTAGACCCGCATTTCAAACTTCAATGGTGTGCGAGTATTAATTGGACTGCATTTTGCAGTTAGGAGCTATAACTTCCGGCCCGGTTTAAAAACAACGTATGTGACACTAGTTTCTCTATGCACATACGTGTTTTTTCAAATGAGCCAGAATTTATAGCTCCAAATTGCAAAATGCAGTCCAATTGGTCCACATTTTGCAATGAGGAACCACTATTTCTGGCTCGTCTTAGAGACAGCATAAGAACCTTCGGTTTCCATAAGCAGGAAGGTGCTATTATGGATGAGCCAGAGATTGTGGTGCCTTCTTGCAAAATGTAATCCAATTTGTGCGTTAAGTAACAACTGGACTACATTTTGGAATAAAGAACCGGCTCATTCTACCTGCATATGGAAACTTATGTCGCATACGTTGTCAGGACGAAAAGAGTCAGAACAAGTAGTTCGTTTTTGAAAAATGTAGTGCAACTGAAACACAAAAGTCTCGTAACCGATTTTCTTAGTATTTTAAAATTATGTGTGGGAATTATTCGTAGGTTTGACATACCGTTCGTGGAAACGTCTGCAAACGAGACTAACTTGCACTACGGAGGATATGACCTGCCTGTGACCCGCGTGGTGTTCGTTACTGGTCAAAGTGACCCATGGGCTCCTCTCAGCATCACGAGTAAACCTCCCAAAGGAAGCATTGCAATCTCCATCAAAGGTTTGACAAAAAATCCACTGCTTTGCATTATTGTTTTTGAAGTTATACGGGCGTATACGATCTTATTATATTATTTTGTAAGTAATAAGATCCAATGGCGATGCCTAAAAGTCGGCAACACTGTTATTCCTCCATTGAAATATATGTGAAACAATCGATTATTTTTGGAGCAGCTTGCGCCTCGCCTAAACTCGATATTTTTGATGGATTTGAATGTAAGAAGAACAGTGTTACCAACTTTCAAAATCGCCACTGATAAGATCATACATTACAGCGTGAAAGCTAGCTTTGACGACCCAACCTAAGCAGTTGCAACCAAAATAGGAACATTTACATTTAATCGAGGCACTGTTGATACAGGTCTTGATTCATTTTCAGACTGTTAATTGGTTGCAAACTTTTCCAATAGCAGACTGAAGAAAAAAAAGGTACGAGCTATATTGACATACCGCCCGTTCCGGGCTCAGAGGCCAAAAGTTCCGGGTCCTGAAGCGGTAGCTTCGATTGCTCCGGGTACTACGTCAGGAATTTTCAGCTTCTGAGCCCGGAACGCGGACGGTATGTCTATATAGCCCGTGGATGCGGCTTCGATAGTCGGATTTTTTTTCAGCATGTCATATGGCGTTCGTTACATTTTTTGTTTGTTTTTTTTTTTTTTAAAAAAAATAAAGAAACTGTAACACATGACGCCGGCTGTTTTGAGTTTTACGTGATGGTGTGAACCTTGGTTACTCATCATGTCTCCTCAAAACGCCTCCATAAGGGTTTGTCATCTTAATCTGCGGGCTGATTATTGAAATTGATAAGACTAAGCGATAGACACAGAAGACATTAAGAGCATAGAGCGATCCTATCGGTTGAAATGGGTGGTTCCTATAGACTAAGGGAGAAAATTATGGACTAATACTATAGGGTTGTTCGTAAGTGCCGTTAGTTTGTCTATTGACTAACTGCTTTGTCCATTGCAACCACCTTCTTCCACCAATAGGATCCCTTCATATCCCTTTTGTCTTCTTTGTCTATAGCTTTGTCTATCAAATTCAATAATCGGCCCGCTGTCAGAATAGGGTTGAATATTACAGCCCAGAATAGAGTAGTCTTAAAATATAAGGGTGCTTTTGAATTTAGGAGGGACTCACTGCTCGGACATACTGCCGGAGAGAGACACCGACACTGAACAAGTGAAAAGAGCTCGCGCAAAGATATCACGCACCCTGGAGAGATGGACCAAAGGAAAGGAATTTGAAGAGGAAGAGGAAGAAGAAGAATAAACTCCCACCAATTACTGAAACCTGCGCCTGATACCTGAAAAACCCCCAAAAATAAAGTAATGACTCATCACAGCTATTGTTCTCCTGAATCATTTTAATTTCTCTCCTCATTTCGAACGTAGCAGGTTATTTAGACCCAAGGCTTGCAATAATTCTGTCATGCTATGGGAAAGCGCCGTATGAGCCTTTAGACGCTGCCAGATTTCCTTGACCAAAAAACGAATTTACTGGAAAAATATTGAATATTTTTCTCCGAATTTTTCAGATTATTTTGTTCGCAACTTGATCTAAAATACCCGAAAATTTCACGGAAATATATGCATAACTTTCCTCAAAAATACACGTTTTATCCCGAGAAATTTGCCAACCCCCGAATGGACTAATCAAGTAGAACATCCTTTTTATCTAGTAGGACAGTACGTACATACATACACATAACAGTAACATTCGAACATATCGTCACCTTCCAGGCAAAGTATCACAAGCGCCATGCGACGTTTAAAAATTTCCGCCGCCATTTTATTTTTTTACTGAGAAATTGTTGGTTGAATCTGTTCGAAAATTTCACTAAATTTTATCGGCAGCACAAAGAAAATTCGGTGTAATTTTCGGACAGCTTCGTTGAACAATTTCTCTGTAAAAAAATATAATGGCGGCGGAAATTTTTAAACGTCGCATGGCGCTTGTGATACTTTGCCTGGAAGGTGACGATATGACGTTTTTACTTGGCTCGGCAGAGTTACGTTGCTTTGTTTGGAAATACGGGGATATGCGATCGTCAGAATTTTCGAGCTATCCGGAGGAACTCTGCCGTGCTAAGGAAGAACGACGTATGAACATTCGAGAGTTGTCAAATTTCCTTCGATAAAATGTTTATTTTTGAGGAAAGTTTTGAATATATTTCCTTGAAACTTCTAGAGTCCCTTTATACCCAGAGTTAAGACAACTCACTTTTGGTTGGGCTGAAAGTGGCCTAAAAAAAAATCCAATTCTGATTGGTTCTCGCTCATGGAGGCCGAAACGAGTGCACCAAGATGGCGGTACCTCGAATGTGAACAAGAATAATGAAAATATTACCTAATTGTGGTTTATCAAGAGTAAATTGTCATTTCCATCGGTCCAAAATGAGAATAGATTAAGAAATTATTCATAAATCAATCTCATTTTCTTTTTAATTGATCAATTTGTTGATGTTGTTGTTTTTGTGTGACAGACATCGCAGGATTCCTGATCCTTATCCCTCAATATCGTTCGTTTGGGTGCACTCGTTTCGGCCTCCATGGCCAGCCAAGGCCGGCTGCCAGTCAGCTGATAATCGAGTTGTCTTAACTCTGGGTATAAAGGGACTCTAGAAACTTCCAAGGACATTATAGGTGAAATTGCGAACAGAATTATCTGAAAAATTGAAAGAAAAATATTCATATATTTACCAGGAAATTAATGTTGTATCAAAGGAAATTTGGCAACGCCTGAAGGTTCATACGGCGTTTTTCCTTAGCACGGCGGAACACTTTGGCTTATCCGTATTGAAAGACGGGAGGCCTGTTAAAATATGCAAATCTCTCTCGTAGCCATCGGTGTCGTCGATGACCGGTGTAGATTTTCGGCACGGTTGAACGTGAACGCGGCCAGTGTCAAAATTTAGTTGTTTATAGGGGTCTCGCAAAAAGTGGCCTGCGATTAGTGATCTTATGGGCATTCGGCCGAATATGCCCGGGCGATGCCAAGTTTTTTTGAATCCAGAATGAAATAGCCGGCTAATCTGCCGTGATAGCGATAAGAGTTAGTGCTGCCGCACTGGGAAAAAAAAAGAAAAAAAAAAAACATTGGATCTAGAGTCCAGACTCTTGAAAACATTGACAAGAAAAAGGACTCTTGATTTAATCAGATTTAAGCTTAAATCAAAAGGAACTCCGCTCAAATAAGGAGGCTTGGTTCTTGATTCAAGCTTAAATCTGATTGAATTAAGAGTATTTTTCTTGTCGATGTTTTTAAGAGTCTGGACTCTAGATCCAATGTGTTTTTTTTTTCCAGTACGTGCTAAAGAAGAACACCGTATGAACATTCGAGAGTTGCCAAATTGCGTCCGATAACATTTTGTTTTTAGAAGGAAGTCATGCATATTTTCCCTAACACAACATATGTATGAGTCTATCAAAACACAGAAATCGAACACAATAAAGAAATCTAACACAACATAGAAAACTGGACGTATTTATGCGAAATGGAACTATGTGCAAGTGGAAAGATGGCGTGTGCTCGTTGCTCGTTAGTTGAGAGCCATAAGAATGAATGCACTGGAAAAAAATAGCTTGGATCAAGCCTGATTATTCTTGAATTTGCCGCCAATAATTTTTTTTATCTTGCTTTAAGCTGACTTTTTCTTGATACAAGAAAAATAATGCTTGAGTTAAGGTAAAAAGTAGCTTATGTTAATCAGCAAACTTCTTAATTTAAGAAGAAATACCTCTTGGCGGCAAATTTAAGATTCATTTTTTTCCAGTGTGGGAATTTAAAAGCGCCAGTGACGTCAGCGGCAACGATCGAGGCCGGGGCACGACGGGAAGGTCGGTGGCAGGACTCTTCAACTCATGAGCCCTGTTCACAAGGCTCTTGTCATATGCCCACGGCTCACGAGTTGACGCTTAGTTCCTCTTGATTAAATGTCAAATCCCGCTTTTCCATTTTCTTAAAAGGAACTATATCCACTTGTACATAACGGCGCAGGGATACAACTATTCGTGCTTGATGGATGTCCGTGTTGTATCCGCAAAATTGAAGGCGTGATGGCGCGAGACGTGAACTCGCAATACTCCTATCAATGTTGCCAATGAGGCGTTGCTCAGATTTGGCAGAGAGGTTTGGATTGGTTGGATTGGAAATGCCGCCAGATGACGTCACAAGCCGGCACACTTTCTCACTTTTAAATCTACTCTTCAACAATTTTGCATTTTAGAACAAGAATATGATACATACTGCCATTTCAGCTTACTTAGCGCTCTTAGATGAAGCAATAAAATTTCTGTGTGCAAATTCTTCATCAGAAAAACTTGCGGCCCACATAAAAAAAACCGGCATAATCTCTCGAAATTTGGCAACGCCAATCGTGCGGCTATCGGCTGAAGTCGAGACGGTTGGTTCAAAAACCCGGACCCCCCCCCCCCCCCCCCCCNGCGTGCCCCAGGATTTTCGTCGGTGTTCGGGAGGAGCGAATGAATAATTCGCACTCATTTATAGTGTTGTCCTGAAACCGAACTCCTGGTTAGCAGACCGCCGATTTGTTCGCAGCAGTCCTGTTGATATCGAGTGTTGATATTCTCTCTTCCTCATTACCTCTTTATTTATTTCTCCTTTATGAGTTCGGTCCCGGAATTTTAATCGCGTCAAATCCCGGGGGAGATTCGAGTTGTATTTTCCAGTCATCGCTTCATTACCTTGAGCTGTTACTCGAATATAGCGTGAGGTATACAGAGCCGGATTTAGGGGGTGGCCACATGGGCCGCGGCCCATGGCGGCAAATGTTGAAATTTTTTCAAATGTAGGTATCAAAAAAAAAAATCGTATCCAGGAAAAAAATTACAAATGAGAAAAGACGACAAACTCTCTCATTTCTTGAGAGTCAAAGTATAGTAATTTCTAATTTGTTCGTCTTTCGGTGGTACAAGAGACAGCGCCTTTCATTAGTCTAGAGAGAGAGACCAAACACGCAATTTGGCCTGGAGCGGAACGGCGCAGAGAGCAATGATGACGAGAACTTGAGATGAAAAGGAGAAGCAGAAGCCCTCGGCGCGCCAGTCGGCATGAAACACATATTAGCGCCTGCAAGACTCCATGAATACTTCACGCATTGCGTCAAACCTAGTGCGGTTAGCAGCGGTTGGCGCGAAACTCACAGTGCCTACAAGACTGCATGAATACTTCACGCATTGCGTCAAAAACAGTGCGGTCAGCAGCGGTCGGTGTGAAACGCATAGCGCCTACAAGACTGTAGAGATACTTCACGCATTGCGCCTAAAACAGAGCGGTTAGCGCGGTGGCGGAAATTAAAATTAGTAAACCACATTCATGTTTATTCTTTCATAATTTTTTCGTTCATTTCTTAAAAACGAAAGGCCTTGTCGATGTTTCAATGAGAGGGGGGCGGCAAAATACACGCGGCTCATGGGCGGCAAGTGGGTAAATCCGGCCCCGGAGGTATACCCAGCCGGAAGGAACTGAGGTTTTAGGAGCGTTCAAACATGATCGATTATCGATATTTCCCCATTTGAAGCTATGGTAAAGAATCGATTATTAAGGTGTTCGCTGCGGACACCCCGTTCATCGTTCCCTCTCATAGGTTTAAATGACAGATCAATCAATATATTGTAAAGTACGCCACGCCACTGACATGTATTGCATATTTTCAGTGGCGCTTCCTCCGTTTGTAACGATCTGGGAGAAAAAAGGCTTTGCTTCTCTGAGGCAAAATTCTCAGTGCATCTATTTGGAGGGGGGAGGGGGGGGGTTTGGGATCTCCATCGAAAACCCTTGTCAGTGTCAAATAATAAGCTCCGATAGGTCATATCTTCGACTCAATGATATAGAGAATGAAGTCTCTCAAATTCCAATACGCAACTTTTTGAACACGAGTGATCGTTTGTTGCATAAACACTCAATTGAAGGGGACTCTGACCCGATTCTTCACTTATTATGTCCAAATCCTCATCGGAATCATCTAATATCTATGAATGTGACCAAAAAAGGGAGAATCACCAATCATTGAAGGCAAATGAAATGAGCGCAATGAAGGAACAAAACCAGAACTTAAGATGTTGTTTTCTGAAAAGGTTATTTTTGAGCTGAGGGCATTCCTGCGCGTATTAGCTCTTTAGTGGTGCTCATTTTACGATACTGCCAACTCAATTTGGAATTACAGTATATCGACGGTAAAACTTTGAAACCACGTATCTCGGATTGCGACATTGCCCCTGTCATACTGTTCATTTGTTCCTGTCAAGAACTACTTAGCATTAATTCTTAAAAACTTTCGTGATCGTTCTTCTCTGTTCATAGAAAATTCTGCAAAAAAATTAAAGGAATGCTGTTGAATCGTTCTCATTTTAAAAAAAATAAGAGGAGCTGAGATTTTCAAACATCCAAACAAGATGCGTGGTTTGGGAGTTTCACCGTCGATATCAGTGGCGTGGCACGCTTTGCAATACATCGATGGATCTGTCATTTAAACCCATGAAAAAGGGTCGATAAGCAGAGTGTTTGCAGCGGACACCTTAATAATCGATTCTTCACCATAGCTTCAAACCGGGGAATATCGATAATCGATTATTCATACCTCGCCACTGGTCGATATGTCATCAGTTTCCTCGTGCAGATTGGTGTTTTCATAGATGCGCCAGATATATTGGTTCCTCTCCGCAAAACGAAGTCAAATTTTTACTCAACCTCTCTATTCTGGTGTCGGGACCCCCGCAGCGAAAAGGTATCCTCCAGGGTTCTGCAAGGGAGTCGTTCACTTTTGAACACCTCCATAACTCTCATGACGGACGCTATAAAATAAAGTAGTAAAGCTGACATCGGGGGCGCCATGAGCACAGAGGCGCAGGTACACAGCGGTGCTAAGGAAAAACGCCGTAAGAGCATTTGCATGTTGCCAAATTGCCTTTCAGATAATATTTATTTCTGAAGAGAGTTATGCATATTCTTCCTTGAATGGGAGATGTTGCATGTGCAAGGAATTTGCAATTTGACTGTTGATTCTTAGGTATGTAAAAGTTCGCGAGAAACACAATGGCGCCACTGGTTTTCTCTGAAATCGACTCCCAAGTTTAAAAAAAGCTTTCAAGTTGAGGCCAAAATGGAGGGGATATCCCACCACGCTATCTAGAGAGTCCACCTCCACATCAAGACAAACTCTTCATGCAAAAATAGGGAGCAGATACATTGACAGGGTTGCCACGTTATTTGGAGACTCTAAAACTGAAAACACGGCATCACTGCTAATGTATTTGCTCCCTATCTTTGCCTGGAGGGTTTGTCTTGATGTAGAGGTGGACTCTCAGGATAGCGTGGGATATCCACTTCATTTTGACCTCAACTAGAGAGCTTTTTTTGAGCTTGGGAGTTGATTTCAGAGAAAATCAGTGGTACCCTCGTGTTTCTCGCGAACTTTTACATAAGAATCAAAGTCAAATCGCAAATTTCTCACACATGCAACATCTCCATTTCCAAAAACTTTCGATCAAATCACGAACAAAATGCTTCGAACAAAATGCTTCAACAAATTGGATGAAAAAGTCAACAAATATTCCCGAAAATTCGTGATTTATCGAGGGAGATTTGGCAACGCCTGAAGGCCCATCCAGCGTTTTTCCTTAGCACAGCAGTACACAGGAGAAGCTGCGGGCATTCGCACATCACCTCATCCTCGACTGAACGTTAATTTATGGGTGATATCAGCCACGCGAGACTACGGTGCTCCAGCAAAACCACCTTTTTACGCAGGATCTTCATTGCAGTTACGCGATTCTTACGTATCGCCGGAAAAGACGCGGCCTTGGTGGCTAAATTTTGCCAAGAACTAGACCATTTTCGTGGTTTAATGCGCTACGAATTTTGAGATCTGGCAACGCTGCGTTCCCGGGAGACGTGGGTTTGTGTCGGGAGCGCTCGGTAGAGGTGTTACGGGAAAAATACGAGCGATTTAACCCAACAATGACAAACAAATCCTGCGCGAAACAAAGGAATTAATATCGAGATGACAGCGACATCGAGCCCGGATTTTTGAAGAAATTAAAAATCCCGGGGGGATTTTCAGAACGCTGCAGGGGGCGGTCGCAGCGCGGCGCCATGTTGGAAACTTCCCGCTGGTGTATCCGCACCGAAAGTCGATGGAAACTTGTCGAAGTGCAGCTCTAGATCCTTCAGTGGCGGCATTTCATCGCATCCGGTGTGAAGTGGAAGCTGCTGTGGCGATCGATTGTCGATATTTCCCCATTTGAAGCTACGGTAAAGAATCGATTCTAAAGGTGATCGTTGCGAACGCCCTGTTTATCGATCCTTCTCCATGGGTTTAAATAGATGATCAATCGATACGTCGCAAAGCGCGTTGCGGCACTGAGTGGAAGTTCCACTGACGCGACATTCACTGAGGTGCGCGCTTATACCAATGCTTTGTTACATTAGAATGAGGCGGTCTTTACGTGTTATACTTTCATACTTTCTACACCTCATATACAGACTTCAGACGAGTAAAACATATTCTGAAATTGATTTGTCAGATTTTATCTGTAAGAAAATAAAATGGCGGCGGAAATTTTGAAACGTAGGATGGCACGTGTGATACTTTGTCCGAAGGGTGGCGACATTTCCCCTGTTAAAATATTTCATTTTGAGCAGACCCATGAATATTATTTCTTGAAATTTTTAGATTGACGAGACAGAACCGAGATTGAAATTCTCTGAGAATTTCAAGGAACTAATTGGTGATTATCCCAGGAAATTCGTGATGAAAGCGGAAAAATTCAGCAATCTCGTGATGCTCATACGAGGTTTTTCTCCAGAACGGCAGTTTTGGAATCCCGGAGCGAAATGGTTTCGCAGGAGTCTTTCCAGACTCCAGCCACGGTCGGCGGCGGGAAATGTGGAGTATGCCGAGGTTATGATTCCGCCGACGGTGAGTTGTGCAGTTGACACTTCTTGTTTGTAAAGTCGTTGGTGGATTAAGGATTAATCAGACGACGGAAGAAAACTTAACGTATCACGGAGAAAAAAACCTCGTGCGTCGGACCCGAAGTTTAGGTCCTATGGATCTCTGAAGTTTTCGGATTGAGCATCTGAACACTTTAGGTCTAGCTGTCGAGGTTCGGATCTCACATCTGAAACTTCAGTTCTAACATCTGAAGTACTTCAAATGTGAGAACCGAAGTTTTTCGGATGTGAAAACCGAAGTACTTCAGATGTAAGAACTGAAGTTTCAGATGTGTGATCCAAACCTCAGCAGCTGGACCTAAAGTATTCAGATGCTCAATCCGAGAACTTCAGAGATCCATATGACCTAAACTTCGGGTTCCACGCACGAAATTTTTTTCTCCATGGCAGTAATTAAAAATACCATTCATTCAAATTCAAATTTAGTTTATTGCTATACATTAGCCATGGTAAGTTAGGCTAGGTACAGGTCACATTGAGTACAGTGAAGATTAACAGATCAGTTTGTTAACAGACTTGTTAGGTTATCACAAATTTTCTTAAGTTTTATCAAATTATCTCAGGTATCAGCAATTATTTCAGGTTTTAACAAATTATTCAGGTTTTGACAAATTAGCAAAATATCTTTATCTATAAGATTTAAAGTGTGGAGTGATGGGGTAGTCGATGGATTCCTTTTAAGAGTATCGGGGACAATTCATAAGAGCCTTTTTCAGGGTGTGGCACAATTTTCTGGGTTTCCACTCTAAAAATCTTGAAGACAGCAAGAAGTCTTCAAAGAAAGAATTCTACAGTGTCCTAGCGTGTTCTTGAAAACAGGGTCGGATTTACCTACTTGTGCACATGAGCCGCCTGTATTTTGCCGCCCCTATCTCATTCGTTTCGAAACATCAATGAAAACCATCAAGTGAACGTGCCGGTGGGAGAGGGATGCATAAGACGCGTTTACTCGTGTTGGATACATTTTTTGCGGAAGCCCTGTCAACACTACTAGCAAAAATTCACGGAACTTGGCGCGAAAGTTAAGTTCCGTAAACCTGTCTCTGTGTGGACGATGCCTTACATTAATAAGAAATGAACGAAAAAATTATGAAAGAACAATCATAAATGTGGTTCAATAATTTTAACTTACACCGCCGCGCCGCGCGCCGTGCTGATCGCACTGTGTTTGGCGCAATGCGTGAAGTATTCCTACACTCTTGTAGGCGCCATGCCTTTCACGCCGACCGCTGCTGAACGCAGTGTCTTTGACGCAATGCGTGAGGTATTCACGCAGTCTTGTAGGCGCTAATATGTGTTACATGCCGACCGCTGCGTCGAGGGCCTCTCCTTTTCATCTCAAGTCCTCGCCATCATTGCTCTCTGCACCGCGCCACTCCAGGCCAAATTGCATGTTTGGTTCCTCTCATAACTCGACTAATTAAAGGTGCTGTCTTTTGTATCACCGCAAAACGACAAAATTAGATTTTACGATACTCACAGAAAATGCAAAATTCTCACTTTTAAATCTATTTTTCTCCAATTTCTCATGTCAGAGAAAAATTATGAAAAATACCGCGAACTCAGCTCCTCGGGCACTCTCAGATGCAGCGATAAAATTTTTGCGTGCAAATTCTCCATTCCTCATTCACTCGTAATCAAAGAGGGTTAAAGTACAGTCCCTTTATACTGAGAGTTAAGACACTGTGAATACCCATTCTGATTGGTTCCCGTTTTTTGGGCCTCCCCAGTGTCACAAACGGGAATGAAGATTACGTTTTCAACAATTGCAAAGACTATAATCTGGAGTGGACTGGGGAATTACGGGTTCGGCAAGGAACAAATGGAATGAGAGAAGGAACGGAGGAAGGAATCTGAGAATGGACCGATCAAAGATTACGAAATTACGAAAAACCTTCAATGGACCACTAGACAAGGTACGAATTTCAGCATTCTGATACACGTTTCTCAACCAAAATTTCACGTAAAACACGATGCGTACAACAAAAATTACCGAAATCAACTCCTTACAAAGATATTTAATGATTCCTGATGCGTGAATTCAAACCACCCGCTCCGTAAAACTCAATACTTTACGTGATTCACATCGCGCGCTAAATATTATCATGATAGTCTCTGCGATATAAAAATCTGGCAACTTCAGTTTCGACGCTTCGGCTCAGCTATAGCAAATTGCTTTTAGTTTGAAAAACACATGGTGGTAAATGAACATTGCTCGATTGAAAAGCTTGCTGAAACCATTGTAATGCGCGATTTGACTCACGTAGAGCTTTGAGTTTCTTGTGAGCGGGCAGTTCAACTTCCTCGTAATCAATGTGAAATAAAAAGGTTAATATCTTCGTTAGGAGTTGGTTTCAGTAATTTTCGTTGTGCGAATCGTGTTTTACGTGAAATTCTGGTTAAGAAACTTGTATCAGATTGCTTAAATTCGTACCTTGTCTAGTGGTGCATTTGTGCAATCTTTATTCCTGTTTGTGACTCCATGAGGGGGGTTGTCTTAACTCTGAGTGTAAAAGGACTCCTCCAGGTCGAAGTAGGGTCGAAGTGGCAAGGGTGGGACGGACGCGGCGCGGGTTGCAGAGAAGTTGCGGAGTTGGATCGCGCCGGCCCAGGTCCAGACTCACGTTCGCCGCATAGCTTCGTGTCTGGAACCAGGTCTGCTTCACTCGGACTCAGACTCAGTCAACCGCCATTCTCCGCCACTTCTCCACGTACAGGCCACTGTCGCCAACATGGTACCGCAATCGTTACAGTTCCCAAGAATCACCTCAAAGGCACGCGTAACTGCTTGGCTGGATCGAACAGGAGGATTTACCCGAATCGCCGACGGTGCAGGTGCCTTCAAATATCGAGTAGATAGCACGGAAAATAATAGAACCGCGCTGAGCACCAGAATCTTCACCTTAGCACATCCGGTTACTGTCCTCAGCACATTCCTCCTGTACTTTCGCACATACTTCCTCTATTAGGCTACATGTTTTCCTGCACCCCACCACATTCGGCGGAAGCTATAGCAAAGTTGATGTTCAGCACAGTTCTATTCGTCTCCGTGCTCATTTTTCGAAACTTGTCTTCCTATACTCACTAAATTTTCCAGACCTGTAAAGAGAAAATAATAGAACCACGCTGAGCACCATAAGATGGGCTTGAGCAAATGCGGTGGATGATGATTTTGCTTTACCCTTCCAACTCGGGCACATCCGGCGACTGTCCTCAGCACACTTCTCCTGTACTTTCGCACATACTTCCTCTTCTAGGCGACATGTTTTCCTGCACTCCACCACATCCGGTGGAAGCTAAGGCAAAGTTGGTGTTCAGCACAGTTCTACTTGTCTCCGTGCTAATAGCCACCAATAGAATTTGCCTTCTTTGTCTATGGCTTTGTCTATATCAGTGCTCGGGCTGCAGCTCGACGCTGGGCCCCATGGAGACCTTAAGGGGCAGATACACCTGCGAGCTAGACGCGCGTCTTGAGCGGCGAGTAGGCCCTCGGCCGTGCTCGGCAATCTTCGTAGCCAATCAGGTCGCAACTCGCTTAAAGTAGGATAATCGGATCCTTCTTTTCGGGTCAAGACGCGCGTGTAGCGCGCAGGTGTATCAGCGGGCTGATTATTGAAATTGATAGACAAAGAAGACAAAAAGGATTTGGAGGGATCCTATTGGTAGAAGCGGGTTGTTGCAATGGACAAAAGAGGTAGGTAATAGACTAACTAACGGCAACCCACGAGAGACCTGACAGTTAGTCTATCATTTCCCCCCTTAGTCTATGAGAACCACCCATTTCAACCAATAGGATTGCTTTATACCCCCTATGTCTTCTTTGTCTATAGCTTTGACTATCAATTTCAATAATCGGCCCGCTGGCCCTTTAGCAACCAGAAAACTGACAGACTCCATCCAGTGGCGTGGCGTGAATGATCGATTATCGATATTTCCCCATTTGGAGCTATGATAAAGAATCGATTAATAACGAGTCGCTGAGAAAACGGAACCGAACGATGCGATATACCGCATGTCGTTTTGACACAGAATATGACATCCATCGAATCACCTTGATGTACATCATGTGCGACGAGATCACAGAGAAACAAAAATAAACAAAATAACGCCGGCAACATCGCGGAATCCTTTAAGAAAGCAATCAACCACGTCCGAGATATCCTCGTCTGGCTCACGACTTCCTCCTATCTCGCATCGCATCCCCCCTCGGCGGGTCTCCTCCCCTAACCCCATCCCCCTCCTCCCCGTGCCTCCCGAAGGATAATTTCTTAATCTTCATTATTTTTCCCTGGACCAGTGACGATGCTTCTCATACGTGTGGCTTTTCTTTGTCCACCGGCCTGGTGCCTTCTTGTGGGAACATATCCGCAATTATCTCGCGGAATTTCCGATTTTTTATGTCACGCATTCGGCCACACTAGATTCCCTTTATACTGAGAGTTAAGACAATGTGAATCCATTTCTGATTGGTTACCGTATTTTAGGCCTCCACTGTGTCACAAACGGTAATAAAGATTACATTTTCACCAATTGCAAAAATTATAATCTGGAATGGACTGAGGAATTACGGGTTCGGCAAGGAACAAACGGAATGAGAGAAGGAACGGAGAAAGGAATTTGAGAATGGGCCGATCAAAGATTACGAAAAACGTTCGATTTGTGTAATCTTTATTCCCGTTTGTGACTCCATGAGGGGGTGTTGTCTTGACTCTCAGTATAAAGGGACTCTAGGCCACACTAACGCCATGTATTCATGATTGAAGTTGCACATGATATCCATAGAGACATTGGTTAGTTCTATTTTTTTGGAATATATATATGTCACAGACAGATAGTCAAATCAGGCATTTTGTTAAATGCCTAGGCAAATAGTTAAATATTCTCATCTGGACTGAAATTCTGATTATTTGCTGACCGTGGACGAAATGATTCTCTGCTCATGTGGAAAAGACTCTCCTGTAAAAAGTTGTTTCATACGACCATATACGAAATTATCTCAAAATATGCAGCATTTCGTAAAAAAAAAAAAAAAAAAAAAAAAAAAAAAAAAAAAAAAAAAAAAAAAAAAAAAAAAGTTTTCACAATTTGGATGGATGAAGAATTATAAGGATCATTTTTGAACGGGAAATAAAATGACAGTTTGTACTTCAACGGATTTTTAGTTTCAAAATATTGAAAATTAGAGAGGTTTTTGTGAAAACGTAAAAACTTCGTAAACTCTGAAAATGTGAGTATCTGTCTAGGCATTCGATAAAATTCCTGATTTGACTATTTGCCTTCGACATGCATTCAGATTTCTAAATATTCGGTTGCAAGTAAAATCAATACCCAGACCATACCGAAAAATTTGAACTCACGTAAAAGTGTATACTGCAAAGAAAAAACGCCGTATTAACTTTCGGGCGTTGCAAAATTTCCTTTTATAAAATCCGAATTTATTGGGAATTTTAGCGGTGTTTTTCTTCAAATTTTTCAAAAAATTTTGTTTCCAATTTAAAAGGATATAGTATTGCTTACGGTATTGTTAAAATACACTTTAAAAAAAGAAAAAAAGATGAAAAAAAAAATCGTTCGTATGAACAATTTTAGTAAAGTGTTGTATTTCGACCGCACTCTTTTGCTCATGTAACCGCACTCTCCGTCCCAGCTCCCGTAGGGTCTACGTTCTAGGTACTTTATCCTCAGTTCCTGTGACCGAACTTTCAAACCAAACCGAACTGTAGAATCGGTTTCATGAACCAAGAATGCGGTTCCGCACGGTTGCATGAACCGAATCGCACGGCCGATGTGGAACTTCGTAACTCACGGCTCACGACCGAACTTTTTTCCGACTGGATTGACCTCACTAGTGCTGCTGTGCCATTGAAAAACGCTGTATGAGCCTTCAGACGTTGCCAAATTTTCCTCGACAAATCAAGAATTTACGGGAAAATGTGTAAGCAGTTCCCTTTCGATTATTCAGAGAATTTTGTTCCTGATATTATCTAACTTTTCCATAAATTTCAAGGAAAAATATTCATAAATTTCGTCAAAAATACATATAATCGAGAGGAAATTTGGCAACATTTGAATGTTCATACGACGTTTTTCCTCACTACTGCAGATTACCTCCAATACTCTCATGCGATATTTAAATCGGTCTTAAACAAATCTTCGAATAATGCGGAAAATAGTCAAAGTTCGAATACATTATCCGCTAATGTACATAGAAGATGGTAATATGCATTCCTCAGAGATCAAAACAAGAAATTTCCATCGTGGATCAGCTTCTGAATTTTCCGAGCACAGGAGCACAGCAACCTTAAATCGCCCACGGAATGCATATTAAACTTTCTCCGTTGATCTTCAGAGCTTCAGTGGCGAGGCGTGAATGATCGACTATCGACATTCCTCCATTTGAAGCTGTCCTAAAGAATCGATTATTAAGGTGCTCGATGCGAACACCCTGTTTATCGATCCTTTTCCATAGGTTTTAATGAGAGATCAATCGATGTATCGAAAAGTGCGCCACTGCAGAACTTTACTCCGCGTCAGAAATGTACCTTGGCAGGGGTAACATGCTATTCACACTGGCAAAGCATGTAAGAGAAATTGTTATTGCACCGAATTAGCATAAAAACCCCATCAGAGCATTTCTTTCCAACTTCATTACTATATTAGATGTGATTGATGGAGTGTTTTACCATTTATGCGGTTGATTTATTTACTTTTAAATGTTCGATGTCCCTCGCTTGAAGCTGCAATCTTTGCTTGTGACTCATATTTTAAATGTGAATCTAATAAAACGAGCATATGGCGCGCAATCCTGGGATGTTTAGGCGCGTGCCCGTGCTTGGATAATGCTACGAGTTGCCCTAATCGTTGCTCGAAAGCAGTGGGAAAGAGCAAAATTTACTGGGCAACAATTTCTTATAAAATTTCTCTTGCAGTCAATCAGTGCGTGATGCAACTGGTGCATGGCGCCATGGCCTTTAGGAGGGCCTGTTTCAAACTTCTGCCCAAGCAAAAAGAAGAGTTGTTTATTCAACACAAAAATTGTATGAAAAAGTGTCTGGATGAATTATGTTGCAGTAATATCTGGACTCAATAGAGAAACCTGTTTCTATTTTTCTCTCCATAGCAAAAGCCTCGCGTAGGCAGGTGTAGAAAAGTAGAAAAGCAGAAAATAAAATATAAAAAACGAGATAAAATAGAGGAGATAGTGCACTGAATTTCGTATTCGATTTTCGATGTTTTTTTTTCGAGTTGCCGGTCAAAAAATAGCCATTCATTTCAGTATATTACGAAATTTTAAGGGGTCATAGTTGCCTTTTAGAAGAAAGACTTATAGTGAGAACGCATGCAGAGGATTGTTTTTTCTCCATTTTATACCCCAAAAAAAACTCATGGAGTTTTCTCATGTTCATTTGTACATATATTTGATGGCATAGTTAGAGACTATAGGCAGATCGTATTCCCCATCTCAGGTGGCATGGAACGTAAGAAAGAAATGAAAGATTGGAAACTTACATCATCAGCTCCTATAAATTATATTTTTGTTTATTTTAGGTCTCGCACATGACCTCCTGAAGGTAGGAGCTGTTCAGAAAACACCAATGAATACCCTGCCGCGGTAAGGAAAAACGCCGTATAAACTTTCAGGCGTTGCCAAATTTCTTTTGATAAAACACAAATTTTCGAGCAAACTTATGATTACATTTCTTCCACTTTTTCAGATAATTGTGTTCACAATTTCACCTGAACTTATCAAAAATTTCAAGTAAAAATATCCACAAACTTCCTTAAAAATAAACATGGTATCGGAGGAAATGTGGCATCTCTCGAATGTTCATACGGCGTTTTTCCTCAGCACGGCAGTACTGTCCTCAAATGGGTTATTTTCATCCCTATTTCATGGCTTTATGCTCTTCTCTCTTTTCCAACAGTTCTACACACTGAAAAAAAAATTCTCGGCGTTTTTACCAAGGTCCGTTGGTACCTTTACCATCTCACTTTTTTTTACCAATTATTGGTAATTTTACCAAGACAGACTGGTAAGCTTACCTAAAAACCGGTATTTTTACTATTTTTTCCAGGTAAGAATACCACTTTTATTGGTAATCAATTCCCGGTAACGTTTCCATTTTATCTCGGTAATTCTACCACAGTCAATAAAAAATATTGGCGTTTTTACCAAGGTCCAGTAAAATTACCGAGAAAGTTCAATAATTTTACCGAGATTTCTTCGTAAAACTACCAATTCCATAAATGGTAATTTTACCGAGAAAAAACTGGGATCAAATAGAACCCTGAATTCTTGGTAACTTTACCCTTGTGTTAGTAAATACACCGAGATTTTTTTTTTCAGTGCAGTACTGTCCTCTAATGAGTCATTTTCATCCCTATTTCATGGCTTTATGCTCTTCTCTCTTTTCCCGCAGTTCTACATCCCAAAGAATGCCATTGACTTGACAACAATGTGCACCCTGTCCGGCTTTAAATTAAGTTGTTGATGCTCAATATTTGCCGGCGGGTCTCCGACCAACTATGAGAACAATACCTCTAACAAGTTCACAGTTTGAATTAATGTTCCTCTCTCGGGCCTGTCGGGTTTGGAGCTGAGATCTTCCACAGCTTACCTGCTACAACCCCTGGGTCATGCCTGTTTTGTAACGCGTAAATTTTGACTCTAGTAAGACGCTTTTTTTATCGGCGCGTTAACGCGTCAAATCTCTCTCGCTGTTTGAAAGTCGTTTTGGAGGTTTTTATTTCACCCTTCCTCCTTCCTGTGTTTCTATAAGATAGGTTACGTCTGAAAAAAGATTCAATTAACACGTGCATAATTCATTGAAGAATATCCGTGGTGATTATTAATTAAAATTTGGTGGCAATTTTGCGTGCGACGCGACATCACTTCATTTTGTAATTAGGAGCTACAATTTTTGGCTCATCGGCAAAGACACTTATGTACGTAGGAAAGCTAATGGTACATATTCTTTCTAAACTCAGGCAGAAATTCTAGTTCCGATTTGCAAAGTTTAGTACAAATATGCCACCACCTATCTTAAGGCTAAAGACAAAATTTTTTAAAAACCCCGCACTAACCAATATATGCTCCAATATAAGTGCAAAGATCAATACAAACTCAGGAGATACAACACAGGAAAAAACTCACCTTTCAATAGAGTCTACAGTGTGCAATACGCGATACACACCTCGGAGACTTAAACGCAGAGTTAGAAAAGTAAACCAAAGAAAATATCAGTATGGAGAGAGCAATGAGTTGCTCTGAATGAGCATTGCTCTCTCCATATTGATATTTTCTTTGGTTTACTTTTCTAACTCTGCGTTTAAGTCTCCGGGGTGTGTATTGCGTATTGCATACTGCAGACTCTATTCAAACTCAGAGGATATCACCTAGGAAAAAACTCGCCTTTGATTAGAGTCTGCAGTATGCAATACGCGATACACACCTCGGAGACTTAAACGCTGAGTTAGAAAAGTAAACCAGCCAAAAATGTTGCAATGATGTGTGGGTGAGTGTAATGTTCAATATAGGCGATGTTTATGGAAGTGACACCCAACCTTATCTAAATTTATGTGAAATAATAAACGACTTTGTGTATGAGCGCTTAATAATTCTCTATGACAGCTAGCCGTCATGAGCATTGAAAGGTTAACTTGATATGAAATTTGTTGAGAAAAGTATAACACTTCTCACTGACACTAATTTAGAGCCGTTTGTCCAACCATTCGACGTATTCATGCTATACAGGACTATGCATTATGGATATAAATTATTGGACTTTCGCATTATTATTCCTACACCTTGTTATCTGCATTTGGATTTTGAATTATAATTCACGTAAACCTACCATGAATGAGTTATTACATTTGATGAGCCCATGAATTTTACACTAATTCCATAACATTTTAAAACGGGTGTCTTTATTAATTTTTGAGGAATTTTCGTCAAAACGCGATACATTTTTTCGTCCAGATAACGATGAAATATTCTGTTTTGCTAAGGAAGAATGTCAAATGAGCCTTACCGCGTTGCCAAACTTCTTCGATTAATTTAAATTTCAGGAATATTGGTGAATATTTGAGAGAAATTACAATTTTTCAGAGAATTTCACCCCAGATTTAGTCTAAAGCACCTGATAATTTCAATATGAAAAATTCATAACTTTTCTCAAAATTCTATATTTTGTAAGGAGATATTTGGCAGCGTTCGAGTGTTGAAGCCTTTTTCCTTTGCACAGCAGCAATTCCTCTAGCCTTCGACATCGTATTTGTAATATATGGCTGTAATTGCAGCTTTCATGTACAAGAATTGCGAAACAAAATAAATAAAATGAAACACTGGAAAAAAACACATTGGATCTGAATCCAGACTCTTGAAAACGGTGACAAGAAAAAGGACTCTTGATTCAATCAGACTTAAGCTTAAATCAAAAGGAAATCCGCTCGAATTAAGAGGCTTGGTTCTTGATTTAAGCTTGAATCTGATTGAATCAAGAGTATTTTTTCTTGTCGATGTTTTTAAGAGTCTGGACTCTAGATACGATGTGTTTTTTTTCCAGTGAAGAATTTAGGTTGTGCAATTCTAACAACATTGGAATGCTCCTGGTTCATTTTCGCAAAATGCAATCCAATTTTTCTTTGAACATAACATTTAATTCGAGGTAACTCGGCAATATTCTACTGATCTCGCGGTATTATTCCTTAGCGCAGCAGTAGAAGAGATCCCGATTTCCTGTATTATCGTCCGGAGGGAGCGAGGCCCAGAAAGAAGCTTACCCTCCGTTTTGCAAACCAATAATTCATCCTAATCAATGAGCCTGGTCTGGGACTCACAAAAGCCGTAGGATCGGGAAAGTCACTCGGTGCGCCCATCTTACACGCCTGACTACACAAACACACTCGCCGGCGAGCCTTTATCTATTCAAAAATTGAGACATGGAAACGCAGAGCCGGACCGCGAGCGAGCTCCGCAAAAACCGCGTAACTCCCATACAAACCCAACGCACGTCCGCTGTTTATGCCGGAGGAGGCGGGAGCGAGAGGGCAGCGAGATCGTGCTGAAGCGAGACACGAGGAGACCGGAGGTTAATTCAATTGGAGATAGAATAGGGCCCGGATAAAGAATTACGGACGGTCGGCTGAAAGTGGGAGTAAATATTGGATACCCCTGGAGTATTGGTATCTTTATTCCGAGCCGGGAGAGCGCGGAGGAGCGATACGCGGGGCGAGATAGAAAATTGAGTTATTTTCTTGACCGGTGGCGTAGCTTGTGAGCGGAGCGGGAACTAGTGATTATTGTAAGTAAATTACAAGACTCGTCGGGGGACTGCGCATGCGCACGGGCGGCGTGGCTCAGCTCGCGCCTGCGCGGGTGAACAACTTCGCTGCCCGATCGCCCGATCGCCTTTTAGCAGCTCCCCAGCGCAGCGCAGCGCTGAGTCTCGGTCTGTTTTCTCTGCGCGGCTCTAATCGACCCGGCCGCAACCACAAATACCAATCTTTACTCCCAATTCTGCGGTTTCTTCTTCCACTCGGCTTCCAGGGAGTCTATGGGCTGTGGCCTTCCTTTGAGTCCGTCCGCTCTTGGAATTAAGAAATAAAAGACGGAGTGGGCCCTGAAGTGTAGAGCCGTGGAAAAGGGAGGGTGTTGCGTTGTCATCCCAAAGCGAGAACGCCGCAACTTCATTCTGGGGCCTGTTTCGATAGAGATGTTGCATGTGTGAGGAATTTTCGATTTGTCTGTTGATTCTTACGTAAAAGTTCGCGAGAAACACGATGGTGCCACTGGTTTTCTCTGAAATCAACTTCCAAGCTCAAAAAAAGCTCTCGAGTTGAGGCCAAAATGGATGGGATATCCCACTCTACCCTGAGAGTCCACCTCTTTTAATTTTTTCTCGACAGCATGTTTTATTAAATAAAAACCAAGCACTCATTATTTTAAGGGGCTGGGTGCCAAGCTGCATAATGTGCAGTTCTTAAAAGAATTAAAGTATTAATGATTTCAACTAACACTAGTCTTACAATATACGTGGTCTGTCCGGAAAGTATCGGGACTTTTTGATTATCTCGGAATGTAATGCATATAATGAGCTGAAACTTGGGTTGGACTTTGACCGTGTCCTCTCCAATGCAGCCACACAATCGGGCTTTCACACCTTTAATTAGTCGATTGCAATCAACTGATCAAAGTGTGTGTGTCAAGTGCTATCGTCGCGTTTTTTATTTTTCGTGAAATGACCGAGCGTGAAGATCAGAGAATTTGTATTAAATTTTGCTTTAATCTAGAAAAAACTGCCAAGGAGGCCATGGAAATGATTCGGAAAGCTTTAGACACTGATTCTATGAGCAAGAGCAATATTTATGAGTGGTATAGTCGCTTTAAATCGGGTCGTGAAACAGTCGCTAGTGATCCGCGGTCCGGGAGACCTTCGTCGACGAATTCTCCCGATAATGTGGAAAAAGTTCGGGAAGCTATTGCCCAAGACAGTAGGTTAACCATGCGGGAACTGGAAAAGCAGCTAAATATCCCGAAGACCGTCGTTGCGGAAATTTTAACTGAAAAACTCGGGCTCCGTAGAGTGGCAGCGAAATTTGTGCCAACGCTCCGGCTCATTTCTCCTGTCTTGTGCAACAGTTTTTGGCATAGCACGGTATCCCTCTGGTTCCACATCCTCCATACAGTCCAGACATAGCTCCTTGCGACTTTTGGCTTTTCCCAAAGCTGAAATCTCCAATGAAAGGGACTCGATTTGACTCCATCAATGGCACAAAAGAGAATACGACGAGAGCGCTGAAGGACATCCCAAAGGAGTGCTTTTTGGACTGTTTTGAACAGCTCAAAAATCGCTGGAACAAGTGCATTGTGTCTTACGGAGAGTACTTCGAAGGAGATTAAAGCCACAATGTCATAGGTAAGCTCGATTTCTCAAAATCTAAAAAGTCCTGATACTTTCCGGACAGACCACGTATGCTGAGAAAAATTCACTTTTAAAATCCAATTTTTAAACATCAAAAAGTGAGTCTGGACCTTTTTTCCACCATAAAGCTCCATGTAATTTCAAAACTTCAAACACGTATCTCTGGAAATAGCCAAAATTTCACTTATGCGCCTTGTCCTTCTTGCCCTTTATTTATAGTTTCAGAATAATAATTTGTATACGATTGAAATTTCAGTCGGACGAAATTAAGCACGATAAAGATCACAATTTTCAGTAATTTTTTTTTTATTGGGGGGGAGGGGTTGTCTATAACCCCCACGAGTGTATCAAAATGAGCTCGCTCATACTGTATCTCTGATTCCGAATCCTGATCCCCCAGCAATCGCAAGCAAGCAACAAAAATAATGAAAAAGAATTAATAAATTATGGGAATCTACATTACTAAGACACCTCACAATTTTCAGTAATGGAGCATACTTAGAAGAAAAATGTGAAGTCGGGAAAAGAGTTCCTTGCTGTGAATTGTGAACGGCAGCGTGGGAAGAGGAGATTATTTTCGTGATTTCAGAAATCATGCTTTTAAAGTGCAAAGTATTAATGAATTAAATTATATTACGTCGTTTTGGAGACGACAGAACTAATTACGTCACAACACAGCAAAACATTTAGTTGAATATTTTACTTTGAATTAGAAACTGTCACTTATTTCTAATTGAAACTTTCACCAATTTTTCTCCCAATTATACTAAAAAATTAGCATTATTTTTAACAGGAATTGCATCATATGCATTCTCGTTAAACATTGACTTGTTTGAATTGAGTTACGTCCTTTAGTCTAAAAAAGTACAATTTTAGGCATATAACCTGGGAGTAGAATTCAATTGGGCAATGCTGCTGTGCTAAGGAAAAACGTCAAATGAACATTCGAGAGTTACCAAATTTTCTCGGATAAAACATGCACCGTAGAGGATAGTTATGCACATTTTCTTGTGGAATTTTCAGTTATTTTATATGCAATTTCAAATACAATTTTTCGAAAACTTTAAAGAAAAATACTAAAATTTTCCCGGTAAATTTGTTTTTCATTGAAGCAAATATGACAAGGTCTGAAGGCTTATACGGCGTTTTTCTATACCACGGTATAATGGGTTCATTAGTAATATTTGGACGAGTTTTTCATAAAAGGGAAACTAGATGAGCCCCAAAACATAAAGCTATCATGTAGCCCAAGGCATGCCTGAAAATTATCATGCTCCTTTTTGGAAACACCTCGTTCATTGTGAGCTCCATCTCAATCTTGAGCGACTACTATCTCTCAGACTTCCTGGAGCCGACCGACACCTGCATTGAAGGTGCTCACCGGTGGACGATAACACAACTTTCACTTCTCCGGATTGAAGCATCAGCATCACACGTTAACAACGGACAGAACGACCTGTTGGTGGTTGGAGTTGGGGCCTTCCTCAGTGGTCGGATGGACTGCGTGGGTTGACGGGAGGCAATCGGGATAGCAACGGACGAACATGAATGTAAAAATACTGTAAATTAAAGGAGTAGAATCCTGCGCACTGAGGAAGAACAGCATATAGACGTTTCAGTGTTGCCGAGCTTCCATTGGTAAGATATTCATTTTTTCAGGAAAGTTACCGACGAGGCTGTGGTGCGGGTAAAATTTCACCCACGCAAACGCGCTTGGTGCATACAAAGGGGTGGGAGAGAAGCAGAGGAAAGAGAAAAAGAAGAGGAAAGAGAAGCAGAAGAGGAAAAATAAGAAGAAGAGGAGAGAGAAAAAGAAGAGGAAAGAGAAGCAGAAGAGGAAAGAGAAGAAGAAGAGGAAAGAGAAGAGGAAGAGGAAAGAGAAGAGGAAGAGGAAAGAGAAGAGGAAGAGGAAAGAGAAGAAGAAGAGGAAATAGAAGAAGAAGAGGAATGAGAAGCAGGAGAGGAAATAGAAAAAGAAGAGGAATGAGAAACAGAAGAGGAAAGAGAAGCAGAGGAGGAAAAAGAAGAAGAAGACGAAACAACTGAAAATGATGATGACGATAGGGAGCAAGATGAAAGTATAGAGAAGACGATGAAGGAAAAGAAGGAGAAGAAGGAGAAGAAGATGAGAAATAGGAAGAAGAAAAAGAGATGAAATAAAAATAGAAAATAGAAAAAGCGGAGGAATAAAAATAGGAAGAAGAAAAAGAGGAAAAGAAAAAGGAAGAAAAAGAGGAAAAGAAAAAGGAAGAAAAAGAAGAGGAGGAAGAGAAATACGAGGAAGAAGAAGAAGAAAATAAATAGGAAGAGCAATAGGAGGAAGAATCAGAAGAGGAAAAATAATAGGAAGAAAAATTACGAAAGAATCGAATGGAAGCAAAAAGGGAAATGAAGAAGAAGATGAAAGAGTAGAAGAAAATCAAAAGGAAACAGAAGCAAGAGAATAAAGAAAGAAGAAGCGCAGGTAAAAAGCGGCGAAAAAAGAGGAAGAGAAAGTAGAAGTGTGGAAAGAGAAAGAAGAAAATAAAAGAGAGAGGAAGAAGAACATCTAATCAGATAAGCTTAAGTAAATAAGAAACGCGAGAAATTTTGGCGCTTCTACGGTTAGCGTCCCGCACCTCGCAACCAGGCCTGGTGTGGGTTGGTTATACTACTTGTCACAACTATTTACTGTTCAAGAATACGTTCCCGTAAAATTTTCAAAATTCTTAGGCCTATAAAATATTCTAAATAAAGGCAAAAAAATTAAAAAGTTACCCCGAAAACTTTCATTTTGTCAGGAAAAAATTTGGCAGCCTTTGAGTGTTCATACGGTGTTTTTCTTCAGCACCGGTAGGGATACTGCCCTCGAGAGAAAGAACAGCCTAACTGCATCCGAAACCTCGTGGAGATGCGCGATTTAGACTTAGCGCGGCAGGATACCCGGCTAATGATTCGAGGAGGACCCGGAGGAAAGGAAAGAAAACAAGAAGTGATTTGTCTTTGCAACTGACGTGAGATTTCCGACAGTAGGCCCTGCAATTGCCGAATCACCCGTCAAAAAACCGAGAAATACCCGATTGAAAGCCACGAAGCGGCAACGTCGGAAGGCCCCAAGTGGTAATGAAGATACACCTTCACAAAATGGCCGCCTTCTCTAAACAATTTCGTTTCATCTCATCTTACTGTTATTCTTTCCTTGCCTCCGCCCTCTCGCGGTCCGCGCCGGCTGGCCGCAGGTTAACAAGTCAACCCCCGCTTGCCAGATTGCCGAGGTAAATCGGCAATTTTCCCAGAGGCTCTTCCGTGATAGGGAAAAGAGCAGTAAGTGCAAAAATGAGGTGTTGAGAAAACGGGCTCAGAAACTTGTGACCGGGAAATTTTATTGGAAAAAGCCTCCGTTCTTTGTCAAATTGCCACTTATCGTCCAAAAGACTCGTAGAAATCGTTGGGTGATTTAAAATCTACTGGTATTATTCATTTCATTCGTAAGTGCTATCTTCTGCATGCTTTTGTGGTTACGTTTTGGACACACAACAAACACATTTTCACGTTAGTAATTGGCAGAAGAAGGCGGTACTTTACTTGAAAGCACCGTTTTCATTGGTTCTCTGGAGGATTAATGCCATTTACTGCTGTCTTGCCCGAAAATACGTCATTTTTTGTGCACTCTCGGCTTCCTCGTATGTCTCGTTTTGATACAATAAAGATGAATTTTGCTGTCTCATTTCAGTGATTTTATCTAAAAGATTTTAGACGAATTTTGAAGGAAACTCGATTTCGAAAATGCTCTCTTCGCCATCACGGCAGGGCTTGAGGACTGAGAAAAGTAAGTTTGGCAAGGAGGCCGGTGAGGCTGCTTGGATCACCGAGTTTGATCTCTCTCTTTGGGTTTGAAAACCTTACACAGGCTTAAATTGAGACTGGTGTATGCCCCCCCTCCCTCCTGGACCCCTCATGGTTTTTTTCGAATAACGATGCTGTTGTCCCGATTGAGATCCCAATTCCAAAGTTGCCTGCTGGGTTGCTGTATGTTGAGAGGCGTCAAAAAATAAGTAAAGTTGAAGAGGGAATCCTTCAACTTTCAACGTTCGGTGGATTGTCTGCGGCTTAAGACTCAATGCTGTAACGCCGAAAAAAAAAGAATGCTGACTTAACTTGGAAAAGTGTGCGACAACTCACAAAATGCTAAGTTAACCGCCACAGCAGTTACTTTAGCAATGTCAATACGAGTATGTGAAGCTAACTGCTGTGGCGGTTAACTCGGCGTTTTGTGAGTTGTCGCACACTTTTTAAAATTCAAAATGTTAAGTCAGCATTTTTTTTATTCGGTGATTGTATCAATGGTAAAAAAAGCAACGGATCTCAATCGATTCGTTCGAATATTCCCGCTCATGTTTTCTAATTTCAAAAAAGTACTGCAACTTGTTAGTTAGTAGTAACTTTTGTTAGTTTCAGAAATATTTTTGAAGGAATGAAGAAAAATTAAATTAAATTTTGTGCAAAAATCGCGAAAAAGTAAAATAACACAGGAGATTTGCAACGTTGCAAACCGAGGTTTATGGTTAGGTAATTTCGTCATTTGATGGATGGCTTGATTGGGGTCATACTTAGCACGACTGCTGAAAATAAAAATTAAGAGAACAAAGTAGTGCGACTAAACAAAATTAGGAGGTTTTTTTGGAACATAGCTCAGAAGGTCAAGTAAACGGTGGTGATAGTATAAATGAAAAAAATTTTAAAAAATTAATCAAATTACGCGGTTCTAATTACTCTGAAACTATCTTGAACTCCGACGCTCTAAACCTCAACCTTAATAGAATTTTAAGGAAAATTAATTCCAGGAAAGGACTGTAAATAAATTAACCAAAATTTCATTCTAACGTCTCGGTAAATCATAGTTCCACTTGTAATCGGCAAATACATTAAGAAAAAGCCAAAGCGTCAGATGGTGTCAAAAAATGGGTTACCTCGAGTTTTGATTATATTTACATCAATTTAATCTAGTTTTCAAGAAATTTCCACCCCATTCTTATTAATCAATATGGCCTCAGATCAGTCGGGAAGTATTCCATCGCCCAACGTGTAGCAAATAGATGCCCCAAAGTCATAAGTACCTTTCACTCTGTTGTAAGCTTATCCAAGAAAAGTTGAATTTTTATGTTCTGGCGTCAAAATGAGTGGTCTACACGTGTACAAACACGAAGTAGGTGCATTGTACATCTCTAAGTTTTGGCAATAAAGTGGTAAATGCTTTGAGTAGTTCCAGGAAACGAATTTTAAGTGGGGTTTTTGACACAGAATTTTAGAACTCACTTACTGCGTACGCAATTACCAGAACATGTAAAATCTTAACTGCAGTCCTTAATGACAGAGGCGGAGATATCGCCGCCTCCCGGACGAAGGGACGTAACTCCATTCCAAGGTTGCCAAATTGACTGAAACAATAGTTTTATTTTACAAAAATGTATACGTACAATTTTATCCCAAATTTGTCTAATTTTTGCACGAAATCCGAGGAATAATCAGTGAAACTTTCAGTTAGAAATACCCAAGATTCTTCTGGTTAAAATTCAAATTTCGAGGGAAAATTTGGCAACGTTGAAAGGTAGTTACGTTCTTTCGTGCGGGAAACGACGATATGAAGCAAGACACATTTTTATCGTATAGCCCGAAAGGAAAGTCGTCGAATTCGTCATTTTTCTGACGAAAGAACGTAAGTGCACCTCGATATTGCCACATTTCCATGCATGCGAATTTGCATTTCGAGAGACTTAAACGCAAGGCTAAGATCATAAACGATATCGCGAAGTAGAGCTCAGTTAGGCAACATTCTGCCGTAAGGAGCCACTATGTCTGGCTCATTTTAGTAACAACGTATTGCCGTATGCAGAAAGGTGCTTTTACAAAAATGCCAGATACATATAGTGGTTCCTTATTGCAAAATGCAATCCAGTTAAAGGTAAATCGATTATGTTGGGACACATTTTCAATATTAGACTCTGAGGCAAACTAACGTTAATGCGCACAATTAAAATTTCAAGAGACTTAAACGCAAGGTTAGAAACATAGAAACCTCGCCGCACGATAGAGATTGTGGTTGAACTCTGTATATTTTCTTAGAAACTATTACAACTCGCCGATGCAAATCACTATTTCTATCACTATTTTCATCACAACTCAAACAACGGAGAGAGTTGAGAAGGAAACGCTAAATGTTGACCGTTCATGATGGATCGGAACATACATAAACGGAATTTTGGTTGTACAGTTTGTTACTGAATGCTTGTAGGTGAGTTTAGGAATGTGGAATTTAGGATTCGATAAAGCTGATGATATCTCAGAAATCCTACAGACGAAAATAGATTCTAGTTGAAGGGAATATAAAATCAGTACCTCTAAAAGTACGGCAAGCCACTGATTGAGACTATACCGTATTGTCTAATATCCGAAAACTCTCGGCACGAGAGAGTGCACCGTCAATTCCAAGTCATGGAAAAGAACCCTTTGCGTAGATTTTGCAACCGTGGAATGGTGGTATGTGTTCCTTTGCCAGGAAACGCCTGTACGATCGATTAATAAAACTGGCAAAACGCGATGAAGCAATTTTTATTTTTAATTATAAACAACGAGAACATCATCATCAACAAAAAAGCATTATTTAAGAGTCGAAGCCTAGGGGCATCGTAAAAAGTGTACCGGCGATATGACTCCACTTCCAGTGTCGTAAATCGAACACCTGCCCTCGAATCGAGGCACCGTTTTGGCAAAGAAAATTGCCGAATATGGTCACGAGATTCCATCTCCTGCGACCCGTCGATAAAAACCATTCAATCCCGAGCGATATCAAAAGAAAATTGCGGAGAAATTGATCGTTCTGCACAATTTTAATGACCGGAGCGTGCGTTTGCAAATTCCTGAGAGCGAAGTTTTACGAGTCGCTTTAAAATCTGTTCGGGAATAAAAGTCACATTTTCTGCATAGCATCTGTCACCGCGTGTTTAACGGACGCTGGAGGACCGCTGTTCATAAAAAGATGTGAGGCATTTGATGATTTCATTAAGATAGGTGTGGTGTATGGGCAGTGCAGGACATCAAATCGACGATTCTGCGCGAGGATCATTGGCTCTGTTTTATAGCTGAGACAATGCTGATTGCACGTAGTAAATCCGTCGTTCTTCGCACAAAAGGACGTAACTCCACTCTAAGATTGCAAAATCGACTCGAATAATTCAATTTTTCACGAGAACGTATTCGTGCACTTGTTTTCGAAATTTCTCTGATTTTTGCTTGAGATCAAAGAAAAAATTAGTGAAATTTTCAGATGATTCTTCAAATTAAGAGGCTTGGTTCTTGATTTAAGCTAAAATCCGATTGAATCAAGAGTATTTTTTCTTGTCGATGTTTTTAAGAGTCCGGACTCTAGATACAATGTGTTTTTTTTCCAGTGTTCATATACAACTATTAATGGTGTTCCATATGAACACTGATTTGTTCATAAGTCATAGCTCTTTCTCAGTGCAGTTAGATCTATTTAAGAGGTTTCTTGTCAAGACGGCTTTATAGCGCCTATTTAAATCCGGCCTTAGTAACGATTTCATGGCTCTTACCTTCTGAAACAGCTGCCATAGTGATAGAGTCATTTTCTCCTCTCTCGTCAATCAAAATATCCATAAAATTCAGGCAAAAAAGTGAAAATAAAAACTTGAAGATTTTGCAAGGTGGAGAGTTGTGATAAACCTTTCCAATTTAACCTTCCGAGCAAAGGAGCTGTCGGAAACATTGATAAAATAAGGTTTATAGTGCGAACGGTGGCATCGGAGAATAACCGAATCCACTTATAAATTTTTCTTTGAAGAAAGAACAAGAACAAAAATGAAACAAAACAAAAAAAACCAAACCAGGAAAAATATGTCATACCGGAGCCACGGCTTCGGTCGCTCGGAACAACCATTCCTCGCCTGGCAAGGCAAAAGTTCCAGGAAATCGAGAGACCTCTTTGGGGGGCAGATCATAGGCCGGTGCTGACATTAAATGCGAGTGATGATATGACATAATTATTGGAAAAGAGGATCAGAACAAGATATAGGCACAGGACAAAGAGATGGATAGGGATCAAAGAAACGCGAAGGAGGGGTGATAGGGAGAGGTTGGGGGGGGGGGAGGATATTGCGATCTGGCGTGTGACTGGGGTCTCGAGCGTGTGCCTTATTTATTAACAGGTTGAGAGGAATTTCAGGTTACGTCTCTTTTTATCCGCGTGTCGACAAGTCGTGGAAAGGCGCTTCGTTGTCAAGTGTAGGCCCAAACGATTCCACAAAACTTCACCTGCACTAGCCCTAATTGCTAATGGAACCTACGAATTGAAGACAAAACTAAAAAATTAAAATTAAAAATAACTTGTAAAAATTTGAAAAAGAAGCCCATTTGGACTGTGTTTTGCAATTTGGAACTATAAATTCTGGCTCCTCTGGAGAAACACTTCTGTGCGTAGGAAAACCAATGGCACATGCGTTGTTTTTAAACCGGGCCTGAATTTATAGTTCCAAATTGCAAAATGCAGTCCATTTCATGTTCGACCTCTCTAATAAATCGATCTACTGTGCGACGGTCATGTTGGGCGAAGTTCTTCAGTGGATGAGGCATTTGCACTGCCGCGCTAAGCAAGAACACTATTTGACCTAGACTGCCGTGCTAAGGAAAAACGCCGTACGAACCGTCGGGCGTTGCCTTTCGGGCTAGAATTTTGAGTTCCAAATTGCAAAATGTAGTCCATTTAACTCATGCATAAATTTACAAGACAAATCTTTTATGCAGCATTTTATTAATTTGAAATGTTCGAAGATGTATCTTTAAAACAGGAGAAAACGAATATTTTTAGCACGACTGAGAGACAATATGAGTGATTAGTCTCTGGTGTGTATGCAATTTTTCAATGTTTTAATCATTTGAAAAACTTTTTAACATATTTAAAAGTCATTGAGAACGTTAAAAGTTTCAGATTTATTTTGTAATCATTTGAAAAAAAATGAAAATATTCCGATAAAATTATTTTTGGAATGAGCCTAAAATAACTATGAGATATTTATTTTACACATAGAAAAAGGAAAATTGACACACAGCGGGCACATGGTTGTTACGCACAGTGGCATTCCGCCTTCAATGTCCAAATTATGCCAGAAAGCATCTACTTCCTCTTAGGTGATAATTATTCCTTCAAGAATTTGCGTTTTGAGTCTACGTAAATTATTTTTAACTGTGTTCGTCCATTTTGAAGCTCGCTATACTTTTTCACTCGTTTTCCCATGATTGATAACAATCGTAACACAAACACGGAAATTCAATCTTAGAATTGAGGAAGGATCCAAAAAGATCACTAGTTTCTCGCTTCCAGTTAGTTGATGAGCAAGATAATTTAGTCTTGCAGTGCAATGCTTTCAAACCCTTCTTGGCTCCTGTGCGCTGATTATTGAAATTAATAGACAAAGTCGTAGACAAAGAGAAAATAGAACGATCCTTGGCTGAACTACTCATTTCTAATAGACTAAGGGGGAAATGATGGGCGAACCTTGACGAACCTACTTCGTCCAACACAACCGCCGGTTCCACCGATAGCACTCCCTCATTTTCTTCCTCGTCTTTGTCTATCGCTTTGTCTATCAATTCCTATGATCAGCCCTCTGAGCTGAACTTAAGCATGCGGCAACGTGGAGCTCTGAAGATTGCAAACGATGCCTCGTGGCTGTCGATTTACGCTAGAAACGATGTTTGCTCGCGAGGAGATCATCGAACATCGGGCGAAGTTGCATTCGCGAACTGGCAGGTGATTTTTCTAACCTCTCTCTTAACCCCTGCCCCTTCGCTCCTTCCCGCGCGAGGCGAAGCCGTCGTATCCATTTCAGCCCTCTCCACTACTCATTCGTAAATAGCAGAGTCATTTTCCAGAGAAATATCCGCGCGGCTACATCGCACTGTGGGCAAGTCTCGGCACATTTTGGAGGGAAAATGAGACAAGACAACTCTTTCTCTTGGACAACTTTGGATAACCATTAATTAGGATGCATACATAGTCAATGGAGATGTTGCATGTGTGAGGAGTTTGCGATTTGACTGTTGATTTTTACGTAAAAGTTCGCGAGAAACACGATGATGCCACTGGTTTTCTCTGAAATCAACTCCCAAGCTCAAAAAAAGCTCTCAAGTTGAGGCCAAAATGGAGGGGATATACCACGCTATCCTGAGAGTCCACCTCTACATCAAAACAAACTCTCCATGCAAAGATAGGGAGCAAATACATTGGCAGGGCTGCCACTTCATTTTGGGACTCCAAAACTGAAAACACGGCAACCCTGCTAATTGCTAATGCATTTGCTCCCTATCTTTGCATGGAGAGTTTGTTTTGATGTAGAGGTGGACTCTCAGGGTAGGGCGGGACATCCCCCCCATTTGGCCTCACTTTGAGAGCTTTTTTTGAGTTTGGGAGATGATTTCAGAGAAAACCAGTGGCACCTTCGTGTTTCTCGCGAATTTTTACAGAAACAACAGTCAAATCGCAAATCCCTCACACATGCAACATCTCCATAATGTTCGCTTTACTGATTACATTGCGATATTTTGAGTTATTTTTCATCGATCAGATCAACTGGCGTCCCTTTACACGCTCAGCAGCGGGCGGCGTGAAACGCATAGCGCCTACAAGACAGCATGAATACTTCACGCATTGCGTCAAACACAGTGCGGTCAGCGCGGCGCGGCGGCGGAAGTCAGAATTATGAAACCATGCACATTTATGTTTGTTGTTTCATAATTTTTTCGTTCATTTTATATGAATGGAAGGCCTTGTCCACACAGAGATAGGTTTAAGGAACTTAACTTTTCGCCAAGTTTCGTGAACTTTCGCAAAAAATGTGTCCAACACGTGTAAACGCGTCTTATGCATCCCTTCCCCTCCGGCACGTTCACTTGATGGTTTTTATTGATGTCTCAAGAATGACAAAGGGGCGGCAAAATACAGGCGGCCCATGGGCGGTAAGTAAGTAAATCCGGCCCTGCAGGTCGCACCTGTATTTTAACGAGGTTGCAAATTTTCAAACCAAAGATTCGGTCGATGTAGCCCAAAGAAAAACCAATCAAACACACGTTTACGTTAATGTGTGTTTTACTTCCAATATTAACACAAAATGTCGGTAGCTTTTTCTCACTGTGTATGGGCGCCACCCTAAGAAGAGTCGCAAGACGCGACACAATAATCCTTGCAGAGCTGATGCCTACCCGAAGTCTAGGTGATGCCATTTTACCTGCCTCTTGACATGAGCATCCCGTTTTTTCGTGTAGCTGGCACCACTTCTTTACTGCCGTGCTAAGGAAGAACGCCGTATGAACATTCGAGAGTTGCCAAATTTCCTATGATAAAATGTTTGTACATGAGGAAAGTTATGAATATTTTTCCTTGAAATTTTCAGGAACTTTAGATCAAAATACAAAGAATATTCCCGGAAAAATTGAAGAAAAATATTCATAAGTTTACCAGGAAATTCGTATTTTATCAAAGAAAATTTAGCAATGCCTGATGGCTCATACGGCGTTTTTCTTAGCACGGCAGTTTAGTGCATCTTCCACAGCACTTTCAAACAGACACCATCCCTGGTAATTTTCAATGGATTACCTGTTCCATTGTCTCTGCAAATTACCGCCGATAGGCGGCGTTTCCTTCTTAGCCCTCGTAATCCGTTTTCCGTTCATCCTGTCTTGAGTGCCAACCGACCGTTTATCCTAGCGTGAAAATCGATCGGCGCATCGTTTTCCGAGGTGGCGCCGCGTGGATTGGCGTTGGGTCATATCATAGCCAAAACTCATCGGTTATTGCTCGTTGCTCGAAGCCAGAATGACTCAGTACAGACTGAGTGACCGATGTACAGTTTATCATGACAATCGTCGTAATGAGGAACGGAATAGAAAAACGCCGGGTAAGTCTAGAATTCACTTCTAACTACTCTAATTAAACATTCCCAAAATAATCTTGGTGATTTTTTAACTATAATCAATTTAAATTAACTCTTCGCTTTCCTTTGGCAACAGTTTTAGATACATCCATTGTATAATGGGTTAGATGTTAGATGAGCTCTCAATCACCCGATTCTCCGCTGGAGAATTTGCACAGAAAAATTGTATTGCTTCACCTGAGAGTGCTTAGAAAGCTGAGTTCGCAGTAAGATTTCCAATTTTTTTCTCATTTGGGAATTTGTAGAAACACAGATTTAAGGAATAAACCACCTTGTGGCGTCATCTGGCGGCACCACTTATTTAATCACATGTAATTTAGCAGATTTGGTTATTTTGATGAATGTCCTCCAAAAAGTGCTCAATTTTGAAACGAAGGATATTTAAGTGCTCAGTTCTCTTCGTAGTTTCATCTGAAACATATTCAGCAAATTTCAGACACCTGCAAATTCTCTATCCTAGCAGGAAATAAATCCTAAGATTCAGATTCTGTTTACCTCACTCGTAGCTCAAGAAGCTGAACTTCATATTGAAGGGACGGTATTTTTCAATTAGAAACTACTTTTGCTATCTCATTTTAGAAAAACAATGTATCTATGGCTAAGGAACAATAGCGCTTATCTACAAATTGATAATTTTGCAGGACAGTGGAGGAACTTTGCAATTTTTGTATTTCGAAATTAAATTAGCAATTTTTTGTACCTATAACTGCGTCTTCACAACACTCTCATGCGGTAGTGGAAAAACTAAAAACATCTGCTTGTGTATTTAATACTTAAGGATGCGGTAAAGTCGCTGACTCATTTTTGCTAAGATTGTCAGTTAGGCGGCACTGTTCCTTAGCCCTCGAATGTGTCATTAGTTTTTTGACGCAGATAAAGGTTTTTACCGATGAGCTAGAAATGATAGTTCCTTATTCTACATACTATGCTAAGGAAGAACGCCGTAAGAACGCTCGAGAGTTGCCAAATTTCTTCCATTGAAATGCTTAGTTTTGAGGAGTGTTTGAATATTATTTTGTTGGCATTTTTAGGTAATTTAAATCTGATTAGAAATACAATTTCCTAAAAAATTTAAAGGAAAACATTCTCAAATTTCCCATATAATCAATATTTTATTGGAGGGAATTTGGCAAGGGCTGAAGGCTCATACGGAGTTTTTCCGAAGCACGGTAGTATTGCAAACTGCAGTCCAAACGAGGCCTGGCGTCACCGCCGCCACTTAAGAGTGATCAAAACGGTCGTTTGAAGCAACGGTTCAGAGATCATGCGCAAGTGCAAGTCCACATCCGTAGGAGCGACGTAAAAAACTTAAAACCCGACTCGATCAGAAAACGCGCCCAAGTTACAGTTGTTTTTGCGACTTCGTCGTCGCTTCTCTGACTGAAGGACGTATTTCAATTTTGACGTGAGCCCTGAAAAACATTAAGTTTAACGAACCACAGAGTTCAAATCAAAATGTAGCTGCGTCTTATGTTCTTGAAAGCTCAGTCGTTTCCAGTGCGTAGTTCGCGGCCTTCTTAGTGCTTTCACACTTAAAGAGGTTTCCATCGGTTGGAGAGGCCGTTATTACCGGTACTGGGAACCGGCTGCGCTGCTGTTGTTTAAAATTGCCAATTGCTGGAAGATGCCGAATTGCGCGCGGGTATGCTGAGAAAAGTTATGAGTTTATTGCAACATCACGGAGAAAAAAGAATCGTTGACCTTACAATGCTCACAGTAGATTCCAGGTTCCACCTGTTTTTCTATTAGTCGTAATTACAATAATGTCACCTGTACACTGAAGAAGGTAGGGTGTCGACGTACACAGAGTTGTGGTGGTTTGACACAAATGGATTACATTTCGCAATAAGGAACCACTATCTCTGGCTCTCCCATGAAAGCACATATCTGCATAGGAAAACCAATGGCATGTATGTTGTTTCTAAACTGGGCCAGAGATAGTGGTTCCTTATTGCAAAATGTAATCCAAATGTTGGATTGGTCATTTCTACAGAACACAACGTAGTTTCGAATCAAGGAAATAGTTGTGTCAGATCAAATAAACAGGTTGTCACCACTTAACACCCTGAGTTGGGTCAAGTCAAAGTAAGTAGTTGTGTTAAATCAGCACAGCCTACACTGGAAAAAAAGTAGCTTGAAGCAAAAGTGAAAAGTTACAGGATTAAATATGAAAATTAAATGGTTTTAGTGCCGAGGCATTCTTTCGCGACGTGAGCGATCTTAAATCTCCACGAAATTCTCCGCACCGCGGTCATTCCCTAACGGTCTCCGGTCTCTATGAGGTAACAATGGGCATGAATTAAAGCACTATACAACATGTTTCCTCGTCGAAATTTTCCCGCGGAAAACGAAATCACACAACGAGAAGTTTGAAGATCAACTCCTATAATGGATAAGTGTTGACAATTAACATTGAACTGAAAAAATACAAACCAAGTCATTTGTATTGTCCAAGTTCAAATAATTGATCCCTGTTAACAATTTAGGCTTTTTTCGATAAACTGGGGTATGAGAATTCCAATGCTGTGAAGATTGTGCAACGTGGTTCTCTATTTATAGGTAACTTATCCCACGTTACTGTTATGAATTTCTCCCTGAATCCGCGTCTTATTATTGTAATGAAGAAAGTCGACTGTGAATGAATTCCATCTCACCGCAAAAACTATAAAAAATTGAACAATCTGAGCAACATTGCAAGCCTTATACATCCTTTCACCAAAAAGTCCTCAACTGTTCCTTACGGTCAAGAGTTTATTCCTGGGCTTCCTTATTGTGAATCGTTTTTGACGTAAGATTTTGAAGGTGTCTTTTTCTAGTTCAGTTTGTAACGCGCGAGGTTATTTATGCAAGATTTTCATTTAATCTAGTGGAGGGAAAGTGAGAGACGATTTTTTAAAATGAAGTTTTAGCGTATCCAAGGAAAACTATTGTTATCTATTTTTATGGTATCGGAAAAAATTGCAAGAATCGAGCTCATCCTGTCGAGACACGTTGAAAAGCGATAAATTCGATTACGAATGAATTATGCTCGTTACTTGCTGATTCTCAGTCATTCATACAGCTTAGTGAAAGAAAACTTCAAGTTCATCGATCGCTCATCAATTTTTAAAATATTTTGCAGTAGCCGTGGGAATTGGCACATCCATGCATGATCGAATATGCAGTCGAAGCGTCGGGAATCTAAATATAGACGCATCGGTTCGATGGCTGCTGAGCTCACACCTTGCTCACGTGATTCTATCATAGCAGGGTTCAATGAGCGATGAACTAACTATCGACTACTGGGGGTTTTTTGCAAAAAACAACTATGCCACCGTGCTAAGGTAGAACGCCATATGAACATTCGAGAGTTGCCAAATTTCCTCCGGTAAAATGTTTACTTTGGAGGAGAATTATGAATATATTTATTTGAAATTTTCAGAAGTTTTAGATCAAATCACAAACAAACTATCTGAGGAATTGGTTGATAAACATTCAACAGTTTTCCTGAAAATTAGTGATTTGCCATCGGAAATTCGGCTACGCCTGAAGGCTCATACGGCGTTTTTCCTTGGCACGGCAGTATGTGCATAGGTAGGGCTTGCGTGCAACGTAGCTCCTTTTAGCATTAATACTTCTAATTATTAAAAGTGAATAAGCAGGAAATGCTGAAAAATAGAATTTTCTTTTCCCACGTTTATTCTCGAAATGAAACGTTGATTTCTCTATACCTCATAAGGGGTTGCTCATGGGATAAATCAGTTATAATTTCTTAGGCCGTAAGCTCATATTATCACAATAAAAATATATTAATTCTAAAGTATAGTTCAAGATAAATTGCACATAAACTTTCGTAATTTACCTAATAATTGTCTCTTATTTCTCACATCAATATCATAAGATCAGCGAAAGATAAAACAAGAAAATTACTGCAGCAGCGTTAAAAACGTGATTAACTTCTCACATTGAGTATTAAATAAACGCAGTTTTGCATGATTGTTTGCACCCACTCAGACGAAGCAGGGCTCTCAAAATGCCTTATCCAGTACTTTCTTTAATTTCTCCTGGGTCTGACCTTTTTGACCCCTGCAACCCTGCACACAATCGCCGCGCGCCGGTGAAAAATGTTTGTCAGCACGTCACTGCAGCATGGACATTTCACCATGTTTGAAAGGCAAAAACTTTTGACCCCAGCAACCCTGCACACAAACGCCAGTGAAAAATGTTTGTTAGCATGTCACCGGAGCTTGGGCATTTCACCATGGTTAAAAGCAAAAACTCCTGATCTCCATAAGGTTTTTGCAGGATTTACGAGATTCTTCCCTACCCTTGTGGGTCTAGGATGGGCGCCATGCCACCGTATCGGCGCGACACGAAAAGAAGGTGGCGCAGCGCATCTTCCCGACATTGATTGAGCGTTCGGGGATCCGTTTGTCAATCGGTAGCGAATGTTGAGTCATATCTGGCCCAGAACATTGTCCACCTGGGCGAAAATCACCTAAGTACACAGTCAAATCGAGTGGGGTTACGTTTTTTTTGGTGTAGTAGGTTAGAACGGAAGACTCTTGAGGATTGCAGCTGAGCAGATTGATGATTGGAGCGCAGAAAACGTCGTAAGTGTAGAAAATGAGTTGTAACCGCAGATTTTTACCGCACATGGATGTCAAATTGATTCCAAAAACGCACGTTTTGAAAAGAGTCGAATCGGTTTTTGTTACACGGACGTGCTTCCGAAAACTCATGAGCCCTAGCGTCTTGCGAGATCAACGAAAGCCAGGGCTCATTATTTTTTTGCGACTTACGCCCATCTAACAGCAACCGATTCAATTGAGGTCTCGTCAAAAATTACGTAAGGTTCTTGTACGGAGAGGCTGGGTAGAGTTTTATCAGAGGTTCTTTATTATTGTATTTGGCAGGTACATAACGACAAGTATTAAAAACTGCATACAGTAGGGCCGCTTCAACTTGAAACTGGATGCGACGATCTCAATGGTTAAATAATGAAAATTTTAGACGAGTGAGAGCTCCTTTTTTATACAATATACGTGTTATTATATAATATGGGCTTATGGATACCACCAGGTTAGATTGCGGCCTAATGCATGTAATTATACTACCTGAGTATAATCTCAAGAAGGTCTCCATTGCGTGTGTTGCTGCGCCATCGGACTCAAAACCCAATTTTCTTCATATAGTGTGAAAAAATTTTGTCCTGAGGGGCCGTCCATAAATGATGTAAAGAGTGATAAGAGTGATTCCTAAAGGTGAGATAGGTAAAAAAAAGTGCATCAAATGTCCCTGACAATGAGGGAGCAAGCGAGATAAAAAAAATAAAACTTCCGGAGGCCTGACATTTTTGGAAACTCAAAAGATTAAAGAGAGAGAAAAAATTAAACTTACTATTTTCTGTTAATAAAATCAGTTAAAACTGTCTCCTTTTTGAGAGCGGGTTTCCTGCAACCACTCAATCATTGCATTAATTATTTTTTCTCAATTAAAGGTGGTTTACACGCTTAATGTTCAATGGAGGAGATTGTGCATGTTTTAAACAATGGAGCTTTATCCCACTACTTTATCTGGGCGCTCCTAATTTTTTTCAAAAATTGGTAAGAGGTAGGATGTTTAACATGATGCGGATGGCCTCGGAGTAGTCATTGGTCATGAGTGTCTGTTCGGACAAAAGTGGTTTTATTTTCTTCTCTTTTTGCTTCTTTTTCTTCTTCTTATTCTTCGCTTTTTGCTTTTAGCCCTACAGGTATTGCTAATTGATAAATGATCATGAAACGTACATAAAAGACGAAGATTGCCACCGGTCCGATTACTGAAACTATGGAGCTGCATGGACGACTAAAGCTGCTATGGAGACTAAACATGCCCTATTTTAACCAGGCAATAAATCGCATTTTGATATCCCATCGGGCTACTTTAAACTTTCAATAATCGGCCCGTTGTTTTCGACTTAGACTTAGACTCAGCCGACAACAGGGCGAGACAGTGAGACAGATACCCGATACCCGGTCTGGTCCTCCTTCCGCCTGATTTGTCAAGTCATATTAATGACAACACGAGTTTTGATCAATGGAATCGTCAATGCTTTTTTTTGTAGCGGCGACACTTTAAGTCTGATTTTGTGGTTACTAAAATATCATTTAGCGGCTCGATTGACCGGCCCAAGCTTGCAACTTGAGACCGCTCCACTGGTCGGCTCCGTGACCCGTCTCCTGTCTCTTCCTTGTCTGGCCATTTGCGTCCGGTTGGCTGCATTTGTAGAATTTTCCCGCCAATTATTCCAGTTGACCTACTACTCGACCCGAGATTCAGGTCAAAATTATGAGACAGAATTTTAAGCTTTCTTATTTCTATTTATTTCCTCCGATCTATTATCATTGCGATAAGCAATAACTGTCATCATGGTTTGGTTTGTCTTCATCTCATCAGGGACTGCTCATGGGGGGATGACGGTGGGTGGTGGGGAGGGAGGGATGGAGGGGTCAAGCCGAGGATGACGTAAGCTTTCCTGAGGGAAAAAAAGCTGAAAATGCTCCTCCTTCATTCGCTATGTGTAACTCCCTCAGAAGCGTTGGTCGGTTCGATTTTTAGACATACGCATCCTTTATAAACCTCTTGAGAGACCCTCAAACATATTTCTCCCTTTTCAAAATGATTATTGATATGGACATACCATAGCGTATCTTGAGCAAACTTAACCTAATTTATCTCGAAATTCAAAAATAAGAGACATCTAAAGTGTAAACGCGATACAACTATTCACGCTAGATGGATGTCTACATTTCATATGAAAAATGTAAGACACGACGGCGTGAGTCGTGAACTCGCAATGCTCTGATCTATGCTACTAGTTTGAAGAATCATTACGAATAAGACAAACGCAAACAAACACAATGTGGAAATAAAGCGAGGGAAAGGATGCACGTTAACGACGGCGCAGAGATACAACTATTCGTACTTGATGGACGTCCGTGCTGCATTTGAGGAATTGAAGGCGCGATGACGCGAAGCGTAAGCTCTAAATACTCTGCTGTTAATGAGGTGTCACTCAGATTCAGGAGAAAAGTTTAAAAAGAGGCCTGAACGCATCTCTCCTACCTTCGGCTGTGTTACTCACGAAGTGCTTGAAGCATCATTACGAATAAGACAAACGGAAACAAGTACAATGTGGAAATAGAGGGAGGGGAAGGATGCGCGTTTACGACGGCGCAGAGATACAGCTATTTGTGCTTGATGGACGTCCATGCTGCATCTGAAAAATTGAAGGCGTGATGACGCGAAGCGTGAGTTCTCAATGCTCTGCTATATGCTGTCAATGAGGTGTTTCGGAAGAAAAGTTAAAAAGAGGCCCGAATACGTCTGTCCTGTCTTCGGCTGTGTTGATACTCGTTATCTTTCTTTTTTTTTCAGTTTCTTGTCTGATTCTTTTTCAGGATAGATTTGCAGACCCACGTCTTAAGCTCGTGTAAACCGCAGCACTGGCTCGGTTCTTTTAGAAATAACGGTGCTTGGATGCGTCTAGTGGCTTTAATTTGTTTTGTTTTCATTCATTTCAGAAGTCCGTCGGTTACTTCAATACGTTCAATTTTGCAATTTTTGCTCTGTACGATTAATAAACTTTGAGTCTGAAAATAGCGTAAACTTGTGCTGCTTTGCCAAAATTTTCTGAACCCCTCTTCACGTAGGGTAGATGCCCTACCGGGAAATATTACATTATGCCCCTTTAACCAGCCAAGGGTCTACGCCCTCAGATGCGAGCCAGTCCGACCCTGGTATCAAACGTTGCAGTGGGAATTCTTGTAAGTTGGCAGGTTGGTTTTTTCGCCGTTTAAATCTATGTTAAACAATCGATATTAGGTGATACAGCGTGTCTCTCCTAGAATCGATATCTTCAATGGATTTAAATGGAGTGTTAACAGTGTTGCCAACTTGCCGACATCGCCACTGAGCGTTGTTTTGGGAAGGAGGGATGATCTGCGGCGGAGTCCGGAGCAGGAGGAACACTGCCGTGCTAAGGAAGAACGCCGTATGACCATTCGAGAGTTGCCAAATTTCCGTCTATAAAATGTTCATTTTTAAGGAGCGTTATGAATACTTTCCCGAGGAATGTTTTAAGAACTTCAGATAAAATTGCGAACAAAATTATCCGAAAAACTGAAAGAAAAATATTTAAAAATTTTCGCGAAAATTCCTGATTTACCTAAGGAAATTTGGTAACGCCCAAAGGATTATAAGGCGCTCTTCCATAGCACGGCAGAGCAGGTCCGGAGGTGAGTGAAAATCGTTAATCACGCGTTAAATAATTTACATGTTGTCCAGGGAAAAGAGTGATTAAGGTGGAAGACGAGTGCACTTGAGCAGTCCAGCGCGAGGTTCTTGGGCTCGACCGGGCGACGCACAACGGATCAAGTAAATGAGGCAGGTTGGACAAAATCTGGGAATTTTAAAAGCTCCTAACTCCATTCATATAAAACTTTGAGGTTTCAAAAGTGGTTCCATGAGTTTGCACGTGAAATTTCCTTCGAGAAACATACCCTATAGTTTAGAGTGTGACGAATTAAATATAAAAATTCGCAGTTTTCGTCAAAAATTTCATGTCCGACCTCTCTAATTGACTCGATCCACTGTGCAACGCGACGATGCACCGCGGTGCAACACGAGAACACGACCACGGTGGCTGATTAGTCCCGACCCTGTAATGTACTTACGTGCTTTTATCCTATGTTGCGGGCTTGTGCAGCTTTCTACGCGCTTTACAGAGCCGTCAAAACAGATCCGAGGAGATTGAGACGCTGTGGACTGTACACGGGGAATGCACTTTCTTCTTAGTGAGCATCCCCATTTCATCCCCAGCGGGCTGATTGTTGAAATGTATAGACAAATCGATAGACAAAGAAGACACGGGCGTATTTCCGTTAAACGGAACTAAGCGCCAAATTGAGGATTTTAGAATCCCGGATAGCGCACTGGAAAAAAAACACATTGGATCTAGAGTCCAGACTCTTAAAAACATTGACAAGAAAAACTCTTGATTGACTCAAGATTGACTCTTGATTCAATCAGATTCAAGCTTAAATCAAGAGGAAATCCGCTCAAATTAAGAGGCTTGGTTCTTGATGTAAGCTTAAATCTGATTGAATCAAGAGTATTTTTTCTAGTCGATGTTTTTAAGAGTCTGGACTCGAGATCCAATGCGGGTTTTTTTTTTTTCCAGTGCGCCTTCTGTCAAACGGAACTAAGTGCCATGGGAAAGCATTGCGAGTATAGGACGGAACGAGCATCGCGTTCCGCAACACCCGCGAATCCAAGCCCCCCTCTCCCTTCCTCCCCCGGATGCGCTTAGTTCCGTTCGATAGGCATACGTCCACGTGAGGAGTGTTGAGCGATCCTCTTGGTTGAAATGGGTGGTTTTTATAGACTAAGGGAGCAAATGATGGACTAACTAAAGGGTCTCTCATAGGTTGCCGTTAGTTAGTCTATTGCCTACCTCCTTTGTCCATTGCAACCATTCGCTTCCCACTAGAACACAAGTATGGGAAGAGTGACTTGCCGGCCGAGTTATGGATCATGGAGCCGTAAAATATAGTTCGTGGAGCCATGCTTATAGGTTCAAGACCAATTAAGCATGGCTTAGAAAGCCATACTGTAGACGATAAGTCTCTTTGACTAGAAATTATGGATCTCCGAGTAATTTTTTATGGGTCTCAGAGTCATACCTTTTTTTGATTGCATCAATATAGGATCTCTCCATATCCTTTTTATCATCTTTGTTTATCGCTTTGTCTATCAATTTCAACAATAATCGGCCCGCAGATGTCTCATAGAGTAACCGAGAGTTTCGGTTAATTTACCCAAAAATTTGGTCGATGAACCAACTCCTCTTGGTTGATTTGAGCGGAGGAAAGTGATCCCAAGTAACCAAAGGCATGAACATTTTTAACGGTGAACTTTCTACGTGTTGCTCTGAGACGTCAAGAAGATCGAAAGTCATTGAAATGGACGTATTTATGCTAAAAGGAACTATGTCTCACGCAAACCCAATGCATATACCTAGTTCCTTTTAGCATAAATACGCACAAATGATCTAGACCCACTGCCGGGAGTGTTTTTCAACGGCGCGGTAGCACGTGAAGACCCGTTAAGGTGATTTGATGGACGCCATATTTTGTGTCAGAACGGCATGCGATATTTCGCATCAATTGGTTCCATTTGTTCAGCTACTTGTCATTTTTCTCCAATTTTGAGATCGTACTTCTGTTGTGAGGAGACTAAAGCACTCACTTACCAATTTTAACAAATAAATTCAACGTGATAAAGGCGTGGTTTTTTTAGAGAAAAAATATCGCATTCGAGTGCAGTTTCGATATCAGTATCGAATGTGATGTTTTCTCTCTAAAAAAAACCACTCCTTTAGTACGTTGAAGTTTTTTGTTAAAATTGGGAGGTGAGTGCTTTAGTCTCCTGACAACAGAATTGCGATCTCAAAATTGGAGAAAAATTACGAGTAGCTGAAAAAATGGAACCAATTTATGCGATATATCGCATGCCGTTCTGACACTAAATATGGCGTCCATCGAATCACCTTAATAAAATCGTGACGTTCTGGTGGGAGGGAGTCTGAGCCTCCGTTACAGGGGGAGTGAGAGTTAAGGGTTGCGCCGTGTAAAACTTGGAGTTCCAGGAAGCGCTGATTTTCCGAAAATTTAAGATGAAAAATCGCAAACTCGAGCAGCAGGCATTGCACATAGCATTACGTCACTTGTCCTTGGAATGCAGAATGCAGAATTGCGTTATGGGTGCGTTCCGGAGCGGGCGGGGATGCACAATATCGGATTTTTTGCGTTATGTATTTTATGAACGGCCCTTAATGATTTTTCGACCAAACTCGACAAAACTCAATTTGCTGAAAATTTTGCCTGCATAGGCTGAGGACCCTTACTCCGTTCACCAGTGGACATGCACATTTCATGAAATTTACATCAACATTGGCAACGTCAGCTTTACCTGCGACGTGTCACTCAGCGCGGTGCGTCAAGTCTCGCGTCAGTCAACGTCAGTGAAGAGTTGCGACCCCGTGGGTGATAAAGATGTCTACTCGTTTGCCTTAACTCACGTTCATAAAATCCACAGTTTTACATTACAGGTCCATCCTGTTCCACGGCTTTCGATGTTTTCATTTCTTTCTCTTGTTTCTAGTATGAAAATCTTCCTTTTTACTGAACAATCCGACCCACTGTATGTCCTTTAATGATCGCCAATGACGTTAAAGGCAAATTCTTGTAAGTTGCCTTAAAGTTTTTGGCGAGTGTTGCAGGGAATCTTAAGGGTAAAAATTATAAAAAATAACTTTATTAGTACTAAAACAGCAACAAGGCATACGAAGTTCAGTTACCTCCGTGTTGCCTTTAGGGTATGCAACTATCCAAGCACACATAAATTAAAATGGAAAATGTTTCGCACAACCGACCATTGACATAGTAATGATAATGAAACCAACTTCATAGCTCAACTCCAGTGCCGCGTATTTCAATTGCAACGTTCCCACATTTTTGCGAATATAATTTTTTCTTGTGGAGTACAAATCAAGTTTATGACTTGAAGTTTTTATGAGATGTAAATGGAAGCGAAAAAATCAAGGAAAATTTCAAATTGTAATGTTAATTTACTGTCCATTCAAAGCGCGAAGCATGCAAACAAATTTTGAAACTTTTCGATTTACGAGTTACTGAAGTTTGAACTGTATTTTCATGTGCGTTTCATGCCTAAAAACACAAATATGCAATCTGCCGAAAAACTCATGCTGGAATATTATTCAAACTTCTAGATTATAATACAAAAAATGTGTCTAGTCTCCACCGTTGGCCTCAATTATTTTGTTCTAATGCTGAAAAATGCCAATTTTTGTGGTTTTTACACTATTTTTGTTTGTTGTGTTTTGTTACTTTTTGTTGTGAGAAGTTCTGAAAATGTGACACAGTACAGTCCCTCTGGATTACTTTGGTGCGAAAGTACCGTCTGCAAAGTAAGTAAAAGCAGAACCGCCGAATCTGCGTCGTTAAAGGTAGGACCAAATTTCGATGGTACTGCGCGTTTTACGTTCACGCTACCCTAGGGTAGAGATAGTATTGTCATCCTCCAAGAGGGAAAAAAGTTGAAATTTCATCATTTTTTTGGTAGACCTTCTACCCTAAACCAACGTATGCCGAAGTGACCGTACTGTTTCAAATTTCGTATAACTTCACAATCATCTCTGAAGTTGCAGCATAAGATGTCTACGAAATTACAGCAATTTGCATACAAAATTGCAAAAAATATAGTTTTAAAAACAAAAAATCAAGGCCACCGGCGAATTCTAAACGGATTGTTTGTAATTTTTTTCCCTTTGAACCCTTTTCATAATATACAGCTTGGAAAAAAAAAACCAATGAGGCATATCGAATTTTGGAAAATCATCTGGACTTAACCATTCTAAGAGACGGCCCGTAGCTCCTCCAGGAGCCACTTTTGGGGTACAAAATTGATAGAGTAAAACTATCGTTTCCCTTACGAAAGAACGTAACTACATTTCAATGCTGCCAAATTCTACTCGCAAATGTCATTTTGACGGGGAGCATCTTGGACAATTCTAACTGCAAATTCCTTTGATTTTTCCTCTGATCACAAGTAAAAAGCAGAACAATTTGCAAACGAAGATTGCACGGGTAAATTCTTGTAGAGATTTGAATTGTTCGAGTCAATATTCCAACCTCGGAGTGGAGTTGCGTTTCTTCGTTCGAGAAACGACGCAATGTCATATTTTTCTTCATGAAACACGCTCCTGCACACTAAAAAAAAAAACAAACAAAAAACACATTGGATCTAGATTCTAGAGTCCAGACTCTTGAAAACATTGCCAAGAAAAATTACTCTCGATTCCATCAGATTTAAGCGTAAATCAAAAGGAAATCCGCTCAAATTAAGAGGCTGGGTTCTTGATTTAAGCTTAAATCCTATTGAGTCAAGAGTATTTTTTCTTGTCGATGTTTTTTAGAGTCTGGACTCTAGATCCAATGTGTTTTTTTTTTCCAGTGCAGCAACCTAACCCCGAGACACCCTGTATATCATCACTAATTCCATTTCTAGAAATTCCTGAAAGATTCGGCATCACTGTCGTTCGTCCTGTGGGAACAAGTGACAGGCGTGAAAGGGGACCCCCTGGTTATCAGGTGCGCCGCGGCTCGCATCAGCTGATGCGGCGGGCATTTTTCGCCATCAGCGGCGGGATTTCAGCCTCCGTCATCGCATTTTTCAGCTATCACCGACCCGCCATCCGCGCCGCGGTAATAGATACATTTCGCATTCTGCATTCTGCATTTCCGTCTGACGCCCGACAAATGCACATCCATCCATCCTCTTCCTCGCCTGCCCGGGGGCTCGAGTCAACCCTTCGTTGCCGAGTGGTATGCGTTTGATTTTTCTTGAATATTTTTTCTTGAAAGTTTCAGAAGTTTTTGATCAAATTACAAACAAAACTATCCGAGAAATTGGCAGACAAATTTTCAACAATTTTCCTGAAAATTCGTGTTTTGCTGGGGGAAATTTGGCCACGTCTGAAGGCTCATACGGCGTTTTTCCTTAGCACGGCAGTGTTACAGAGTGAAGTCCAGTTCATGGGCGCCGTGCAATATCATGATGTGTTAACACTTGCTCATTTGAAGAAGAAGGTTTAAAGTTGAAAAGATACACGGACTTTAATTGCGTGAAAAAAGTTCTAGTTTTGACAAGTGTTGGCACAAAGATCGAAGTACGACTGTTCCCGCTTTCACCAAAAATATGTTCAACAACAAGGGTTTTTTCCTTCTTTATGGTTTCTACTCAGCTTAGTTGACTGGCAGCCTGCTTGCGTATTGTCATGTTTTTCCCCCAGGTTTTTTCAGTGGCGTGGCGTGCTTTGCGATATATCGATTGTTATGCCATTTAAACCTATGAAAAAAGATCGATACACAGAGTGTTCGCAACGAACACCATAATAATCGATTCTTTACCACAGCTTCAAATAAGGAAATATCGATAATCGATCATTCACGCCTCGCCACCGGTTTTTTTGACAGCAAGAAGGGTTTTAATAGAGATAGCAGAGCGTTAAACACGAGAATAGAAGCATTTAAGTCAGGGTGGCTTAAAATATTTATAAATACCATTTTTTATGAAGTAAAAAAAGGGTGACCCGGGTGTGATCCAGCCACCGAGTAAAAGCTGGATTAGGTACGAAGTAGTAAGACCTCCATTCCCATTCATTTGCTACCGTTTTAAGGGAAAACCTCGCATGTGCATTCGAATTTTGCCAAGCGTCCTCCGATAAAATATTTATTCTCGATGTAAATTATGAATATTTTTTCATGACATTTTCAGATGCCTCCTGTCAAATTTCAAGTAAAATTCCCTGAAAAATTAGGAAAAAATGCACACAATAGTCTCACCGAGAATTCGAATTTTATCAGTGGGAATTTGGAAACATCAGAAGGCTCTGAATGCGTTCTCTCCTAACACGACGGCATTCATACCACCTTTTCACCCTCTCAACCCGACAGCCGCGTGTAATGAAGAAACCTCGAACCGATTAAGTCGTCATTTCGTCATGAATGGGGGCGGATCGAGGCAACCACCCCGAAATCGATTTCACGACGCGCTAATCAGTTTTCGAACCCCTGGCAGCCCCCGTTGATGAAATGATGACTCCGTGGAGTGCCTTTGAGGCCTTTCATTCGCACCCTGCACCTCTTGAATCGCATCGCGCGAAGCGCAGGTGTGAAATGTATACGGTAGTCGCCGCGTCAATCGATTTCCACGCTTTCTGGTTCGGAATCCCCGTTCCCTGTTGCGCGGGTCAGGGTTCGCCCGAAATTCCACGGCAGCTGGTTATTTACCGATTCGATTTCACACACTATCCGATCTGCTCACGCTGCGACTTTCGGGTGTAAATGTTTATATTCGCTAAATAAGCCATGATGGATTTGGGTGTTTGGACCGGTTAAATTGTTGCAACTTGGTGTATGATAGAGTGTCTGTATAGGAGCAGGGGTAGTTTTGCCATGTTAATGTCACACTTTAAGTGGTTACACTAGTTGTCATTGTTATATCGAGGATCGACTGCGCTGCCTCAAGTATATATATTCATATGAAGAATTTTCAAGGAGGTTGCAAGTCAAGGTCGTTTCAAGATGCATCATAAAATTCCAGCTCAACTAAATAGCACATGCACACGCTATCTCTAAAATGAGCCATAAATGGTGGTTTTTCATTGCAAAATGAAGATTAATCGTAATTTTACATTGCCCTCTTGTTCTGCAATAAGCATTAGCGGCACTAATCACGAAGTTACCCTTAAATTTGCAAGTGGCTCTGTAAATGTGTAAGAAAAAAGCATATTGGTAAGATTGAGGTATGCAAAGAAATTTTAACTTAAAACTTTCAGGGTAAGTTTATTACATTTAGAAAATCATTCTCATGCAGTGGAAAAATGGAATGCTACAATGTGTGTACAGGGAATGCGAAATTTATTGATAAGAAGGACTTACCCTTACTACACAATATCTTTTATGTGCTAAAATTATTAGACCGCGTATAGCAGAGAGGAGCCATGCTAAATCAGCTATCGCCAAAGACTGGGAAGCCAAATTTTTCATGAGAACTTCGGTGCGGATGGAAATGACTTTGAAATTGTTAAGAAATTTGCTTCGTACTAGATGAAGTAAATTCACTGCAATTTGCACAAAAATCCACCCAATCGTTTGCATGTAAAAAATTAAATTGCCCAATTAAATTTGGCAATAGCTATGTGACTTGGTTCCTTTCTTCTTGACGGGCTGCAATTGTATCCTGTAAAATACGTACTGTAAATTGAGATTTCTATAGATATACGGAAAATAAATTAAGTCATTATACATAAATTCAATATAAAATGTATAAAGTGATCTTCGAAAACCACGTAAGAGTCCCTACACTGGAAAAAAAACACATCGGATCTAGAGTACAGACTCTTAAAAAAAATCGACAAAAAAAATACTCTTGATTCAATCAGATTTAATCTTAAATCAAGAACCAAGCCTCTTAATTTGAGCGGATTTCCTTTTGATTTAAGCTTAAATCTAACTGAATCAAGAGTCCTTATTCTTGTCAATGTTTTCAAGAGTCTGGACTCTAGATCCAATGTGTGTGTGTTTTTTTTTTTTTTTTTTTTTTTTTTTTTTTTTTTTTTTTTTTTTTTTNTTTTTTTTTTTTTTCCGGTGTAGTACTTTGACTTTCGGCGACGAGATCAAATTTTGAGAAACCAGCCGCCCGCAGAGCCACGGTGAGCAATGCTGCTGCCCTAAGGAAGAACGTCGTACGAGCCTTCAGACGTTGCCAAGTTTCCTGCGATAAAAACCGAATTTCGCGGGAAAGTTGTGAATATTATTTGCCAAAATTTTCAGACAATTTTGTAGGCAGTTTAATCTTAGATATCTGAAAATTGCAAGGAAAAGTATGCCTGAATGTTGTCAAAAATACATATTTTATCAAGGGAAATTTGGCAACTCTCGAATGTTCATATGGCGTTTTTCCTCAGCCCGGCAGAATGATGGAGAGCTAACTTTAAAACGTCAGATGGGAAGGAGGAGGGCCATGGACTGTTGACTGGCGCGCAAAGGTAAGTGTGAAATTCCTGGAAGACCCCGGTCCTGTTGTTGTCGTTGTTAATAAGGCATCGAAGACATTGCCCCAGCTTGGGGTCCCGCCGCTGCGGCCCCTGGCGCGCGGCCCTTTCGAAATCCGAGCCCAGCGCGCCTGACCCGCACCCCCGCTACGAGTTCCGAAAAAGTCGTGCCACCGAATTATTTATCAAGATCGCTTCGGGAATCCTGATTCCAGGAGAACGGATTCCGCCTTTCGGTTCTTTTTCCAAAGTCCTGTATCAGGGGCTCGCTTTACAGCACAGTGGGCTCAACTCATCTATAATACCTATTTAGGGAGTGCACAGACATGTCGAAATTTGTTGTCCAGAATGTTCTTAAATGAGCGTCCTACCCCAAACAGGAGTAAATGTATAAACTAAGTCAAAATGCATACTTTGCAAACACTGGAAAAAAAGCACATAGGATCTAGAGTCCAGACTCTTGAAAACATTAGACAAGAAAAAATACCCTTGATTCAATCAGATTTTTGCTTAAATCAAAAGGAAATCGGCTCAAATTAAGAGGCTTGGTTCTTGATTTAAGCAAAAATCCGATTGAATCAATGGTATTTTTTCTTGTCGATGTTTGTAAGAGTCTGGACTCTAGATCCAATGTGTGTGTTTTTTTTTTTTTTTTTTTTTTTTTTTTTTTTTTTTTTTTTTTTTTTTTTTTTTTTTTTTTTTTTTTTTAATAACTCACTCTGGATAATTTGAATTCATAGGTTGGCTGCCCTTTCGGACCCTAAAAGCTCCAAGACCCAACCTCAAAATTACCGACATGTTCGCACATATCGTTGTGTCACAACCCTATTTGGGTTGAGTGTAGTATATGCTGCATGCCTCGGAGACTTTAACGCTGCATAGAAAAATAAACTACTTGAATGATTGGACATTTCTGAATTTTACTTGAAATGTAGACGGACATATTCTTTAAACGATATTTTGTGACGATTTTCACAAATATTTCGGCTTAATTTGAATCTTAATATATACACAATTGATAGTTGCATGATGCGACTATGGAAAGAATCAAAACAGGTCGGATATCTGAATATTTAATCCTTGGAAACTTTACGTTATATTATGCCTAGCAGTTTTAGGCATTTTTACTTTACTTTATCAGACCAGGGAACTTTCCCTGGAGCAAATGGGTCCTCTTCTTCCTCGTGTGAAAGGAGCAAAAGCCCAGTGTGTCCAAACGTTCAGTCTGCATCACGCAAATCTGAAACAAATGAAATTGATCAATAAGAATTGGATTGCATTTTGCAAAAAGGAACCACTAGCATTGCAATGATGCCAAGATTGTGCAACTTCATCCTTTGCAATAAAATTGCGGAAATCGTGAAAAACTATGGAATTTAGATGGTAATTTTTGTCTTAAATTCACAGTTTTTAGCGAGTAAAATAGAAACTATTAATGGATAATCGGGTTTTTCCTCTAAGACAAAAAAAGTTGCACAATCTTAGCAACATTGCAATGCTAGTGGTTCCTTTTTGCAAAATGCAATCCAATTGATACTCAGCCGAAAAGTTCTGACACAAATCCGTGCCTCTGCTACATGAACTGGAAACTCGGGTTGTTCCGTAGGAACTGAAGTTCGGTTCTTATAATCGAACTTTTTTTTCCTTGTTCTTTTGGCTGGAATACACCTATTTCCTTAACCACTGCGCGCCGCCTGGGGTGCCGAAACACCTTTGGGGATTAGGCCTACAATTAGAGCCCCGGCGTATATTTGCGCCCGGAATTAACGCCGATTAGCCGATGACCCAGAACACACAGCTTTCGGGAACTGCAAACATGGGTTTCGCAGGAGGGGGATGTTGTTAGGGGAGGGGGAGGGAGGGTTGAGCGGCCCCGAAGCTGAGATGTCACACTCGTTGACCGGTCGTCGATGTGTGCCGGAGTCATCGGGCTCGTTTGTTTATTTACCGATCCGGTGCCGCGTACGCGCACTTTCGTGTTGCCAGATTGGGCCGAAAAGAGGAAACTATCAGGGTCGGACTGGCTCGCATCTAAGGGCGTAGACCCTTGGCTGGTTAAAGGGGCGTAATGTGATATTTCCTGTCAGGGCATTCCCTACGTGGAGAGAGGTTCAGAAAATTTTGGCAAATCAGCACAAGTTTACGCTATTTTTGGGTTCAAAGTTTATTGCTCGCACGAAGTAAAAGTTGCAAAATTGAACGTGAAGCACAGCATTGAAAGCTCACGCTTCGCGTCATCGCGCCTTCAATTTTTCAGATGCAGTACGGACGTCCATCAAGTACGAATAGTTGTGTCTCTACGCTGTCGTTAACGCGCATCCTTTCCTTCGCTTTATTTCCATATTGTTTTTGTTTGCGTTTGTTTTATTCGTAATGGTGCTTCAAGCACTACGTGAGTAATACAGCTGAAGGTAGGAGAGATGTCTTCAGGCCTTTTTTTAAACTTTTCTTCCGAATCAGAGCGACGCTTCATTGACAGCATAAAGCAGACCATTGAGAGCTCACGGTTCGCGTCATCGCGCCTTCAAGTTTTCAGATGCAGCACGGACGTCCATCAAGTACGAATAGTTGTATCTCTGCGCCGTCGTTAACGCGCATCCTTTCCCTCGCTTTATTTCCATGTTGTGTTTGTTTGCGTTTGTCTTATTTGTAATGTTGCTTCAAACTAGAGCAGAGCATTGCGAGTTCACGACTCACGGCGTCGCGTCTTGCATTTTTCATATGCAATGTGGACATCCATCTTGCGCGAATAGTTGTATCGCGTTTACATTTTAGATGTCTCTTATTTTTGAATTTCAAGATAAATTAAGATTAAGTTTGCCCGAGCTATGTTATGGTATGTCCAAATCAATAGTCATTTGAAAAGGAGGAAATATGTTTAAAGGTCTCTTAGGAGGTCTATAAAGGATGCGTATGTCTAAAAATCGAACCGACCATTGCTTCTAAGGGAGTTACACATAGCGAATGAAGGGGGGGGGGGGGTGATAAATCGCCTGTATGTCAAGAAGAAGGTGAAAATTTCACAGGAAATTGTTTACACTTCAGAAAGTAGTTCTTGGACCTCTGTTCACCACTATCATGCGTTAAAGCACCTTTCTTTTCTCCTAACTCTCTGTTCTTCCGTTCATTTAAGATATTTTTCTCATATATTCTCGGACGTAATTTTTTTTCCTCTTCTTATTTTGCTATCTGTAAGAGGGGCGCGTTTTTGGCGCGCAAAGGAGACGTATCTGCCAATGGCAGATTGGCCTTATGGCCAGTCCGAGCCTGGATGTGTGTAATCCTCGATATGCGTAATCCTCGATGTTCACAACCCCGAGATACCAGCTTCTAAAGGTGACTGAGGATCCTAAGGGAAATAGAAGCCAAACAACTAGCTGAGAAGACACCCTCTGGAAACACCTACATTTGGGAACTAATGGCACGCGCGCCTTTAAAACTGGACCAAAAATATTGATTCTTTTTAACAAAATGCAGTCTATTTATGAGGACTTGACAACACGACGCGCGCTTAACAGCTTTGCCGCTCTAGTTTTACGTGTCTGCTGTTTCAATTAGTGTGCGTGTGTGCACACACTAACACGCGGTGCGCTGATTTTCGGGAAACTGAGAACGAGCCCTAGAAAAGGTGATGAACTCCCAAGAGAGCTAGTAGGAGATCTATACGGGAATACATTCGGATGGAAGAATCAAGTACGTTTCAGAAACATGGAACCAACGGCTAAAACTTTAGGCCGTGAGTAAAGAGTGGTGTCTTAGAGGTGCCTTCTTTGATGGTAAAGATCTCAGGGTGTAGTTCGTCGTTTTCCTCACGAAAGAACGTAACCACATTTGAATGTTGCCAAATTTCCCCGCGAAATTTGAATTTTGACTGGGAGAATCTTGGGAATTGGTTGTTGAAAATTTCACCGAATCTGCTTTTGATCTTTTCTAAGGCAGATTGATTTCTGTTGCTTAAATACGTTTAATTTCTTTTAAAGTAAAATGTATGTCACCATCAAACTTCAACAAGGATCTTCAAAAATGTTCATGCAATTCTCAAGAGAGCTGAAAATGTTATTCGAGGCCAATATTTTTGGAATCTTTCTTTACGGAAACCCTATCTTTAAATGAAAAATGATTGTTTAAACAGGATTCAACTCGAAAATTATGCTCAGGACTTATTGGATAGGAGCGTAGCTTTATATGGCTACTTCCCTATATCACCATACTGATGTTTCCATAATCTTATGGATTAAAACTTGTAGAGCTGTTTCATCAACGGTTTTCTTCGTTTAAAACCATTGAGGAATTCTATTCAACATGCCAGACTTTGATCAATTATTTCCACAAAACCATGCATTTTTATGAAAAGAACAATGGCCAAAGAACAATGGAACGATGGAAAGTTTCACAAGACTGCCTCTCAAAAAAGTAAGGATTGTGATTAAGTCCCCATATGAATCGAAAGTAGAAACTTCAAATGCGTTCTGAAATTTTAATAAAGAAACATGTATTGCATTGTCACACATGTATTGCACATGTATTGTATTGCTTATATTTTTATTCTGACGAGTGGCCCGTTACACTAGAGAATGAAAAAGCAAAGAATTTTACCAACTGCGGAAAATATACATCCATAAGTTGAATCACATTGATAAATCATCGCATGATTGACCGAAAATCAGCCAAAGAAGTCAATAAATCTCTGTGCCCTCTCTGAGTCCTCGATGATATGCGAATTTTTCCACAATACCAACAACCAACTTCTCAGCTGTACTAATCAGATCCTTTCTATAAAGACATACACGTTCTCCGGTCACTCCGGCGTCTTCAAGCGCTTGCTGTGTTTGAGGAAAACATCGTATGCTCAGTCCGGCGTTGCTATGTTTCTCCTGGGACCTTAACCATTCTTTGGAAAATATTTTCGTGTTTGCCCCCAAAAATTTCGGAGATTTTTGACCACAATTAGATACTGTGGCCATAAAAATTTGAACCCCCCCCCAAAAAAAAAAAAAACATTTTTTTAAAATGTTCCCAAGAAATTAAGCATTCTTTGGATAATATCTTCATGTTTTTCCCCAAAAATTACGGCGAATTTCAACCACGATTTGATACTGTGCATGTGGCCCTGACGTTCGGAGAGGAAACAAAAAAAACCCAAAATTTAAAATTTTCCTTAAAAAATGGACATTCTCTGGAAAATATCTTCATGTCTCCCCCCCAAAAATTACGGAGAATTTTAACCACAATTTGATACTGTGGCCATGAACATTTGAAAAAAAATCCCAAAAAACAATTTTTTTAAAAATTTTCTAAGAAATTAAGCATTTTTTGGAAAATATCTTCATGTTTTTCTCCGAAAGTTACAGAGAATTTTAACCACGATTTGATACCGTGGCCATGACATTTTCATAAGAAACAAAAAAAAACGGAAAATTCAAAAGTTTTTTAAAAATAGACATTTTCTGGAAAATATTTTTGCGTTTCCCCCTAACAATCACAGAGAATTTTATCCACGATTTGATACTGCGGCCATGCAAATTTGAAAGAAAAAAATATTTAAAGTTTCCTAAAAAGTCATTGAATTATTATTATAATCTTACCCTGGGAAATGTGGCAATGTCTGAAAACTCATACGGCGTTCTTTCCTGGGGGTTGCGCGTCAGATCATCAATTATTCTTAGCTCACCTCGTACGGGAAACAAAACAAAGCCTCCCCTCGGAAAGACCGAGCATCCCCCAAAATGAGAGCCTAATCGGATGCGAGGGGGCTCATGGAGCATGACTGAGAGTTTTCGACTTAAACAACATAATTACCGGAGAGTCAAAAGACGCGAGGAGCGTGGAGAAGAAGAAAAAAAGCAGCCCCTAGAATCCTCGTCTCCTTACGCCAACGATCCTTTCGATGACTCGTCAAATTCTAATCACGAAGCCCCCCCCCCCCCCCCNNATCCCGGTTTCCCTTCCCGCCTGACAGGAACTTTTCCTTCCTCTTCGTGGGTTAATCTTCTGATGCCACCGCTCGGTGGATCAACTCCGCGGTAACAATCGGATCTTCACCGGGACAAATTATTTTTCAAAATATTAAAATAAAAACGTTGGTGATTTAGGGTTGAACGGCCAGACTGCAGGAGCCGAAACACCCCCGTACCCCTTCCTCAAATTGAGATTTCAATTTTTTTTAGATCATTCATGAATCCTGGGCATAAAAGTACGGGGGAGTACACATTTTCTTCACCTCCCAACACCCCCATGTTCAAACACCCCCGTACCCCCTCCTTAAATTGAGATTAAATTAACATAAAAGTACGGGGAGTACAAATTTTCTTCACCCCCCCTCCCAACACCCCCGTGTTCAAGTGCACGGGGAGTACAAATTTTCTTAAGATTTGGTTCTCAACCGTTGCCAAAATTCAGGAAAAACGATTCACTTTTCGAAATTTTGGGGAGCCATGTCTCCGAATGGGGGCACTTATAGAAACCACTTTATTTGCTGACAATTTTGTTCGCAACTTAATCACTTTAACACAGAAAAAAAACTTCGGCCGTGGAAGCCGTACTTACGGCCTATATAGACATACCACGAGCGTTCCGGGCTCAGCGACCGAAACCTCCGGAAGTAGCACGGGAGCAACCGAAGCTACGGCTCTTGCAACCGGAAGTTTCGGCCTCAGAGCCCGGAACGAACGGCATTCCTGTATAGCCCGAAACTTTATTTTTCGAGTAAATATCTGAACATTTCAAGAAAAAATATTCATAATTTTGAAGAAAAGTTGGCAACATTTGCATGCTCATATGGCGTTTTTCCGTAGTACGGTAGAGTGCTTCTCCTTAGCATGCTGCCGTGCTAAGGAAGAACGCCGTATGAACATTCGACAGTTGCCAAATTTCCTTCAATAAAATGTTCATTTTTGAGGAAAGTTATCAATATTTTTTCTTGAAATTTTCAGGGACCCCAGGTGAAATTACGAATAAAATTATCTGAAAAAATTGGAGGGGAAATATTCATGAGTTTACCAGGAAATTCGTGTTTTATCTGAGGAAATTTGGCAACGCCTGAAGGCTCATACGGCGTTTTTCCTTAGTATACAGCAGCATGGTAGAATACCGTCCGGAATTTTCTCTCTCTGCCTACTGTGCCCCGGCGAGGTTCGAGTCTCACGGAACCTTTTGTTGTTGTTTTTTTCTCTAACTAGAGCGGGTTATCTCTATCTCGCTCGATGCGCCGCCCCACTCTGGGGATCTCTCTTTATGTGTTTATAAAAATAGGTTATGAGTAATAACCCGAAGATGGCGTGTAATCAGGCCCGGCTCCTCACACCGTGGATAATCACGGGCGGCCGTGATCACACTCAGCCCGCGAGAAAGCCCTCCACTGGGGAGCTCTCTGGCCCCCAGAGGAGAAACCGCGTAAGTCCAATGGAGAACCCGAGAAGATTCGCGGTTTTCCCCTCAGCTTGGAAACGTGGTGCGGTTCGGTTCGTCGGGATGGACCTTGACCGCCATTTTATTTTTTCGGGCTCCCGCTTAAGGAAGTAATGAAGGATCTTGCCTCCATATTGGAATAGAGAAAACTGTGCTGTTATACTTGGAGTCCCTGTTAAGACAACCCCCCCCCCTCATGGAGTCACAAACGGGAATAAAGATTACACAAATTGAAAGTTTTTCGTAATCTTTGATCGGCCGGGTCTCAAATTCCTTTCTCCGATCCTTCTCTCAGTCCGTTTGTTCCTTGCCGAACCCATAGTTCTCCGTTACATTCCAGATCATAGTATTTGCGATTGGTGAAAATGTAATCTGCATTCCCGTTTGTGACACTGTGGAGGCATAGAATATGGGAACCAATCAAAAATGGATTCATAAAGGGACTCTAGTTATGCTAAGGAAAAACACCGTATGAGCATTCAGACGTTGCCCAAGTTCCATCATTAAAATATCAATTATCTTGGAAATTTAAGGATATTTTCTTCGAGTTTTTTAGGGAGTTTTATTTGTAATCAGATCGAAAATACCTGAACAATTCAAGAAAAAAATATTCGTAACACTTCTCAAAACTAAGCATTTTAATAGAATATATTTGGCAACTCTAGAATGTTCATACGGCTTTCTTCCTTAGCACGGCAGTGTGCGTCCAAAAATACTTATCCAGTAATACACGTATTTTATACGTGAACGAGTCATACGTTCAAAACGTCCATACGTTTTATTAAAATAAGTATTCAGAAGAGAGAAGTTTGTTTGGAACCGAACTCCCCTGGGCGATTTTTATTTTAATTTCAGATTCTCTAGGGGCCCTTGGAGTATAAACCACAGATTCAGAGAGGCCCTATGACTGGGATTTTGAGTTCGAGGATCGTGGGGCCCTTAGATTTTAGGATTTGGGGCCCGTAAATTGGCCCCCGGCCCGGAATTTCGAAGATTCCGGGAAAAGTTCCGATCATATGAAAAGTGAAAATTCGGAATTAATTCTGAGAAATGGCAGCACTAATTAAAGTGTTTCACATTCGATTCAATCGCTGTGCGTTGTACAAAAAGAAAACAAATAAAAGAGAGGGAATTAACTCATAACGAAGTATGAAAACTATTATCCAAGCTTTGGAGGAGCAGGATAATCACCTGCAGAATAAACAAACATTTTGCCCCGCTCCAGTAGTCGGTTATCTCGAGCACCATCCACCGGTCCCGCGACGTCCCCAATTCACCACTCAACAGGAGCACCCTTCGTGGTTTCGGTCTTAATGTTGCCGCGCTGTGGAAGAACGCAGTATGAACATTCGAGGGTTGCCAAATTTCCTTCAATAAAATGTTCATTTTTATGGAAAGTTATGAATATTTTTCCTTGAAATTTTCAGGAGCTTTAGGTGACATTGCAAGCAATATTATCTGAAAAACTGGTCGAGAAATATTCATAGTTTTGCAAGGAAATTAGTGTTTCATAAATAGAAATTTGGCAACGCCTGAAGGTTCATACGGTGTTTTTCCTGAAGGCCCAATCGGACCGCGGGCACGGTTGCGTCATCCTTTGAGTCCGGAGCAGCCCCGTCTCACGAATTTTCCCCGGCCTTTTATCCCGTGATATTTATCTGTTTTCATTCCGTCCTTCCCACCCATAAAATCCACCTGTACACATTGTTAGCCTCTAAATATCTTACTTACCCGACAGTATCCGTGCATCGCTGTCAAATCGCAGGTCTAATTCATTGATTTTACTATCAGCACTGCATGGAAGCTTGCCCAGCGCTGCAACCCTGCAGAGGTGAAAACCATTTTTTTTACTCCCCTGCCAAGTGAGAGCTTCATAGGTTAAAAAAGTTTCGAAAAAAATTCCGAATATATGTATATCCTTTCTTCTGTGGGATTGGATGAGGGGTGAGAGAGAGAGAGAGATTACCTGAGGCATCCTCTAAGAATGGAGTCTTAACGATTTTCTTGGTTAGCTCCCATCCCTCATTCTCGTCGTCTCGATATTCATGAATAATAAGGGAAGAAATCAAAAATTTGAAGCGTTTACATGGATAGTGAATGAAATGTTTGGTCCGTGACCTGCCGTCATGGATCCGTCCTTCTTTTTTTCCAAACGAAGCGGAAATTTTGAACAGGCCATAAAAACCTCCTCACGGATTTCTCCTCGGTCTGAGCGGTATCAAGAGGATCATTATTTTCTTTATTGATCTTGGTAGGGGTAGGGGAGGAGGAGGGTGTTTTAACTTATTAGTAAAGGTTAACTTATTAGTAGTAGTTTATCTTCCGAAAGGAACTAACAGTCTATGCCATGGCCGTCTAAAATTGCGATGTTGATTGAATATTACGACGCTGTGGGCATCTGCGAGGATGTTCAACGGATTAACTATTTCTTTATTTCGGAATAAGGATGTACAATGCCATAAGAAACATTTTTTGACAACGTTCCAAGATCAATGACAATCCTAAAGAAATCTTCAAAAGCTGAGCATATAACAGTAACACATTTGTTTATGGCATCTGCAATGAAAGTAAGGTCGTTCATTCTGAACGAATAAAAGAATGCAGTGATAATCAGGGAAACGTTTTTAATATGAAACTATATGTAACTTTTTGAAATTTCTGTTAAAAAAGCTATTTGTAATATTTCATGAATTTTAAACTTTTATACCTTAAAAATGTCAAGAACTCGTTTTATAAACGCAAAATTTTGGGTCAAATAAAATACTATCTATTTATCTATCTATCTATTTTGGAATAAGGAGTCACGCCATGAAATAGTTTACTTTTCTACCGCTGCGTTTAAGTCTCCAAGTTATCCAATATGTTTCCATTATTTCCCGACTTATCACAGGTGTTTGCCAAGGAAATGTTTTCACAATGGAACTCATGGCGAACTGTAATTGACGAATAGGGAGGTATGATATCATGGAGTGGTTTACTTTTCTACCGCTGCGTTTAAGTCTCCAAGCTATCCCATACGTTCCCTGCTCATTAAAGGTATTAGACAAGGAAATTTCTTCACAATGGATCCCAGGGCGAACTGATTTTGACGAATAGGGAGTTTTCACGACATGAAATAGTTTACTATTCTACCACTGCGTTTAAGTTTCCAAGTTATCCTATATGTTTCCTGACTCATTGAAGGTGTCAGACAAAGAACGTTTTTCACAGTATAGCTCTCATCAGGCCCGCCACATCCCATCTCGGGCCCTGGTACCAATTTTCTGGCCCGGGCACTTAGCACGGGGGGGGGGGGGCGGGGAC